>ML119670.1:0-424422 GCA_003788565.2 Ascobolus immersus RN42 | reverse complement strand
GAGATGCTGGCGTTCGTTGACGCGTTGGTGTTGGCGTTGCCGGTCGCTAAGCGAAAACAGCGTTTTGAGCCTTTGTCACCTCTGACCTTCCGTCCTTGGACTTTCGGTAAGATTCTAAGTTCCTTAACAGACGAGTCTTATCGATTGCCAACCCTTTTAATGCTGATTGTTTTGCCCTTGCTTCAAAGTCCCATATTCAATCCATCTACATACACATACAGACAGGGGGCAATGTTTTGCGGTAGATACCCATATTAAGGCTACAAGGTAGCTGACCGATCGAGTGGTTCAGAATGCGCAGAACCTTGCAGGATGATTGTGTTGAGCCCTGAAACGAAACCTTTCTGTACGAGCAAGTGTATGTTTGTACTGCACGCTTCGATTTGCCTTGGCGCTAGCTTGCCTGACAGCGGTATGACAGAACTTACTTAAGTACTTAGTACTTTACTTCCCCTTTTAGACGAAATGGAATTACTTACTGAGCGAGGTAACCTCACTTACGAGGTAACTAAGTACTTAACCTAATTGAAGGTGCAGATAGCGGAGGGATATTTTCCGAAATTTTAGCTACGAGGTCTTGAGTGTCACAGTGATTCATTCACTCTGCCCAAATATCGTGCACATCCGTTCTTGTACTTTAAATGGCATCTTGTCTGTGCTGCCGACCCCTGAACGTTGCTGGAATCTTGCAACATACGCTATGGTTGAGTAACAGGAGCACAATTTTGTAATCCAGAGACTTATGGGCTCGCGCATCCCCGGCTGCCTCCGTAATACTTCATCCAGCTAAGCTATACTGTGACCCGTTTATTGCTAGTTTCGGGCTCCGAACTAAATAACCGTCTACACGCGTTAATTGTGTCATTACCCCATATCATTGCTATCCAATAATTGCCAACCAAAAGTATATCCTTCTTTCAGTCATCCGAACCCAGCAATAGGGGGGCTACAAGTAAAGCAAAGCCAATGTCCATGTGAGCTCGTATTAATTAACGTATGAACCCGAAACGAGCTTGTGAGTGAAGGGAGCTTGCAGATAGGTACGTATGCCCTCTTCATAGCTTATCCTTGGCGCCCCCGGACATAGCAATACCTGATGTCAAATATACAAACTGCTTTCGGTCCTTCGGTACCCCCAATGTCCGAAATAAGCACGTGACTCCATAACTGGGCATCCGATACTATCAAATAACCTCTACTAGTGATGGTCGACAACAAGGGCTTTAAAAGACCTTCCGCGGCCATAGGGCACCACTATGTCTTCACCCCGACCTATTCCTGGACAATTTCCGTACTGCGTCCCTTGCCAAAACCATTCGTAACTCAGAATGCAACCTCCGAGTCCCTCAACAATACTGATAATCGGCGATTCCCTCGTCCAGAAGTCTTTGGATCCATCAACGCTAGGCTTTGCATCATGCTTAGCACACGCATACTCCGACCGGAATGTCGACATAATGGTTCGCGGCGTCTCTGGTTCAAATTCCCGATGGTTGTTAAAAGAGCCCGGCTGTCCCTTGGACATGATAGTGGCAGAGGCCAGAAGCAAGTCCTTAAGCATCTGCCTGGCGGTATTGCTTGTAGGTGCCAACGACTGCCTTTTGGAAGACACGCCATGGTATGTGCCAGTTGACGAGTATGTCGAAAACGTCCGCTCTGCTGTCGAGAGACTGAAGAGTGATGTGGGCGCGGAGCGGGTGCTGGTCCTTGGATGCCCGCCAATTGATGAGCTCGCCATCAAAGATACACGAATGCGGCGGCGTTGGGATCGACCAATAACCTACTCTGGACGGTTGAGCCTAGCCATGAAGTTATCCTTTTTGTCTGATAGAAGCGTATGCGAAATTGATTTGGCGAATGTCATGCTTCGAAAGACGGGTTGGTGTCCGGATCCAGCTAAGAGTACATCGGCGGAAAATGTCTTGAAATGGAGAGGGATGCTACTGGATGGAGTACATTTGGGCCGGAAGGTATGCCATTCTCTATTAACAATTAAGCAAATAACCTAACTTGATAAACACAGGGGAATCTCATGGTGTTTTTACTTATTATACAGAAGATCAAGGAGCAGTGGCCTGTCATATCCCCCGAAAACAGCCCACATATGGTGCGTACCTTTGTCGGCGTGATCAAGGGATTAACACGGATAGGCACCATCTCCAAGGAGCCGACCAGAAGTACAGCGGTATCTGCACAACAACGAAGATAGCCCCGCTCACCGAACTTGCTACGAGGCGTTCGACGAGTAACCGAATCCGCCTAGCCACGGTTGAAACCCATATTTCCGGATCCACTAAAACATCTGGGTTAGCGATCGAAGGGGTGGGAAATAAAGGGAGACCCTACCGAGCGTTCGCCTCCGTAAATTCATCCCATTCTCTTGCCTTGTAGGTTTCTGCATCCGCTTTCTCATAGTTATCCTCATCGGGTGTAGGAATTCTCCCGGACGCCTCCCTGACTCGATGTTAGCGATGCACTTCAAATACTCCGAACAACACGGCGACTTACCCCCCGCCCTCGATGATATTTCCTCTTCTTTGTTCCTCTTCTAGGTATTCATCAATCGTCATGGTTGGGAGGTTATGGCCTGGCCTGAAGACTTCGTCCTTCATTCTTGATCTACTATCAAGAAGAGTGAAGGGACGCAGTGGCTTTCCTTCTTTTGACAACAAAGGGCCCCCTCCGGGTCCGGTAAATATCCTAGGGCTGTCCAGTTTTTCACTATATCCGTCCTTGCTCTTTTCCCTCTCCCGGGCATCGTCCGCCTGTTTCTTCGCCGTTTCGTAGGATGGTAGCTCCGGGGGCGCTTTGCTAAGAAGATCCAACTCTTGAAGTATTCCTTCTTGCTCTTGTATTGCTTGATGAATGGCCAACTTTATCTGTGTCGTGTAAATCTCTCGTACAATATCCTCATCCACAACGTGCATTTGCTTCGACAAGGCCTGATGGAGTTAGTACCCGGAGTTTCAGCTACGCGCAATGGTTACCTCGATTTGCGCTTTCAATTGTTTCTCTTCTTTGAATCGGGCAATCTTGACTTCTCTTCTTGTAGTAGGGTCGGACGGAAAAATGGCCACCGAGCTTCCTTCAACAACTTTGTCGAACAAGGCCTTCGTCTTGCCATCCAGCAAGTCGTAATCATCGCATGTCTTGAGGAACTGATTGAAGGCTAGTCGCGATCGCTTCAACACACTTTCTCGACTCCCTGTGTGATCCTTCAATGAAACTTGGGCAAGATAGAAGTCGGTAAGAAGAAACCTAGGCTTCGTGAGTACCAAGTCTGGAATGCCTGTATTTCGAGGCCATACTTCAACTCTGATGACGAAACCTCATCCAGCGATTCGTTGGGGCTAAACAAGCCGAGGTTCGCGATCATCTTCTTGCAGTTGTTGTAACAGTCGATTGCTTGCCGGACATTGTTCTGGTATTCCTCGCTACGCCAGTCGTACGAATCGTCAACCGCGTTCCGGAGTCGATCGGCTTTCTCGAATAGTTCCTTGAGAGATAGTCCCTGTTCTTGGTCCGACATATTGATTGCTTGTTTTCGGGTTGCTGAGAGCGTTCTTTGTTGTGAATCGATCGGTGATGATGAGAAAGGAAGGTGGGATGACGACTCTCAAACCCCACACTCAAGGGTGTTTTTAGTTTAAGCTTCTCTTGTTACACGAGCTAAACAATCTTGGCAAACGTTTGGGCGACGGTTGCCATGTGGCAAGCCGCTCCTTCCCAAAGTAAGGCTAGTAAGACCTTCCTGACCCAAACAACCCACCTTCCTCGATACATACAAACGACAAACGATCCCCGCCACAACCTCCGAACTCAAAACACGAAAATCAAAAAGTTGCACCAGCTTCAAGCTGGTAGCAGCAATACGGTGACACAATGGCTGCAATGCGTCGTACAACTACTGTCGCGAGCTATATCAGCACAATCAGTGAGGTCGATTCCGATTTTAGCACAACTTCAGGTCAAACAAACAATGCCCCAAGTAGGGTCGTCTCTAGGGCGGGTTCGGTTCTTGGCGGGCGCCGTAAGAACAGCGTCTTCAACAGCTCTCGTCGTCCGACTGAGATGCTTGATGAAGAAGAAGAGTCTGAACCAGAGATTGATGTGCACAACGAGAATGGCGAAGACCACGACGTTCATTCTTTCCTATCCGCAGTCGCAAGAAAGACAAAGGATAAAGTTATGGCATCCTGGGATGATCTGTATGTTCTTCTGGCCTGTTTGTTGCAACTCTTCTAATGTTTGCTACAGATATAATCAGAGAGCCATACATGAGCAAAATATGAGACTTGATCCAGATGAACGCAAAAAGAAAAGAGAGAATCGTTCAGAGAAGCAAGTTGAAGCCCTGCCCATCAAATCACTTCTGGCAACGTACGAGCCGATTATCGGCCAAGCCCGTGATTACCAGTTGGAACTGTTCGAGGCCGCCAAAAAAGAAAACGTAATAGCGGTTTTGGATACAGGTATGTGCTCTTGAACTATATCTCCTTCATGTTCTGTCACTAACGATCGGTGTAGGGTCCGGTAAAACACTCATTGCATGTCTGTTGATCAGATATATGCTGGATATGGAACTCCAAGATAGGGAAGCAGGAAAGCGGCCGAGAGTATCAGTGTTCTTGGTAATATCCTTCCCCTGTGGTTACTTGTGCGATCTCACTATTAACACGTTCCTAGTGTGACAATGTCACTCTTGTATACCAGCAAGCTTCGGTTCTAGAATGCAACATCGACTGCAAGGTAGGGGTATTTTGTGGAACTTCTAACAATCTGCTCAAGAAGAAGTTTTGGGACGATGCAATGAAGGAGAATATGATCTTCGTTATGACTGCTGACGTTCTCAACAACAACTTGACCCGTGCATTCATGTCCATGAAGGATATAAATCTGCTTTGTTTCGATGAAGTTCACCGAGCGAAAAAGGATCATGTGTACTCTCGGTAGGTATTTGACAGGGACCAAGCTTATTACTAACATTGTACAGGATTCTCAAGAACTTTTACATCTCGCCCGGCCTCGACCCCGCAGACCGTCCAAAAATCTTTGGTATGACGGCATCCCCTATTGACGCTACTCGCGGCGATGTTGTCGATGTTGCAACGCGCTTGGAGACCATACTGCATTCAAAAATTGCGACAGCAAGAGACCTCAAACTTCTGCAGTATTGCTCAAAGAAACCGCAGGAACGTGTCTTGGTGTACCCCAAGTCCAAGCCAATCTTCTACAAAACCGATATCTATAAGAAGATGGAGGAGAGTTTTGGAAATATAGAGATGCTGAAAAAGAGCTTTACACGCATCAAGCACGAGCATGAGAAACTTGGTAAGTCGCCTTCGATAATGAATTCGCTATCTAATCAAAATAGGGCCATGGGTTGCGGATTATCTTTGGAAATATCTCCTCAAAGACAAGATAGTCTCCAAGCTGATTCAACTCGAGGAAGTTCAAGCGTCTCAGATGGCGGATGCAGCTGCTCTGAAACGGCTGGATGAAGATATAAGCTTGGTACGACAAGCAGAAGCCTTTGCTGCCAAACAAGAGATTTCGGACCCAGACATGGACACTGACGTTACGCCCAAAGTTCAGGCGTTATACAACTACTTGGTCGGTCTGTTCGAGGATGATCCAAACGTTCGATGCATCGTCTTTGTGGATCGAAGGACAACTGCGAAAGGGCTATCGGGTCTCTTCAATATTCTTGAGATCCCCCACATGAGGGTTGCATCGATAACAGGGCGAGGTCGAACGGACAGCAGGTCTTATGATCAGACTGCATCACTACGAGAGCAGATGCTGGTGGTGCATAAATTTAGAAGAGGTGTTTACAACTGCTTGTTCGCTACTTCGGTTGCAGAGGAGGGCTTGGACATACCGGACTGCAATGTTATTGTGCGGTTCGACTTGTACAGCACCATGATTCAGTACGTCCAGAGTAGAGGGCGTGCAAGACATATTGATTCCACGGTAATTGATGGCTTTCTGATGTCTAATATTCCTTGCTAACTTTAGCAGTATGTCCACATGCTTGAAGAGAACAACTTTGAACAGAGGCAAAAACTTCTGGACGTCAAGCAGAGCGAGGTTTGTTTTCCTTCAATACACAGCAAACTACGAAACTAATGTTGTTAGATCCGGATGCGAGAGTTCTGCGAGATGCTTCCAGAAGACAGGATGCTGACTGGACGGTACTCCGAGATCACTAGCAATTATGTGCCACAAGGAGAACTGTGCTGGGAGGATCCTGAGACGGGTGCAAAAGTGACACCAACATCTGCTTTGAGTATTATTCAATACTATTCAGATATTCTGGTGAGTGGGAGCGTCTCGGAGGTGCAAATGGCGTGTTAACACTACAATAGTCAGCCGAAGCGACCAATCAGCCAGTAGCATACCGAGTCTTCAATGTTGATGGTAAGAACTATGCATGCGACATCAGTATTTGCACTAGCAGAGCCGAAGGTTCCCGTACCACTTTCCGTGGCCGACCAATGCCGTCTAAAATCTGGGCGAAGCGGATTGCTGCGTTTGAACTGGCTGTCAAACTGAGGGAGGATCTGGAGTTGGATGGCTGGCTAAAGCCTGTTTATGAGCCGAACAAGCGACACGCAATGGCCAACGCAATCTTATCCTTGAATTCCAAAAAAGGAAAAGGATACAGGTACAAAAAGAAGGCTGTGTTTTGGACACCAAATCCAGAAGACCCGGATCCAGAGGAGCTTTGGGCCACTGTCATAAGAATCAGGGACCCCAGCGTGCTAGGGTTCGGATATCAGCCGTATGTTATCTTAACGAGGAAGAAGATGCCTTGGATCCCGTCCTTTGATTTATACTTTGATCTCGGGCCAAGTGCTATCGATTTTGTGCGCCTTGCAAAACCGATCAGGATGGCAGACTATGACGGTATGCAGGATGATTTGAACGAGTTCACGGTCCGGACATTTCATCATGTCTTCAACAAAAAGTTCAAATTCACCACGAAAGTCACGCCGTACTGGATTGGTCCAATCCTAGCAGCCGGTAGCGCCGAAATCACTGAGGATTCCGTTTTTGATGAAATATTCGATTGGAAGCAGTTCAGCTACGCCGCCAAGAACGAGCTTGCTCCGAATGAGTTCCACGACTATTACTACGGCGAGAGAGACGGAGAAGCGAAAGGAAAGGTTATGATGGAAGTGCGGAACTTCAGTCGACGTTTCCTCTCTCTCGGACTTGCCCGGGATTTGAAGCCTACCGACCCTTGTCCAGAGGGTGCACCAGGACATGGCAAATTCAACATCTTCGAGTATACCATGTTCATGAATGCGACTGGTAACTGGAAGAAGAAAGAGACGACTTATATTGCCGGCCTCCGACAGAAATGGGATATCGTTGTCGAAGCTGAGCGTATTACTCAATGGTTTCCGCTCACCTACAACGCCCCGCGAGACTCGAAGAACTTGAAAAAGACTGCATATGTTACTACCATTCCCTTTTATATATCACCGGTATGTTTCCCTGTATCCGCCTCCTAGCCTTCACTAACGGTTACAAGCTTAACTCAGATTATTATCAAACATGCCTCACACTACCAGCTATTATGCATAGGCTGAACTCTTATCTACATGCTCATCATGCATTCAGCCTTTTGGGCCTAGAGATTAGAGTAGATATAGGATTAGAGGCCTTGACAAAAGATTCTGACAATACCGATGAAGAGGCAGCCGAACAGGCCAACATCAAGAAAGGAATGGGACCTAATTATGAACGATTAGAATTCTTGGGAGACTCCTTCCTAAAGATGGTAAGAGACATTAGGTTTTCTGGTGAAGTGCTTGCTAACCGTCTTTAGTCTACAACAATGGCCTTGTTCGTTCATTACCACAGCGACGACGAGCAAACCATGCATATCAAGCGAATGCTGCTCCTTTGCAACAAAAACTTGTATCGTCATGCTTCCCGCCTCGATCTCATGCAGTACATTCAGGCACATGCTTTCTCTCGTAGTCAGTGGTACCCAGAGGTTGAGCAAGTAGACAAGATTGGAAAGAAGGTCAACAAAGGTGACATAGAGACTTTCGTCAAAGACAAAGGAGTTGGTAAGTTGGCTATTCTATATAGGTATCCGTGAGTTAGAACATTACTAACACTTAACAGCGGACGTTTGTGAAGCTATGATGGGAGCAGCCCTTGCGGATCAGGGCCTCGATGCAGCAACTCTTCTCACCACCAACATGTTGGATGACGATGACCATCGTTTCAACAAGTGGGAAGACTTCTATAAGGCGTACAAAATGCCGGCTTATCAGACAGCCCCATGCGTCGCAGCAACTACAAAGCTCTGTGAAATGCTGGAGCAAGAGGTTGGATATAAATTCAGATATCCAAGGCTCGCCCAGTCTGCGTTCCTCCATTCATCAATTCCGTCGAGCTGGGACAAAACTCCTAGTTACCAGAGACTAGAGTTCTTGGGAGATGCAGTATTGGATATGGTCTGTATTCGTTACATGTATGACAAATATCCAAAGTTCGGACCTGGATGGTTGACCGAGCACAAGGTGCGTTCCTGTTATCACCGCATTCTTCGGAGTATTGACTAACAAAACAAATAGATGGCAATGGTTTCAAACAAGTTCTTGGGTGCTTTTTGCGTCGACTTGGGCTTGCACAAGCATCTTCGGTTTACTGGTGCCCAGCTTCAAAGTCATATCCAGAGATTCGTTGAGGATGTCCACTTGACAAAGGAATTGGCTACAAAGGAAGGAGTCACACCCCCGAACTGGTGGGTTAACATTAAAGAAGCAACACCTAAAGCTCTTTCCGACGTCGTCGAATCCCTTGTGGGAGCAATGTTTGTGGACTCGGAGTTTGACTACAATGTTGCAGTTAACTTCTTCAACAAATACATGCTGCCGTTCTTCGAGGATATGCACATATACGACTCGTACGCCAACCAACATCCTACGACATTCTTATCCAACAAGATGAGAGAGCTCCGGTGTGAGCGCTTCACCATCAAAAATGCTGAACTGCCCTACGATCGGACAGATCCGGACGCGAAACCTGTTATTTTAGCAGCCGTGATAGTACACGGTAACATTCTTGCGTACGGAGAAGGCGAACAATCCAAATATGCGAGAATTGCTGCTGCTAAGCAAGCATTGGAGAGATTGGATAATATGACGCCTGATGTTTTCACGAGGGACTGGTGCTTTTGTGACAAGATCAGGGACGAGGTGGAAAAGATTCGAGAGGAGAAAACGAAGGGAACGGATGTGGTTACGGCGAAGCATCTCAGAGAGGTATTTGGAGCACCCGCGTAAGCAGATGATGTCGGTTGATGAGTACGTTTGTATTTGTTGGTACAGGTTTTTTGGGGTTAGTGCTTCTATTGGGAGCTGTGAAACATATGATGGGTAATGAAGTTTATGGATATTGTTATGATGTTGATGGGATGGGTATTCTTTGTTTATTTATTTATACCAGTGTCATGATATCTTACGGCGGGATTGCCGGGAATGTTTGGGTCGTTCTGTTATTGGTGGCTTACTATTGACACTGTAATTGTACATCCCTAGAATTCTTTGATGAAGATCGGCACCATCACCACAAGATGTGATCTACTTCTGTATATCTCGTAGACAGGCCAATTCGGCATTGCCAGTTAAACGATATACCTACCTACTTACTCCTTAGCACTTCATTTGACTGGCAATACAAATGAAAGTCATGTCTTCATGTCATTTAGCCAACCCGATATCTAGAGCTCGCTACTTCAAAGGACGAGGACCAATAAGAAAGTACAAACAGATATGTACATCTATGCCACATCACCAAGTAGTGTGATGTGGTTGCTCAGGAACTGAAGATTGAAGTAGCATGAAAGGCTTTGAATAAATGGAAGGATGCATATAAGTATATCGGGAGGTTCGCATATACACATCCACAAACTATAAGCGGGATAGACAGAATAAAGCATGTAATAAAACTATATCATGAACGCAAAAATACAGAACCCCGAGCTGCACCAACGAAGGAAGCATCTCCCGAGGACCAAGCAACATAGAATAAATAAACACCGCCATTGAACTATCTAGTATCTCGACCGAACCAGTAAACAGCAATAAATGAGCATAGCATAAACACCAGGAGCAAAACAATCAACACCACTAAAGACTAAAATAAGAGAAATAAATAAGCTGAAGAAAGGAAAGAAAACAAATGATACCTTACAAACAGACAACAGGCAAACCCACGACGATGACGACTAAGACAGTACAAATGCATAATCCGAATAATAACAATATGAGGAGCCCGGTAGCATGCAGAATGATCCGGAAGATTCAAGTCCGAGACACCAGGGGGAAAATAAGAAGATGGGAATAGGATGAATAACATGGGATAGAGATTATGGCAAAGGATGAGATAAGAAATGGCCAAAGCATGGATCGGCAATGCATGGCACAAGAGATAGTTACTATGCATAACTTGAACTACGAACAGCTCAGTGGCAAGAAAAGATGAGAAAAACACAAACATATCACAGTTAGACGCCTTCCCAGTGATGTATAGTAAATGAGCCCGTCATGGCTTGAAGATCAACAACCCCAAAAGAATATAACTGTAACAGAACCGCAAGGATGAGGAGAAAAAAAGGAAGAATGCAGGAAACAGGGAAAATAAACGGGTAACCATGTGTACAGATCGAATGATCACTGAAATGAAAGGAGCATGTCAAAGAGGAATCCGAGTTGGTGAGGTGCATCCTTCTCTCAGAACGAATATACAGCAGTATACCAAGGACAAACGTTGTAATTTCACGAACCGGTCTCGCTTCCACTACCATGTTCTGACCGGCACTGGAATGCCGAAGGCCTGGTTCCGAAATCCCAGGAGCTCTTTCGAGCGATTCGAGTTTGCATTTTCCGAGTTTCCGCCGACTTGAGGCAGGATCCCTTTTTGCATTTCCTGCGCAGCCCCTACCATTCTGTTGCCGGATCTGTCGTTGTGTCGTTGAACCTTCTGATCCCAGCCACCATACTGCATAGCGACGCCAGCTCCCTTCTTCGCCGCCTCCCCAATAACCAGCATCCACGCCTTTGTCATTTCCTCGTACGCCATTTGCTTATGGAGGTTGTTTTGTGGTGTTCTCCAATCGGGTAGACGGTGGATCAAGTCGGTAGCGCCATCGAGGAAAGCCATTGAGGTTGACCATTGTGATTCTTGTGGCGGAAGGAAATGCTGTGTGTAGTCGAGCAGAGCGTCGAGCAGCTCCATAAGAACTGGACGCACACGGTTGAAAGCATAGTCTCCACTGTGGTCACCTCCATGAGGGAATGTATTGCGGAGGTTTGTTTCGTAGTTGTGCAACGTTGACAAAGCGGACTGGACGGTGGGACGAGGAGCTAAGGATGAAACCTCAGCGAGGAGTTCAGGGTGTCGGTCGCAAAGGTTCTGAAGGAGGGTCTTGACAGAGGCTGTATCCATCGGTTCGAGTATTCGTGATAGCGGGAGAGCTCTTCCGGTGACGTTTGCTCTGGCTCGTTTTATAACACGGTGCGATGGTTCGGGGGAGGTGTTCATGTGACGATCTGAATCCAAGCTCGGGCTGCGTCGGGAATGACTGTAGTCTTCATCATCGTCGGCTTTTCGTTTTCTTCCGACTGGTGAAGGCTTCGTTAGTATCGTGGGCCGACAGTGGGGTTTCAGTCTTGTTGAGGGGAGACCTACCAAGACGAGGAGGTGAAATGTGAGCAAACATGGTTGAGTTGGGTCGAGAAAAGTTCATGCGTTCAGCCGACTCAAGATTCTTTTTGACAGGTATGGAGACCGACACGAGACTGAATGACGGTGGAGCGAATCGAGGAGAGAGAGAGGGGGAGGAGGAGGAGGAGAGGCCGAGAAGATGAAGGCGAAAAGAAAAAGAGGCGATGGAATTCTTTTGGTGGAGTTTGATGGGTGGTGTTGAGGTTTTAAGAAAGGCGGGAGTGATGGGCGGGTTAAAAGGAAAAAGAGTTGTTCCCAGGAGTTGGAGAGGAAAGGAAGGGGAATTTGAGCGAGGGAGGCGGAGAATCTTTGGAATTTGATGGGGTTGCTGTGTTTTGTATGGCAACGGGTCTGGGCAACACCAACCAATCACAGCGGCAACCCAGCTATTTTAAATGTAAACAAAGGGTGCCCTGGACCCGGTAATATGTGCTACAGGGAACAATGGCTTTCTCTAGACAGTGCACTCTATCTCAACCTCATCCTTCAACCTCCAGCTTCATATGCGAGTCTACTTACGTATGTGCGTACATACTGTTTTTACCGACTAGATAAGTAAGTAGATACATGCTAGAATGTACAATCGGGTGCGCAAAGTAATGGGACAGAGTGGGTATTTTGAGGTGTGAAAGCCAAGGAATATTCGAAGCAGCCACTACCTTTGTGTTAACGCGGCGCTACGGTACAGCAGTTTAGAGCGCATAAACGCGCCGGTTTAGTGTGAGCTAGGCTCGCTAAGAATGTTGGCTTCTCACAGCAATGAAAGCAGCAGGATTTGAGCCTTCGTTTTGTCCCATTACTTTGCGCACCCGATTGTACTACACCTCTAAGTATGTACCACAGCCAATTCACCTATAAGAATCGAGCAATGCAAAAAAGATTCCATGAAGCATGTAAGGATCATACCAGCTCGTGCTGGAACGCTTCACCCAACCTATCAGACCTTGTCCAACCGCCAAACACACCACCAATCAACTTTACATAGTTTCGTGCCAATGAAGTGCTCCATGCCGCATCTGATCTGTGCTGCCCTCATCCGCAAGCTTGTGGAAATCTGCCATGTCCATCCGCCTTTACAGGTTTGCTTTTTCCCCTTCAACTCACATCTGAGACTCGTTTTACCTGTATCTCAGTGGGGGCATCATCGGCATGTGTACGCCACAGTCTGCTACAAATCAAACTGCACACGCTACTGAAGTCTTGATCGGCCTCTTGTCTTCAAAAACCAAATGGTTCCAGCGCATCAAACCAGGAACAACTTTCCCACGCTGATCGTTAGAGACTCCGTTAGCCATCACTAGCTGATTCGCCATGCTACTTGACAACTAGTACCGGACCCATGCTCTCCTAGTTGACCAGAGCCTGGGCTCGCTACAACCTGCACGAAACGGGTTCATACAACACCTAGTCTGAACATCACGGAAGGAAGCAAATGTGAACCAAACAAAGTCTCGTTTACAGCTCGTGAACGAATCTCGGTCTATTTCATTTGTAAGTGGCTACAATACCGATGCTTTCGGGACCATCTCCTGGCATTCGCGGCACAGCTGCGCTTCCAACTCCATTCTGGATCCATCACACACACCTATTGTAACACCAGGAAACAAACAACGACCTAGCAAACGAATCTCTATACCGCCTCTACTCGTATCGTACTTACTGGTCCTATAGTACCGCAGCTCCCATCACAGCATCAACCCTACAATTTCGACTGAATCCTATCAACAGTAAGTTCCACATCCCCCTCCGGCAAAGTCCTTTCGCTCACTGTGCAGCCGCCAACAAAGCCTCAGCAGAAGCATTCTACACGAATAGTCGTCAGTAAAAGTCCCGCTTATTTCGGAAAGGATGGAGCATGGCTTACCTTTACACCCTTATCATCAATACCGACATGCTTGACAACGCCCTTGTCCAGTATGATGCCGAAGCGTCTGATACGCTTGCCGTTCAGTATCACATCCCAAGCACCAGCCAACTTCAAGTCCTCGTCGGAAAGGAAAAGAATGTCATTGTTGAAGACCTTGTTAGCACGGCCCCAAGCAGACCTGAGTCACGGAAAACGGTAAATCAGCGACAGGTATCATCAGAGGTGGATATGTGATGGCAACTCACTGCACGAAAGGATCGTTTGGTCTGTTAAGAGTTAGCAGGGCAACGAGAACAATATTTTGCCGCCAAACTTACGCAAGCACAGCAACAACGTCAAATCCCTTTTGCTTCAACTCGGAGAGGTGACTGATTATTCCGGGAAGATGAGTCCTCGAGCAACCGGTGGTGAAAGCACCTGGTACACCAACCAAACATTAGCCCATCGTGTGTACCCTCAACTTCTCTGGTCTCGTGTCTCCATGAATTGACATACCAGGTACGGCAAACAACGCAACCTTCTTGTTGGCCCACTCCTTGGAGACGTTCAACTCCTCTGGGACACCCACTTCTGTGAGTTCCTTCAAGTCATCGGTATAGGGAATGTATCTGCAGTTGAGGCCCCAAGGCGGGGGCGGGGTAGGTTAGCAATCGCTCTCTTGGCAGGCCGTTTGATGGTGGGTTGTGTGGCTGTAGGGCTGATGGCAAACTCGGAAAGTAGGGTGGACATACTTGAGAACAATGTCGTCAGGAAGACGATCACCTGCTTGAACGACCATTTTGCTGGAGGATGCGTGAAAGTAGCGAAGATGTTGGTGTTTGTGTTGGTGGGGAGTGGAAAGTTTGGTGGTGGTGAGTAAACTGGATCGAGTGGGGAGTGGGAAGTAGCGTTGAAGAACTGCACCTTCTCGGGACAGAGCACGGTACTTATTTGCACCAAAGAATCGAGTAGACCCTGCCACTTCGGTGCTCCACGAAAGCTGCCTGATCGGGAAAGAGAAGCGCATGGTGCAAATTGAGTCTTTCGCGAACAGCAGCGATTCTTGCGTGCTTCCATCCTCTTCTATACTTTGCTTCCTTTGTGACGACATTCTTCTCTCCTTCTGCGTACCTGAGGAAGGAGCCAATCAGAGGACTATTTTCATCGGAGATACACTTAGACTTGGGAGCCACGAGCAATGCAAAGAACTGGTGAACCTTCTGATTGGCGAATTGACGTGCTTCCAGTCCTAATGACGTCACGTGAGGAATATGAAGTTTCTCTCATGCTCAGTTCTTTGTCCATTCTCAAGTAAAGCCAAAGCCAGGACCTAGACTATTGACAGCTGTCCGCAAAAGATGCAAGAGAGGGGCTTCATGAGGACACTGAGCATGGGTATCCTGAGAGCGGAAGCTCAAGATGTTGGAATTTGGTTTCTCTAGCTAGTATGTACCTACGGAGATGGCCCATGGGGTACATACTCTCGCTACGGCTAGCTGCTCATTGAGAGCCACTAGCATCTTGAAGCTTTCTGCGTAGCTCGCTACCAGGCTCGGATTGTTTAGCTTGTACCTGTGCTCGGGCCTAGTCCGCTCTGCCGAGAATTTATTCGGATGTGGCTTTGGAGTCATCTATGAGGTACAAGTACAACCGCTGAGCCGGCTGTTCAGGGCACTCCGCCAACATATGTACGAGTACAATGTAGATGCTCTTCTCTTGATTAAAACCCTTTGGAGTTGAGCGACCTCGCCTTCACATAACTTACCCAAGAGTGACCTTGGTATTCGTAACAACCCAGTTCGAGTTTGGTAACAAGGCCAAAGAATTGTTCCAAAGCGGTACAAAATGCTTCTAAAAACATAAGAATTACCTAAGCTCTCAAGCATGTGAAATGGAACTTAAGCGCTTGGCAACCATCGATCCGAATTCTCACTCCTTTCGGCGATAGGAAAAATTTGCCCTCTTTACATATCAACCTCCATCCCCCCCAGCAAACGCAACCGTCTGTCCCTCCGCCGTCATCCCCAACGCCTCCTCGCCTTTCCTTTTCCAATATACCCACAAGGCACCTATCCTTTGGTGTTGAGCATTCGGTCTCAACTCTCGCTCTCGCTTGCGTTTGCTTCTCCGGAAGGATCTCTTTATCGTGTAGCGGAATAATTCGGGCGTCCGGCGATCAACGATCAACCGAACCTCCAGCTCTTCACTGAGTACAGCACACGACAGCCAAAAACAACAGAACTTCGTCGGTCGTCCACGACATCAGTCAAACTCGACGCAGGAAAAAGTCAAATATCCGAGTTATTCGACGATCCAAATAAAAAAAATGAAGTTTTTCGAAAACAACTGTACCTTTGAGTACTCATGGAGGGATGTTTCCATCGCCAACTGGAGGAAATACTGCGCGTGGAACGACAGGTGCAGTCATGTTATTGCAGTGGATACCGTCAGCAGAAGGGTCGAGCCAAGTACTGGTGTTGTGAGTACTCCTCCTTCCTTCGGCCATGGGTGCGGGATATCCGTTTACCCCTCCTCCCAAGAGCCGGCCCCCTCGTACCAAACAGCCGGCAAGCTAACAATATCCGTAGCTCATCACAGAACGTCTGATCACCTGCAAGCAATCGGTACCCAAATGGCTCCTGAGATTCATCGGAGGAACTGAAGTCAGCTATGTTCATGAGATTTCCGAGGTTTCTCGTGAGAACCAGACCGTTACGATGCGCTCAACAAACCTCACCTGTGCCCACATTCTTTCCGTGCAAGAGACCGTCATCTACTCGCCAGACAAGGACCACCCAGAGACGAAGACCAACTTCAGCCAGCACGCTCAGATCACCGCCTACGGAGCTTTCAGCCGCATCTGCAACACCATCGAGGATTGGAGTGTGGAAAGGTTCGACCAGAATGCGAAGAAGGGTCGTGAGGGCTTTGAGCGTGTGCTTCGGATGAGCCGTGAGGCTTTCGCGGAGTTGAAGGCAGATGTGTCCAAGATTCCCGAAGTCATTTCTTCATAAAAGGAGGCTGCACCATCGTCTTGCCTGGATGACCCTGATGGGCGACGGGAGGCCAGGATGTGTATTGATCTTCGGCCATCTCTTTTTCTCTCAAAATGCTACATTTTCTTCCTGTTCTCACAAAACGGCGTTACTGGTTGCACTTTATTCCAATCTCCTTGTTTCTTTTCCTTCCTGCTCCGGTGTTCGTGGCATTTGCGGTTTCCTTTTCTCTCTCTTCTCTCCTAAAAGCTTTGTGTACATAAAAGTGTCTGAAGAGCTACCTGTATTTCTTTTCCTGCCGTTTGCTTTTCCTTGGTTCAGCCTTTTGTTATCTGTTCTTCTATTCTCTGTGGGGAGTTTGGCGATACATATTACTTCAACAGGTGTCAGTTTTTGTTTCTCAGGTCTTCTTTCTCTTCTTGGAAATTACCAATCTGCTGCATTCTTAGCGTCTATGAGGATGGAATGAGCGCCGTTCCTTCCTTTCTAGTCACGCATGTACTGTAATTTCTGCTCGTGCTTTGCGATTAAAGTGTATTTGTGCTTTCAACAGACATCCTCATAGACTCGTTTATGCCACTGATTCGAAGCGTTTATACTCTCCTCTCTCATATACGAGTTTGGTCCCCGTGGATCCTCTTACGCATTGTCCATGCCCTTCTTTTACTATTGTCTTCATATCTAGACGTGCGCAATCTGCCTTGTTGCAGACAATTAGACCATTCCCATCTCCTTATGTTCGGTTGTTGTGATGCATTCGCTCACACTGTATATTGGAAGCTGGACTATTTGGAGTCCAGCGAGTTGAGGTGTAGATGTAAGGAAGTAGAGGACCTCTGCAGGGTTGGCCTTTCCGATCTTTCAACAAGAGGGTCCAGTCCGTATGACAAAGTTATGGAAGCAGCGAGTACAGTACAAATATAATTGAAAGTGTATATCGAACACTTATGTCCTGAGATCTTTAGTTCTGAATATTATGGAAATCGAGCCCCCTTTCAAGCAAGTTTGTATATGCCCCCTGTAGAGGAGGCTACAAGCTCAGAACTATCTCCAAGCAAAGGCGACGCTTCAAGTAGAAACCAGTTGGCCACCACGTAGTGTACTTTTCAGCTTTCTGTCTGTCACCGTACACGTCGGTGGGTGCACTTGTCATAATAAAAGTGCAAACGACCTGTTCTGAAAGAACCAGTCTACTCCATGGCACCAGTATCTAGCTATAGGCTTCTTCCTACCGTCAGAGCTCGTGAAGCCGCCCCTCCTAGTACAGCGGCAATGCCAGATGCTATGATACCATCCGCCTTCAACCTTTACTGCGACAGAAAGATTGCTGAATGGCGTACAGGAGTTATCGTTTTATCCTGCCTTCTCTTTGCCTTCTTTTTGACATCGTTATTTCTCTTGGGTAGGGTCATCACATTGAGGGGATATCTGAAGAACGGGAAACATCTGGAGAAAGAAATGAAAAAGAAGAAGAAGGCAGCAAAGAAGGCAGCAAAGAAGGCGAGCTCGAGTGCAGAGAAAACAGGGCCGGAGTCAGGGACACGAAGCGCAGGCGACTTGAACAAACCATTACCGTCGACCCCCAATCAGCACCACAATTTAGACGATGTTGAAGATACGTCCCAGGCTCGAACCAACGAACGCCATCTTGCGGAGAGCTCAGCTGACACTGTTGCTACTACAAGTACCGACTCGAAAGAACCACTCATAAGACGGGTTTCGCGGAGATTTGAGAGAGGGGGGACTGTCGACGTGGGCGCGCCTGGTTCGGCATCAAACAAGACTGATGATGCTGGCCCTTCCAACCAGGAGATGGCCGACGCTGGTGAGCCGAATCCGAATCCAGAGGAACGAAAGCCCGGTTGGATTGCAGCGTACTTTACGGGACCAGCATGGACTAAAGACAAGTCAGGAAAGTGAAGTTTAGAGATATGAGTAAAAGTAGTCTTACATTCATACTTGTAGGAATGGATAATCATAGTAGTTCCACACCATAAATAGATACTCTACCAATAAGCGGGTAACAAATTCAAAGTTGCTCGATTCCATGTGTTGTTGATCAAGTGAATCAAGTGAAGTTGAGGCTCGTGAAGATGAAGCTGAACCTCGATAGCTGCTAGCGCCAAGACCTCGGTGCTTCCTGCCGACCACTCGCCTTTCCCCAACCATTCGCGTTAACCATGTCGACCATCTTCAGCTGCGAAACTGCTCAACAAAACAATCTCGAACATCAGCCTTCCACCGCACCAAGTTGACGCATTGAGTGTCTCTGACGCTCTAGGAGTACCTCCATCACCTATTTTTCACAAACAACAGCACCACTCCAACAGTTTGCAGCATGACGACCTCCTCGAAACCACGACGGAAGCGGGAACTCGCGGCGAAACTGGTGTTCGATGACTCCTTACTGGGAGATGTCGGATTTCTTTCAGAAGATCTTTGGGCAGACATCTTTGGCGCACTGCCAGTCAAAAGGGAGGTGGGAGAAGAGGGTAAACTGTTCCGATTCGCAAAAGGTGGGGTTCGGGAACTCTAACAATGGCTACAGTGGACGAACAGGAGGAAGAGGAGGTGTCTACAGAGGATCCAGTCAAGTCTCTCGCCATCTCTCTAACGATGAGCCCTTCGAAATCCTGGACCATAGTCCCAATTATGCTGCCACCCGAGTCTTCGCAGTTCCAGCGCATCCCCCCTTCAACACTCCTTTTCCCTTGGAATCCCTCGACTACCGCATTCCTCGCCAACCTTCGCTCCGAAATATCACAGCTTACATCGTCAAAAGAGAAGGGCACGGAAATCACCATCTGCTCCGTTTCACCAGTTGATCTCAAAAGAGTCGTTGTCGAGGTTTCGCCCAGGGCATGGAGGGGAGAGCAGACAGAGACGCTCGTGAGGCGGGGTCTCTCCGGGGTCAGAATCGTCCACAACGGTGACAAGCTACTGGGCGGAGTCGCTGGGGAGGTGCTCAGTTGCGAACCTGTCGGCCAAGGAAAAGTTGTCGACAGCACAAATGTGGTTGTCTTGCGCGGGGAATTCACAAGGGTATCTGCACTGGATGAGAGTGACGAAGAGGATGAAGAGGAAGACATTGGCGTCACCAGCTTTTTTAACCTACCGCCTCGTCCAGGCCATCTTGGGGTACCAACAATGAGTTCAACACCGAGCATACGAAATGGTTCCGCCTCGCCTTCAGGATCTGTTGACGAGAGAGATGGTGGACGACGATTCAGACCACACCCGCTGGCCGCAAAGATTGAGCCCGACCTATTATACCCAAGACCAAGGGAGAATCTTGACGACGAGGAGGCTAGAGTATACGTCGAGGTTGGCGAGCTGGTCAAATTGGGAAAGTTCTCTGGTGACTGGGTTGGGATAGCACCAGTCCCAGATCCGGACGCCCTTGCAGACCGTTTAAGAGCACAAATGGAGGTTTCCCGGCGAAGATTGAACGGTGGGAAGCAGGTACAGATTCAAGTGCCACAAACGGGACGGGGGAAGGACTGGCGACCAGTCAGGGTTTACTCGTTGCCAGAGATCTATACGCCACCCAAGAAGACAAAAGGAGACATAGGACGGGTTTATATGTCGCCAATACTACTGGCAAACCTCTTGCCTGGTGTTCAGACTCCCACCAACTCACGACTTACCATATTTTCTCTTACCAATATTGCGCCATCTCGTATCCAACCGAATCCGCAACCACCGGCCGCAAAGGAGGTCACGCTTTCTAGAATTGCTTCACCCATCTCGACAGACCGCGCACTGCAACCGTCACTCCTACTCGGGCTTAAAAGCTACTTTGAAGCCAATAAACGTCTTGTCAAAAGGGGTGATTTGATAGCCGTGACGACCGACGAGTTTCTGGCCAGGAGCTTGTACGGCGAGGAGCATGGCGGGGTGGGTGAAGATCTACTCGTTGGAGGCGGCGATGCTACATTTGGCTCAGGGAAGGCCGGAAGGGTGGTTGCCTGGTTCAGAGTTGGGAATATTTCGTCCGGCAACGACGAAACCTCGACTTCAGAGAAGAACGAGGAGGATCCTTGGGGCGGTTTGAACTTTGTAGATCCAACAAGCACAAGAATGGTTCAAGCTGGTAGCGAGAAACGGAAAATCCCCCCGGCCCTGGAGTCACCGTGGCAGTCGTATCTCGGATTGGCCGCCAAACCAATGTCCTCCCTGCACAACAACATGCCGCTTCCCCTTGTACTTCCGTCCGCCTACACACCTCCAATTCTCCGAAAGCTCCGAGAACTGATGGCCACTTCCACCTCGCCACGAGCTATCCACCTTGGCCTGCCTCCTGTTGCAGTTCTCCTCACATCTACCCAGCGTTCGATAGGAAAGAAATCGCTTGCCCTCAAGGCAGCTGCTGATGTTGGTGTTCACATCTTCCACATTGATGCATACGACATCCTCGCAGATGGTGGCAACGGTGACGTCAAAACAGAAGCTTTCTTGAGAGCTAGAGTAGATCGGGCCCTAGCATGTGGAAAGGACCACTGTGTGCTGCTAGTGACACATGTGGAAGCGTTCTCTGGAGCTGGAAAGCTCGCGGATGTGTTGAAGGAGCTTGTTGAAGGATTGAGGATGGTGATTATGACGACTACCGAAGTCGACAAGCTCTCAGATGATCTTCGAAATGTTTTCACCCATGAGCTGGAGGTTGGTGCGCCAGATGAACACGAGAGAGAGGGTCTTCTCCGCAATATAGTGGAAGAGAAGGGCGTGCCACTCGGCAACGGGGTATCACTCAAAACGTTTGCCCTTAAAACTGCCGCTCTCGTTGCTGGCGACTTGTCGGACGTTGTTACCAGAGCGATCACGGTTTCAAATAACAGGACCAAGGCTTTGGCGAAGGAGATCGGCGGTAGTGTTACTATCAAGGATTTGGAAATGGCTGGGGGCGAGGAGATTGGGAAGCTTATGCCTAGTGACTTTGAGATTGCAGTTGAGGAGGCCAGAAAGAACTTCTCAGACTCTATCGGAGCACCAAAGATTCCAAACGTCAAGTGGGACGATGTCGGAGGCATGTCCCATGTCAAGAGTGCCATCAACGAAACCATCCAGCTTCCATTGGAGAGACCAGAATTGTTCGCAAAGGGAATGAAGAAACGAAGTGGTAAGTTCAGCAGCTTAGGGTCGCTGATGTTCTGCGCTGATTTCACTAGGTATCTTGTTCTACGGACCGCCCGGCACTGGAAAGACGCTTCTCGCAAAGGCTATTGCTACCGAATTCTCCCTCAACTTTTTTTCGGTCAAGGGTCCCGAATTGCTCAATATGTACATTGGTGAATCCGAAGCCAATGTTCGAAGAGTCTTCCAACGTGCACGAGATGCCAGGCCCTGTGTTGTCTTTTTCGACGAGTTGGATTCCGTTGCACCAAAGCGTGGTAACCAAGGTGACTCTGGAGGTGTCATGGATCGTATCGTCTCTCAGCTTCTTGCTGAGTTGGATGGTATGAGTGAAGGCAAGGGTGCAGCTGGCGGCGTTTTCGTCGTTGGTGCAACAAACAGACCAGATCTCTTGGACCCTGCCTTGCTTCGTCCGGGGCGTTTCGATAAGCTTATTTATCTCGGTATCTCGGACACGCACGAGAAACAGCATCACATCCTACAAGCCCTCACCAGAAAGTTTACGCTTTCGCCTAGATTGGATCTGATGAAGGTTGCTCAGAGCTTGCCGTTCACCTACACTGGTGCCGATCTCTACGCTCTTTGCTCAGACGCCATGCTCAAAGCCATTACCAGACAAGCTCAGGCTGTCGATGCAAAGGTAAAGGCCACGGAAGAACGACTGGGCCGAAAGGTCGGCATGGCGTGGTGGTGGGATCATGAGAGTGTTGAGAGTGACAAGAAGGTTGTGGTTGAGGCTCAAGACTTTGCAGCTGCCAGAGCTGAGCTAGTTGGCTCAGTCAGTCAGAAGGAGCTGGAGCATTACGAGAGGGTTAGGGCAGACTTTGAAACAGTTGAAAAGGAAGCCGATGCGAAGAAGAAGAAGAAGAAGGGAAAGGAGAAGGCGGCCATCATGCCACCACCGCCGGCTGAACCTGTGCAGGAGCAGCAACCAGTGCAGCTTGTTGCTCAATTTGGTGATAGCGGCGATGGCGAAGGAGAGGACTTGTATGGTGCTGAGTGAGCGATGAGGTGCGGCTGAAGGTGGTATGTTTTATTCCCATTGCGTTCTTTATTCGCTTCGGTATTGGCAGTTTTGCATGCACCCTATATTATTGTAGTGATATAGATTTTGTTTTGATGAATTCTTGCGAAAGCGTTTCTAATACCAGTTATCTGCTGCCACGCATTCACTTTCATTCGCTGCTTCGGCGTCTTCTGTGCCGTCCGTATTGAGGCTCTGCGTTGAGTAAAGCAGCCCATAACCTTATGCATACAGCTCACTCATGAGGCAGAGGCTCGATCTCCTGCCTCGCTCCTGCCTCGCGAGTTTGTGGGGGCCAATCAAATGCGTCGTTGAAGTTGGAGAAGTTCCACCAATCCGCAAGAAAGAGGTCCAACATTTCCTGTTTCAGCGTGGTTCAAAGCGTTGGCGAGCGTTGGCAGTCATATTTATTTCGGCTCTAAACTCCATGTGCCCATATCGAGATGTGAGGCTGCAGGGGTGTGAGGAACTTTTGTCTCCAACAGCACCATCGGCCACGATGGCCCATCCTGGTTCATCGCCCATTCAGTTGCTCGGCACCGATTCGGACGGTGCTTTTTCTGCCTCCCTCTTGCTGGTTCCCGCCCTTTTTTCTGCTTCCAGTGCTGACGTTCCCGCAGAGTACTTAATGACGCCCATGTCCGGTTCTAGAGGCCGTTCTTTCGGATCATTGCGCTACTCAGTCTCACCATACCGGTCATCGGCGGCTCTGCAGTGAATTCGCCCAAATTCCAAATTACACTCGTTTTATACTACTCATTGTATCCATTTTTGCAGTTCTTCAATGTAAGTACAGAATGTATTCGTGATACGAATCGCACCAACAAGAGTCTAACGAAGGCTGAAGGGGGATCAGTACCTTGGGAATTATTGGTATCGTTTGCTGTGGAGCGGTCGGATTGGGTCTTGTTGGCACTGTCATCTACTTGGTCACAAAAAGAGCTCAACGAGCCTTGAACAAGAGAAATGGCACAGCTGCTATGAGAAGTGGGAGTCGACTTGATCTCGAGAAACAGCAGCACAAAACTACAGAGAAGGCCCTCGTCGTGCCGTCGAAAATCGAGGTTGCATCCGACAATGAATCAATGAGCGTCGCTTCCTTCAACAAAATACCAAACTCGAGTATGGGAGACATCTCATCCGCGCCATCCGGACGAAGCACGCCAATGGCAGTACATTCTCCTTCGAATCTAGTCACAACCAGCACGAAGAGAGCTGAGTCTCCATGCACCCTTCCAGCTACCGATGCCACCCCTGGGAGCTCTGTTGCACCACCTGGCGCTCGTTCAGTCTCGTCTCTTGGTCAATCCGACTCGTCACGGGATGATTCTCCTGCAGGCAGAGCTGTATCTCCCCTTGGACGTGCTGCTTCACCCATTGGCCGCTCGGTCTCATCTCTCGGTCAAACGGACTCCTCTCGTTCAGATTCGCCGATGGGCCGAGCCGTTTCGCCTCTTGGACGTGCTGCTTCACCACTTGGACGGCCGACATCGCCTCTGGGGCGCTCAATTTCACCTGCGCCTTTGAGCAACTCATCCAGAAACTCGTTCATAAGATCCGATTCGCAAGGCATCACCAGACCCTTCAGTGTATGGCAGACTACAACTCCTGTGCCGGTACGGACACCATCACCGCCGCCGATATTGCCCAGACAGCCATCGACGGATCTTTTGCAGATTGCTAGCGGCACGTATAAGGGTACTTGAAGGAGCAGAGGAGCTTGAAGGAGCAGGGGAGGTTGGTGAGGTTGGTGAGGTTAGTGAGGCTGATGGATCGGTATTTGTTGAGGTTGGAAGGCATAAATGCTGGGCAGCTGGGGTTTTCGTTGCCGCCGGGTCTTTTACCATGATTTTATACTTTTACGATCAGGGTTCTGCCCATGCAAAGTACTACTTAGTACATGTACGAAGTGTTAATCCTTAATATTAATGATTAATAAAATTTAATTAAAACATTCGGTTTGGTTAAGAAGTACTTATCTTAAGTACTTGCATACACTGCTCCAATCACCAACTATGAATATATGATGCCTCTGCGCATACTACTTGTATTATGTATCGCCAGACCTGTACCGTACGAGCGCTTGCATAGTGCAATTGCAAATATTAGTTAAGAAGTACTTAAGTACAGATCCGAAGTAGCTATAAACTATAGTTACCATATGTGCCGAAGAGCAGCCCGACTGTGCCAGCGGATAAATCGCATGCAACTGTATGGGCAAGACCCTACAAGGAGATAACACTTTATGCCCAGAAAGTAGATGGCGATCCAAAATCCGATCAGTGGTCACTAAAAATGCGACGTTACTTCCGAACGTCTTTATTTGGTAGGCTTTCGAGGTTATTGGGGGTGCCTTTCTGAAATCTGAATTCAAGCTGGTCCTCATCCCCAAGCTTCCTTGTAGTCAAGTCATTAAGTACGATGTGGCTTCTTTTAGGAACCAAAATCCTCACATGGCAATCTTCAAACTGTCTTTGTAGATCCAGAAAAATAAGCTTTTCACTAGGAACACAAGTGTCAAATTGAATCACCGGTTCGGAAGATTTGCAAGGGCCCGTGATCTGTGATTTGCGAGCTAAAAGTAAATAGCCTTGGCTCGTGTGATCCGAGCGTTCGCGCAAATTCACTTTACCGCGAACACCACGAACGCGTCCCCGCAACACGTCTCCCCACCAACAAGGCGAAACAGCGCTCTACTACAGTCAGCAAATTGCCGACCCGCCTTCCGGAGCAATGGTTTCTTCAAACAACATACAATTCACGATCCTGGACTCGACTGGCACGCCTTTGCCAGAATACGACAACCCGTTCCCTTCAGAGGAGGATGTCAAGAATGGAGTCGCCAGCTGCTACGTCGAGACCCCGCCTGCTACCTCGCCGCAAACCTTCACCATAAAGATCAACACCATCAAACCACTCAACTACAATGAAACGCTGGGATATTATTTTGATGCTTTCTTTGATGGCGTCAAGAGCGCCCATGGTACGACCATTGGAGAATTCCGCTCAGCCAGGAAAGGAAATGACAAGGAGGTTGTTATTGATTCCTTCCATGAAGTCGACAATCGAGGAGCAAAAATTACCGACAAAGAGTTGGTATTCAAACCGATGGATATGGCAAATGACGGTGGATCTTTGGCTGCTATGAGGAGAGCTGAGAATGCTGGATTCAACCCACAGGATATCGGCTCAATCAAGCTCAAATTTGCCGAAGTCATTGAACGTCCCAGATGTGGAGTCGCACGCTATCAGTCCGCTCATTTAGGTGCAGTAGGAGGGAAGGTAAACGAGAAAGCCTTGAAGGGAAACAGCTCTTCACATAGCATTGGGTATTACACATCAATTTCATCGTTGGACTATCCGCTAATAGTAGTACAGAGGCGGCAAGACCCTGGCCATAAAGGATGCAAGCAAGGCCTCTCTTCTGAAGTGCTCTCCAAAATGGTACGAAGTGAAAATCTTCTACCGCAGCAGAGGTAAGCAGATAACAAGAACCCCAGTTTTTGCTTCGTAGCGCTGACTATTCATAGAATCTCTCCAAAACATTGGTCTAGTTAAACGCGATCCTAAGCCTGAAGTCAAGTCTGATCCCGCCGGAAGAAAAGGAAAGCCCAAGCCGGAGGTTATCACAATTGATGATTCAGATGATGAGGCCCCTGCGCCTGCCTCTCGTCTTGTCAAGCCGGAACGGGGTGTCAAAAGGGAGAGGGAAGGGACCGTGGCTGTCAAGTCGGAGAAGAGGGTCAAGAAGGAGGCGTCGGTACCAAAAGTTGTTGATATGACAGCAGACGACTGAGCAACGCTTTGCGGTGATGGGAAATATGCAGTCCTTGTTCTCCTAGGTTGTGATTTTGCGTCTGCAATGAGCGGTAGTTGACCTTTTTGAGGTATGGTTGTTTATTACTTCGGCACATGTTTTGTTGCTGGAGGATTCTGCATGGTTGAGCGGGGCGTTCAGGAGTCACGGCTTATTATTGTATACTTCGGGGGATATATTGTTGAAATGGTGTTTTGTTATCTTTCTGCTTCACATGCTTTGAGGACCAAACTGGGATTTTCTTTCAAATGCTTTAAAAATTCCGCTCGAACACCATTTTATTGCAGTCGGTACTTAACTTGTAGTATCTGCGCAATACTGTTTTCTTTCTCAATTTTCGTCTTGAGCTCGGATTCTTTGCTATCACTTGTATTCTGTCTTGTTCCGTACAGGTAATGGTCCGGATATTTAGCCTCGACGCTGCCGCATTACTACTAATGTTCAGTACTTACGGAAAAGAGACATCGGGAATAGTTCACTTTTGCAGCCGCCATTGACGTCGGCAACAAAAGACTTCGCCGGACTCCCAAGAGACCGAGCTACATGTCTGTGCCGATAGGTATATTCACCAACCCCCAATATACAATCTACTGGTGCCTGTAGTGCCTAGAAACCACCTAAATCAACGACCTTGACGGTGAGACTTGTCAAGACTTTTATGATTCTATAAGTACGAATCGAAGTCATGCTCAACCTTCAAAGGAAGTGATCCAGCTGGGGGATAATAATATGTACAATTTTGACCGTTAGGCCATGCCCCGAAGGGCGAAGACTTACAGGAAAAAGCATTCAAGAGCCGTACTTCCGTAATAGCGTACAAAGGCCACAGGTCAATTCTCAAAGACTTCTTGCCACTTGGCCTGTGCTTGCTGCGACAAGCCGCGTTTGCTTTGAAATGGAGACTGCCGTCAAAACAAGCTTTCCAAATGAACCTCGTTCAGCCTTGCGAAAACATCCAATGCTTCTGTGTGATGTGCTTTTCAGCCCATGCGTCACCCGAAGGAAATTCATCAGCACAACAGGCACGCAAGCATGCACAAAGTCTACCCAATCGCGCGGCCTCACTCCAACTACAGCATGGACGGCATCGCATTTCGAAACTCGAGTTTGTCAGACTGTCTTCCCTCCGAGTCATCATGAAGAACTTGACTTTTTAGGAACGAATGGGTCAACGAAGAATACATGAAGCCTTCCGGCTGTCTCCGTCGATATGAGATTAATGGATGGCCTCTTCCTCTCGAATTCGGTCATTCGGGAGGCACGAAAATTGACCTGGAAGGTTCCGGTAAGAAAATACGAGATTCTACAGTTCTCGAGCGACCTAGTTTGCTTGTGGGCCCACATACGCTACCCAGGACAGCAGTCATTCTTCACTGGCATCCTGCTCTCTATCAAACTGGGGAGGGCTGGATGGTCTAGTGGCAGAGACCTCTGGCTGGTTTTCCACATGAGGCTTGGGACCCCTCTGTGGATTGTAGGTTCGACTCCTACCCTCTCCTCTTTCCTTTGTTTGGGGCTGCTATTGCATGCAATTCAGGCTTTTCCTATGTTTGTGCTACTTTGAGGGCCCCTGTGTCCAAGGTTTCTCCAGTGTGTTTTCCTTGGCTTGCATTTCAGAGACAGGTGATTGGGTGATCCTTTCTATATAACCGCCGTATATAGTGGCTAAAAGCCTCCTTTCCTGTCGGAGGACTGATTCCTAGACGGATGTGGCTGGTGCACCAGAATTGGTTGCGGTTTCTTTCAGTAGTACAGGTCCTTACTAAGGCGGCTTGGGGCGTATGCAAGTGTGGAGGATCAAGAAAGCGACTGGATATCTTCATTAGATCAACACCTGGCGACAGGTTGAAATAGCGCTTAATAAATTCTAACTTCTCTCTCTCTCTCTCTATCAAACTTCTTCCTATACGAATATATAAGAGCCAATGTAGCTTCCTCTGCATTGGAAGTTTTCTTCTTGGTCTCGCAAACAAACCGAAAGTAGCCCTCATACCATGGCCAACAGCATCCTCCTCATCGTTTGGCTTCTATCCTTCTTCTTTTTGCCCTTTCACTCCCTCGCAAATCCGACACCCGGCGGACCGATTTCGGACTTTCCAATTCGTCTCAAGGGCACTCCCGAGTTTATTACCAATCCAAAAGACGAACCTGCCCTCAGGCTCCACCCTGGTAGACCTCTCAACGGCTTCGATTTCTCCAAGATCCCTGATATTACGACAAAGCTGGAATGGTCGGGCATCAAGTTCCCGTCCTTTCAAGAGGAAAAGTTCGTCATCACCCCAGAGTTATCAGACGGAACCCTGAAAACGCCAGTTTCAATTGCGATTACACCAAAGACAATATTTTCACCAGCCTTGCTCGAAGGGTCGAGATCATTCTATGACGCCAGACTTCTGGCTATCCGCAACGGCATTTCCCCACTGTTTCAACAGGTTGGCGCCTCTGAGGACCTCGCAACGGAAGCAGCTCCGTTCTTTGCCGAAGTTCTGCAATCAATCTTCAGTGAGCAGGATCTTCCACTATCAGACTCGAATTCACCAATACTACCACGATCAATCCTTGGTAACATCTGGCGGAAGATAAAGGGTGCTTTCTCCGATGCTGCGTGCACTATCACTGCGGGTGCAAGCTTACCCGGATTCCTCTTTTCGGCCGGAATGTTTGATGCAAACAACAACCATGGCCTTCTGCTTAGCAAAGACCAGAAGTATTTCGTCGCTGCTCTCCATGGTAACCTATACCGAGAGTCCATAGTGGTCTATTACCAAGCAACACGAGCACCAGGATTTGCAGCCCGCGCTTCAACCTTCGGGAAGGACATTTACACTGTGGATTTACCGATTACTAGCTATGTTACGCCAGGCTTTACACGAACAATGCACCTGCTGCTTCACGAGACAACACACAGCTTGCAATACCGAGACCGAGGATGGAGCTTGTCACGGTTTGGATGGGACTACCTTTTCCACTATTGCAAAGCTGGAATGTCCTACTCTAAGAACCCTATGGAGGTGGAAGCCTATAATAGGCAGGAATACACCAACAACCTTCTTCTCGACAGCACCGGATGGGGTCAGAAGTTCTTCCAGTTCTGGATCCGCGAAAGCCTCGACGCTAAGATCGGATATCCCGTCGAGAGAAGCTTCAAGGACGTTGCAACCACTCCCGACCGCATTAGCGAACTCCGATTCGAGAACGGTGCCATGCAAATCACATACAAGAACGGAGGATACTGCTATCGCACACTCACGCTCGATGAAGTAAACGCAAGGGAATACAACGGTTGCAAGTTACTCAAGGCTCATGAGTGCAAGACGCTCGATGACTGGCCAGAGAGGAGAAGGATGGTCGTGGAGCGTGCTCCAACTGCAGCTGCCGCGCCGGAACCTGTTCCAACAGATCCAAGAGGAAAGCCAAGACAATGCACCAAGCAAGAGCTCGATGAGAGGAACAAGCCTTGTCAGCTTCTTAAAGATGCGTGGAAAAGAGGTGATCGTACGCCTTTCAAGTGTGGCGTTGCTTGGAGCAACCTAGGTTAATCGGCTTATGGCTGATGATGATGCTGGCTCTTGATCCCCAGACGCTTCGTGTCGGACATTTTCTGTTTTATTTTTCCTTCTTGCTAAGTATACGCGGCAAACGAAGATGCTTTATGTGAGATGGCCCGTATTCTTCCATCTCGATCCTTGACAGCAGCTGGTGATGCTCGTTTTCAATTTGGTATATTCAGATAGTGTCATTTGGAGTCTATTTATCTGCTTTCTACTTGTTCACTCTCTTTCCGTATACGAAAATTCCAACTGAGCGGCCCCGGGCCCTAAGTTTTTGCGCAGTTCTACAGATCATCATGCATGACGATGCGTGCCATATCAAATCATTCAAGTGCAAATACTTAACGAAGAACTCAAGATATGCATCGGCCTCTATTTAAGAATCACTTGAATCTACTTAAGTATTGGATCAGGCCTTTTCGAGTCTTGTTCCGTTTGACTGCCTGTACTTAATGTACCCATCGCACAAATGGAGTAATTTCCCAAGACACCCAGAGCCTTGGCGGATATGGGTTAAGTAGTCTGGTGCGACCGATCTTATCTCGACGCGATAACAAATCTCCGATCTTGTGCCGTCTAAACCTTCCATGGAGAGTTCAGATGTAGCCTCATTCTCAGACTTTCTTCGCTTAGCGTATTAGTAATCAAGGCTGACGCTCCTCAACCGATGACTAATCAACGACGCGCAGAAAGTCTGAGAATGAGGCTAGTTCAGATGTGCTTCTCCACACTTCTCATTCCACGCCGACAAACAGTAAGTTTGCCCCCACTCCCAAATCAAGCATTCTACACGCACATCATGCGGTTCATTGGGTCTGGGTATCTGGCAGGAAGCGATTCAACGTCTTAATTCAGTGGCCGAGAAAAGATGTAACTGCCATACAGCAACGATATGGGAACCTAAAGAGTTGAAACTCCACGCAGCTCAATTACTATGTATGCTGCAAATGTGGATGCATTCTTCAAAGAGAGATTGCTATAGCTTTTCGGGCCCATATCGGTCACTCCCACTTCTCAATGGGGCCGCATGCGCGAAACTGATCGCTGGTCTCATCGTTATGGAATGAACATTCTACTAACTGGCTTCTAGATGGCATATCTTATTCGGGGATCTACTGGAGACGCAGGGATAACAATCGGTACCATGCGCTGATTTCCGTCATTCGACTCAGAAGGACACCAGTTCCAGTCGCGGCGTTCCTCCCGGCACTCAATCAGGCTCGCACAGTCCTTCAGTATCCTCCGCTCGAAGTTTTGTCGATACCGACCCGCTAGCAGAGTTCAGCGGATTCAAAGGATACCCGTAAACTGCCGATTTCCCTCTGCAATCGAATGAATCGACGTTTCACGGAGCTCTGGTCCGATAAGGGACAAAGAGTTGCGATAAGGCCCCAACTAGCCAAACGATACACCGAACTATGCAGGGACGTCATTCTTACGAGTGTCGTTGGATTTGATCTACCATGGGAAAGTCCGCATCTAATATACGGACGTGAAGCGTCAGTTCGGATTTGGCAATCGTTTTTATTGGAGTTCAGGGATGGGGGGTGGCGACGTTGTTGTGGAGAGATCTCCGGGTAGGAGCTCGATACTTGACAGTTCTGTGTGGTGCATATTCGACATCTGATGGATGATGGATGATGGACTGCTCAGATTGTGTCGCTGATAGCTGAGCAATCCTGAAATCACTGGCATCATATACGAACGGCTTGGAGGACACTGTGTACATATGCTGGAGACTTGAGAATGTAGTATGCGCATACTGGTCATCGCGTTTGATGAGCTGGGGGTGCTGTGCTGGACACTGACTGGCTGGCAGCATGCAACACTTTGTAGAGGAGATCTCGTTACGCAGTTGATAAGTACTTACTTACTGCCCATGTATGCTGAATGGACCTGATATAACTGTGGGATCCACAACAAAGTGCGAAGTAGGATTACGACGGTTGCTTTGTGGCTGACTAGCCGGACGCGTGTATTCAATTTGTTCTTGCTTTACTTTCTTATTCCGATTCTTCCAGAGTGCTGGGTTGGTGCATGGTATATCCTAACAGTGAAGATCTTATTGGGGTATGGCCATGATCTGCAAGATCGCATGTCAAGTGACGGAGTCTGAATCCACTTCCCATCCCAAAGTATCTTCATCTCATACGTGGGTTTCAATTTGATCCGCAGCGCACGAGATGGAAATGCAGATCTTTAGTGCAATCCCCAAATCTTGGCTGATGCGCATTCGGAAGTATCTCGGTGGTGATGGCTCCTGGTGCCTACTAGGTATTGTTACGACATACGAGGCAGTTAAATGCTCTCTTTCCTGATAGATCAAACCCCAATTGAACGAGGGGTTGCTCCAAACAACGTCACTATAAACTCAGTATGGACGGAGGTAAGGATTGTATGTAGACAAAGTCTTTTGATCCCGCCAAGTGGGTCTTCCTTTCGGCACTGGTTTATGAGGCTAAGGATTGTACAGGTACTATTTCTGCTCGTAACCGGTGTGATATTTTAAAGCATCTCCATTTTGAAACGTGGTGAGACGTTTTGTCATGCAAGCCTCGACTCATTTTCGAACTCGGGGGTATGGATAGAGGGACAATTTGAAATAGGGGCTGATTTTGAGAGTATCTTTCGACAACTAGAACGTCCTGTGTACATGAGCGCTCGAGCTGAGAGTAATCCCAAGTACGGAGATAGACAAAAGTTAAGTGATACGTGCGCGTGAAGAAGAACCACTGCTATCTATTATATCTAGCCTCGGGCCCAGTGGCCTAGCTAGGTAGATCCATATTTTTAGTAGTATCATTGCTACTTGTTCAATCAGCTTGTATCCGACTCCGACAACCAAGTACCTACTACCAAGTACTCTGACTTGAACTTCCCAATTAAACGTTTGAGCATGGTATGAGCATCTGCAGATGTTTCGCAACACTGCTTCGGCTACTGGCACCGCAAGGCTAGTGGATGCCCCGAAGATGAAGGTAAACGCTCGCATTATGCATGCAGCCTTAACATCATGGCAGTCGTGATCCTTTATTAGCACACTTGTGAAAACCATCTGGACGGTACTATCCCATACTTCGTAATTCCGTGTTAGGCGCCGCGCCTTACACTGCTTCAAGCCAAAGGGCCACCGATACGCAACAGGCATCGCGATCATGATATTGACCTACTACCGGCCTACTATGTACTAAGTAGATAGCTGTGTACTTCTTGGCAGGTTAGAGCTCAGAGTTTATAAATTTGAGCCCAGAATGCACTACTCACGGTTTCGTATCACTTACTGGAGACAGAAGTGCAACGGTTGCTTCTGCGCAGAAGCATAACCATCACATAGTCGCCCCTGGTACATACGAGTAGATGCTTCAGTCTTCAGATGTCAATTGAAGCAACTTGCATGCAAGCCAGTAACTCACAGCCCGAACGGCAATTGCCAGAAAACTTGCACTTGACTATTCACCTGTGAACGCCGACTTCCATAGCAGAAGAGGCATACCACCGTCCATTTGCCAGTGTCATCTTATCAAGCCAGAGAATGACTGAGATAAATGAGATGGTTGCATTCACGATGATGAATTGCATTGGACAAAAGAAATGTCACAGAGTACATACTTAACCCGGAGAAGCAGTTACACGACACGTGACAGCTTGGCAATGGCCTCTTCATGCACGTCTGGTAGCAGCCCTCCTTCCGCGAAGCCATCCGCTCCTCGGGAGCTCTGATGCTACAAACTTCGTAAAGTATTTCAACTGCCGAACTCAACACGAGCTCACAGTTCTAGCTTATCGTGGCCCCTACCATTTTCTCCACCCTTTTCTGACGACTCGGAAATATTCGTGGCGATGGCTTTTTGTCGCTAGTTCAAACGTTGGGTGGAAATGGGATTAGGTACGTATCGCATCCAGTCCAAGGCGTGGAAAGGGCAAAGGAAACCTAACGAGTCTGAATTCTAGTCTGAGTCTCCCTACGAAGTAGAAATGAGTTCGAGAAATTGTTCAACGCTCCAAGGCAACGCTAAGTACCCGATCAAATTTCAACCAAAGAAGGCGGTGTTCCGTCCATACATAGCACACGGCGAAGAATGCTCCGATCAAGCGGCGAGAGAGTTCGTTTCCATGATCACCAATATTTGATGCGATTCAGACTCGGAAGCTCTCCATTGCCTCAGACAGAGTTGCAGCAAACAACGACAACAAACCGACGAAAAACTTCCACATCCTGGTATATCGAATCACGGTAGGCCGATTTGGCCATGACCATGTTGCCACTATCCCATAGGACAAGGTGAGAGATCTAAAGAAGATGGAGCCCGGATTACTGGGACGACCGGGATGTGCTTTAAACGGATGAGACAGATCCAGACCTTCCTGGCGGGATCGAACGGTCGGAGTGCTAGTTACAGTACGGAATTGTGTTCCTACTTTACCTGCAGACAAAACAAAAGTAAGAACGCCTTCTCTCTGCGAGCTCTAACTACGAGTAGAGATTGGATTGGAGAGAGTGACGCAGGTTCAATATGATTGATTACAAGCTGGGGCGATGTCCATACTGCTGTGCTGAAGTGCTCAAGAATCCCACATAACTATGCACATATTTACCACAACCTCCTACTTGAAGACATCGTCGTGGGAGGGTCAGATTAACAACATCAGAAACACCATCATGGTTTGGCGTGCCTACAACCTAGTAGTTACGGAAGAAGAACACTCGACGATTGACAAGCCGTGAGCTGGTTTACAGTGTCGATTGATTTCGGCCATCCTTTGAGTCTCTAGATCGACCCTTATCGTTCAGTTCGAGTCGGCTGTTTCATGCTGGACAAGTTCAAAGAAGTTTTTAGCAAAGCTTTGGGTGGTTTTTATTATCCAAGTATGAGATGAGGCGTGTAATAAGGAGGGAGCCTTGTTGGCTGCGCAGCTGCAGACAGCTTGCAGTGCACGGAGTAGATTAACGGCGTTGTACAGAGTAGTATCATCACCACATACGATATTCGTAAATAGCTTCGGTGCTTCATAAACCACTCGAAGGCAATTTGTAGGAAGTACGAATAGAAAGGAGGAGCCTGAGACTAAGTACGTGATGCTTATGTAGTCCATGTTTAGGCAACACACTCACTCACCATGTGCATTGCGAAGAGCAGGAAGACTTCTTCACACCGCCAAACGAACGTTGACACACCTCCCTGAAAGTAATCTCGGCTTAGCAAAGAGTTTCGAGGTCGGCAGATCACCGGATCCTGTTAACAACCCATCGTTGTCGTAGCTAATCTTCGAGCACCCCCAACTTTGAGCCTGTGCTAGCAGATGCACCTGTTGAGTGCTCCAGGCGGGTGCTCCTCTGTGAAAAGTAGACAGTTACATATGTACTTGTAGAATGCTCAACGATGATTCTGTTGTGCAAGTCTGCCAGTGCCGTGACCAGTCAGCACTGCTGAAACGTTATTTCCTTCCTGACCAGCGTCACTTATGCCGTCACCCAGAGGAGACTGATCTCCATGTCCTTCCTCTCCAGCAAAAAAAATCTGTAAATAAATTAAGCTGTCATTTGGACGGAATTCAGGCTGTTAAACATGGTTTGGACAGGAAACCAAAGGCCCAAGATTAAAGTAGGTAACTACCTGGGGGTTGTTTTTTTGACATCATAAATGTTTTGTTTATCGATGCATCACACCTGTGGGAGAATTCCATTTACCCCACTCCCCTCCACCCCTTCTTGGTCGCTCTTCTCAGGCACTGTCGGCCTATTGGCCAATCTTTCGCTCTAACTACTCTTGTAGCCCTCGCCGCTGCAAGCAACCAATCAGTTGACAGGCTTGGTTCAAAGCGAGTCCCACCCAGAAACCATACTACAAGTGCCCGTGTTGCCGTTGCCTAACACCTTTACTTACTGAAGGCACTTGCCTTTTCTCTCTCTTTCAAACAACCACATCACAGTGCACCACGATCAAAACAACTACACCCCCCCAAAAAAGCTCTTCGCTGAGTTTCGCCCTCGTCCCCCCAGCACATCAGAACGAATATCGATCTTTTGGAATATCGACAGTTTACAGCCCGGAGAAATCGCAGCCAAAACTTCGAAAGCCAATCTTTCAGCACCGACTGAAGCGTTTCCGCTCTCTCCATCCACTCGTATCGACAGCCGGATCATTTTCATGTTCTGATTTCGCTCTTTCGTCACAACACTTTTGCTCAACTCGTCATTTCTTGACAAGTACACCGTCACGAGGTTGGAGAAGGTATTATTTGGATTACTGGAGAGCAACCAGGAGAGTTGAGTCGGCCGAGGGCCAGTTGCCCTGCCGCTTCGTGCCTGGTAGAGTACGCACTGTAGATTTTGGACGATCGTTCAGCACTCATCTCGGACCACGGAAGCACTTTGGCCATGGAGTCGCCCGCCCTCAATCCATACTTTGACGAAATTGCGGTGGCCGTCGACGCTCCGATGACGCCAACCAGCAACCCCGGCGACATTGAGCTGCGACGACCATTCGAAAAGGCATCATCGTCAGTGTCGGAAAAGGCTGAGAAGGATGACTTGAAGGAGGCAGCGGAGCACAGCCTAAATGTTATTCTTCATCTTAATCTCGATGGGACCATTCGCTGGGTCAGTTTATCGTGGGAGGATGTCATAGGGTATGCTATACGCCGTGAAAAACAGATGGAATGTTGTGCTAAGCGTGGATAGGTCTCCAAGGGACTCGGTACTAGGGAAGCCGATTTCGGACATTCTTGTAGGGGAGCAGAATGCATTCACACAAGCCATTGATGTCATGAAGAATGACGACTCACGAAGTTACCGCCTTCGCTTTGCCGCAGCCATGGGACCAAAATCGAAGCTGGCTAGGGATGCGTTGGAAGTAGAAGAGGACGAGTTAACTGGGAGGGAGGACGACAAGCAAAGCGAACACTTCTTAAACCTGGAAGGACAGGGCATCTTGATCTACGACCGGGAGAGTGGGGAAGTGAGCCATGTGAGTACTTTCCCATACTGTGCGTGATTGTGAGAACTTATCCTGTATTTAGACGATGTGGGTGATTCATCCTTACACACCTACAGCTACGGCGACCGTCAACCTTCCACCAGTCCTCGTCGAGTCGCTGGGCGTCGGGGCAACAATGCTAGCCCAGTACCTCAAGACGCTCGCCGAAAACGGAATGACCGACCCCGAACACAATCCTCCTCCAGTTCCCGTCTTGTGTCGAATCTGCGAGCGTCAGATTCCGCCATGGTGGTTTGAAAAGCATTCCGACCTCTGCTATCTCGAACATCAAGCGGAGAGTACAGTGCAGATGGCACAGGAGAGACTGGGTATACTCCGCAGCACAATCGTCAAAATTCTAGACGCGATGGAGAGGCAGCCTGCACGGACAGCGACACCAGACGCCATTCCAAATGCCACGATCCCGGAATACCGTGGTTTTCCACTGGCACCCGTACCCAGCCCATCTGGAGGTGCAAACTCGCCGCACACGCCGCCCCGTTCACGAGAGTCTTCGGCATCCGGTTCCCGTCTATCTAGAGAGTTTCGCCAACCCCGTCCTCGAGTCCGAATAGTGGAGCTTTTGTTGGATTTGTGCGATACAGCAATGGAGATTAGCACGCCGATGATCAAAGAGCCACCACCCGGTATGGTCGAGATTGGATTCAGGACCCAGTCTCCGGAATCGGAGGGACGGATATCACAAGTCTTGCACTGGCAGAAGCCTACTACAAATCTTACCGACCAAGAACGCGGGCTGGCCCTGTTGTCAGAGGACACTGAGAAACTGGCTAAGGATAAAGTTGAAGCAGTATTGCGACACCGACATACCATCGAATTCTCCGAGAGGCTAAGATTGGAGTTTAGTATGCTTGTCCAGGATTGCATCGATGAAGCTCTTCGAAAGGCCGCTTTAGCAGCCGAGTCAGCAACTATGGATGAATATAGTGGAGAGTCCGATATGGACGATGAATCGGAGTATTTTCCGCCATCATATACCGGACCCTCAGCGACTGAACATTTACATCCACAGGCCTCAGATGCCTCTTTGCGAGGCCGTTTACGACGACTCTCATCCGGTGGAGATCCTTCGAGCGCATCAGTCAGTCCCGGAAACTGCACACCACGATCCGAGCGCAGCCGTGTTCGAAGAGCCCCGAGCCGAAGAACTAGCAGGTATGCAAGCCGTGCCAGCATCCATTTCGAGCCGGAAAACGGAGATAGCGACACTAGTGGTAAATCTTCCTTGCTGGCAGCTGGAATTCTACGGACAGATAGCCCGATATCGGACCATGAATTGACAGCAGCACGGTTAAACACCATTTCCAAAGATCGAAAGCGAACGAGTATGTATCAGTCACACTCTCGTCAAGCCTCACCGGCAAGATCGGGACCCATCTCAGCATCGCCACTCAGGATTTCAAAGCCGCGCATGTCGATGTACGATACGATACCCACGCCAATCACTTCTCCTCTGCTCTCAAGCGACTTCTCTCCAGCATCTGGCGACCACTATCATCATCGGCGTCAGTCGTCCGTAGCTTCGAGCGACGTCCTTAGGGCACCAGTCTCGCCTAGACTGTCAACTGTGAATCCCTCTCAGCCTCGAGCGGTGGCTCCTTCAATCAAGGATTTCGAAATTATAAAACCGATAAGCAAAGGGGCGTTTGGTTCAGTCTATCTTGCCAAAAAGAAATTAACTGGCGACTACTTCGCCATCAAGACTCTGAAGAAAGCAGATATGATTGCAAAGAATCAAGTTACGAATGTTCGTGCGGAGCGAGCCATCATGATGGTCCAAGGAGAGAGCGATTTTGTTGCAAAGTTATTCTGGACCTTTGCAAGTAAAGATTATCTCTATCTCGTCATGGAATACATGAATGGCGGAGATTGTGCTGCACTTGTCAAGGCTCTCGGTGAGCTGAGTGAGGATTGGGCAAAACGATATGTGGCAGAGGTTGTTCTCGGACTGGAAAATTTGCATGGCAGAGGAATAGTCCACAGAGATTTAAAGCCAGATAACCTTCTCATCGATCAAAAAGGGCATCTGAAATTGACTGATTTTGGACTGTCGCGAATGGGTCTTTTAGGTAGACAAAAGCGTGCAACCACCCAGACAACCGATTCTACGCCTGATCTACTGAAGCAGGGCCCGTTTGCCCATGCCAACTCCAACAACATTTCATCGAGATCAACATCCTTCGACTTTCCAGGAACTTCGCCGTCCTCAACACCCTTGATCACTCCGGACCACAGTGCTCAACTCATTGCGCCGTCATACTTCAACCTGAATAGGGAGGGCACTCTTAGTCGCGACAACTCTCGAAGAGCGTCCAACCCCAAAAATGAACCGAATCCAGAAGGTCTCGCCTCCATGCTTGGCAATATATCCATGAGCGACTCGTTTACGTCCTCTGGCCGGAAGGCAGCGCACGAAGAAGACTCACAGAGTGAGATCAGTGTTGGTTCCTATGATCATGCAGGCTATATTTTCTCGGGCAACTCTGCTACCAGTGGGTCCGGCCAGATGTCATCTAATCAGACAATGATGCCACCAGAGATGGCGTTGTTCGATCCAGAGGATAGTAGCCGAAAGTTCGTGGGAACGCCCGACTATCTCGCGCCAGAGACCATTCGTGGCAGCGGCCAGGACGAGATGAGCGATTGGTGGTCTCTCGGGTGCATTCTGTTTGAGTTTTTGTACGGATATCCACCCTTCAACGCCGATACTCACCATCAGGTGTTTGAAAACATTCTCAACCGAAGAATCAACTGGCCGGAGGATGATGAGAACACCGTATCCCCGGAAGCTCGAGATTTGATGGAGAGACTTATGTGCACAGATCAGACTACGCGACTGGGGGCCAACGGGGCGGAGGAGGTCAAGTCTCATCCTTGGTTTGCCGATATAAATTGGGATACGCTGCTAGAGGAGGAACCATCTTTCATTCCCCAACCGGCCCACCCCGAAGATACGGATTATTTTGACTCACGTGGCGCAAACCTCAAGACTTTTGAAGAATTTGAGGAACAGGGCCAGCCATCACCAGCTCCGACCCCCGGTGCCGACTATCCAGAGCGTCCCCATGACGCCATTTCAAGAGCTAGGAGTGGAGGAAGTGGAAAGCGATCCCTGGTGCCGTTGAGTATTCCCGCTCATGTCCGTGAAGGGAGCAGGAATCGAAGACTCAGTGAGCCTGTTGGCCCTGATGATTTTGGATCGTTCGCGTTCAAGAATCTACCGGTTTTGGAAAAAGCAAACAAGGATGTCATCCAGAGGCTGAAAACGGAGGCGATGAAGGCTCCGTCTGTTTCGGCTTCGTCCTCGCCGTCCTCGCCGAGTGATAGCAGTCTTTTGCAGAATAAACCACTTGCTCGCGCTCTGTCTACCTCTTCGAAGGGCAGCTCTAAGCGGCCGACGTCGCCATCTCATACAGGAAATGCAAGCAGCAGCAAAGGCTCGCAGCCTTCATCACCACTCATGGTCTCTTTCGCCAATTCTCCAAATGAGGAGAAGCGGAAGAGTACTCCCAGTTTGTTACAGTCCGCCAGTGCTGGTGCAATCCCCGCAGGCACCAACTTTATGGACATACCCAAACTCTCTATGGCTAGTTTGAGAGCTTCGGCAATGAGTTCTGCAGCTTCTTCTCCAGTCAGGCATCAACAATCGAAGCTTCAGTGCTCGCCAATTGGTCTAGGGCCGGCAGTTTCACTTTCAACGTCACCCGTCACCTCACATCCGAAGCAGTTCAGAGACCGAAGTTCTACCAAGAACTCGTTTGATCAAAACGTGCCGCCATCTCAGGAAGATTTTGGTTTACAGTTGGACAAAAGTTCTGGAATTTCTCGTACTCGATCCCTTACTGTGGGCTCTGGCGATCTGGAGAAGGCCGGAATCTTGGAGAACTGGAAACGAAACAACAGACGAAGCCAAGTGATCGACATGTCCCCATCCTCTTCGGACAATGAAGACATTAGAACCTCCGCTTTGCTGCGTGTACAGAAGAGAAGACAGAGCTCCCGGCGTATGTCCAGTATCAGCTTGGCCGAAGGCCCGGTGTTTAGGCCGTTGGATATCCTAGGTGTGTTAGCCATTCCGCTTTGTATTTGTGAGTACTTACTGACGGTTCACAGTTTGCGAAGATCATCCGGTCACGAAGATGGTTACTGAGAGATTGCTTGAGAAGCTCAAGTGCCGGACGATTACCGTTGAGAACGGTGCCGATGCCGTTCGGGTGGCCATGAGTGAAATTCAATGTGAGTCCTAAAACTTGATATGTTACAAAATGCTAATTGAGGTCCAGTTGACATCATCCTTATGGAGTTTAAACTTCCACAAATTAACGGCGAGGATGTTGCTAGAATGATTCGGACGACGGACAATGCCAACTCTAGGACCCCCATAGTCGCGGTTACTGGCTATCTCAAAGATCTCGTTGAACCTGACCACTTCGATGCACTTCTCGAGAAGCCCATCACATCAACAAGTCTTTGCGATATTCTGGAGAAATTTTGCATGTGGAAGCCACCCACTCCCGAGCGAACATCACCAAATGAACGCAGGGATTCATTCAGTCGTCCGAAATCAAATCTTGGAAGAGTTTCTCCAGCAGTCGAGAAGTTCATGTCGACACGCAGGAGTACGCCTTTGGGACATGTCTTCCCGTTCGAGTACGATGCTTCTCCTGCTGCAAGCGACACGGCCTCTATTTCTCGAATGACTACGAATGAATGGGATGAAAGCGCGATAGAGAGTGGCGATACGCCAAAAGAGGAATTTGGGAAGCCGCTCTACAACCCGTTCCCTTCTACTGCCAACACATCAAATCAATCGCTTACGCCACACGAGCCACCCCGCATCATAACGCATCGTGCAAAGGAGAGCCTAAACTACTTCTCGAAACCCACGTTAAACCTCACGCTAAGTTCACCTGTTGCTACCAGCCCGGAGAAGGCAAAGGAAGAATCTGCACCTTCGACGCATAGAAGGTTCTTTGCCTGGAGCAGGAGCAAGTCTGAGAAGCATGACGAGGAGAAGGACAGGGAAAAGGAAAAGGAGAGAGATAAAGAGAACATGAAGGATAAGGACGAAGATCACAAGGTTCCAGAAAGATCAGATTCTCTTATGGTCCCTGGCACAAGCCCCGAATCGGAAAAGGGCAATGAGAAGAAACCGTCGAAGGCTAAGAGCATTGCGGATTTTGTTATGAGGGCTGGAAAGAGAACTTCTTCTGAAATGAAGCGGAGTAAGAGCGACCGCGGGGACGAGAAATTGCCTTGATGTTCGATTTTGAGTGAGTTGGATACTTGAGGGGGGCGTCAGTGAGGTTGGTGTTGTATATTGTTTTGGTTCATGTTCACTTTTTCCCTGTTTCATCTTCGCGTTTATCCCAAGACCACAGTTTGTTGAAGCGCAAAGCTTAACCAATTGTATACGTGTATACGTGGTTTTCTGAAGGATTGAACAGAGTGTATGTCGGGGTTTTCTTTTGTTTCCCAGGTTTAGCTTTAATCCTCCCGCCCCTGATTAGGGTGCTTTATGACATTTCGACAGTCACTCCTTTGTGTTTCCTTTTCTCTTCTTTTTCTTTTATTCGTTCTTTTCTGTTTTCAGTGCTTTCTCTAAGGTTACAGCGGGCGTTATATCGTTTATTTATTAGTTTGTTGCTTTCGATTCCCTTCGCCAGTGGAGCGTGGGATCATTTTCTTGACTCTCATTAACACGATCTGTTTCCCTGATCTTTTTCTCTTACTTTCTATGGTTTCTTATTGCTGTAATTCTTCTCTTGAGACCTTGGAACTGGTGTTGGGTGCTATTCTTTCCTTCTGTTCTCTTTTCATTTCGTTATTCTTTGTTCAGGACGGTTAATTCCTCGTTACTCGCCTTATCTACTACCTCCCCGCGACAAGAAATATTGTAGTGCTTAAGGGTCTATCCTTACTTCTTGTCTTTCCTTTGTCTTTTGTGGCATTATTACTCCTGTTAGTTGGTTGAGCGTCCGCCTTTTTCTAGTTGTAATGCGTTTTTGTCCGTTCTGGCGTATTTTAGTGGTTGACTGGTTGAGTCTTCTATCCGTTAAGTAGTGGTTGCTATTGGCAAAATGGGTATGTTGGTGATAGGAGTTATGATGGATCAATTGGATTAGGGCACAGCTTGCGACCATACTTTGCACTGCTTCGTCTTGAAATATGTCTATTGGTTCCCATTTTCCCCCAAGCTTGTTCGTCCTTAGTATCGCATCCTACTTGGCCATTCAAGTTGTGACTTTTCCCTGCGCCAGCCCTTCATGGGCACAGGTTAGCTGTGGAAGGAAAGTAGTTGCCGTTACGGAGGATTTATGTATGGATACCACTCGCAACAAAAGCTTATGAACTGTTACTTTTATCTCGGCAGCCAGCCTTTCTGGAGCTCGCTGCCCCCCCCCCAGTGTGGTATGAAAAAGCCACTGGCAGACACGTAAGTATAGTAGAGCATATAAGTACTTAGTACTTGTACTCGAGTGGTGTATGCTTACTTCTTACAACGGCAAGCTGGGCGACTCATCGTTAACGTTAGTTTGCCCAGGGAGAAATACATAAGTAGATACTTCTTGATACCCATTAGAAATATACACTTCGAGCTTCAGTTGGGATTTCTTTCCCTTATTTTCCGTAAGAGGTATGTACTAAGAGGTAGTAGTAAGCGAATGGGACCGGAGTTGGTCTTAGCTATCATGAAGTAGGCACTTGTAGTGGTACTTGATACCAAGTATATTCGCACTAGATGGAGGCCTTGGTTTGTGTTGGAGATTATGATAAATGTACTAAGTACCGTACCAAAAGAAGTAAGTATTTGGGAGCATAGCGTGTGTAATAACTCCGCTCCTGCAAAAGCGGGAGTTTCGCCTTCGTTTGCACTCAAGCGAGAAACAAGCCTTTTCCGACGGCATCCTAAGCTGTCTTCGGATAATTGACAGGTGATGACCGATGAGATGTTGGATCTGTGTGAGGACAAACGAAACATCCAACTCTACAAAGTATCCTCGACGAAACGGGTCCATTATCGACTCTTCTTCTCCATTGAAATCTCGTCTTCATCACATACTTCGGGCCAGTCAACCAACTCTTCTCTATCACTGATTCACGAGCCGCGACGCACCTTTCCTCAACAACTTGCAATTGGGCGAACCGACAGGCTACGCTACAAGTACTTACAGACAATTACGACTAGGCATAACTACTGCATAGTTAAGGCGATAGGCGCGGAAAGAAGCAAACGCCATTCACGACGCATCATCTAACTCGTTTGGTCCCTAGAAGTACGGCTTTTGGGACCACTGGCAGGTTGGCTGTAACTTGAAGGACAGCAATGTATCCGGCAGGGAATGGCACGTTTCCGACAGCAGCAACATCAGCACATCATCCCTCACCGTCGCATCATCATCACTCTCCACACCACACACACTCTGAACATGCTCAGCATCATTCCTCTACACACCACCATCACAGAGAACACCCACAGCATCAGCATCACCCTCAGCGTCAACACCACTCAAGTTCGCATCTCGATCCACCACCCGTTGGCACCCCACCGCCTGCCGCTTACAACAACCACGGCTTCAACCATCTCAACGGAACACATACACCAACAACACCTACCCTTGCTTCAAACACTCTCCTGAACCTCTTCCCACCACTTCCGCCTCCTCCACCGGGAAACAGCAACAGTACTCTCGCCCAATTTTCACTCTCGTCGCCAAAGCGAAATCATAACCAAGATGCGGCAACACGCCAATCCCCTACGCCGTCTTACCTCTCCTCAACAACAACCATTGAGCTCTACCGAAGTCAAGTCCTGAACACAAACACGCAAGATCTACTTGCTGAGGTTCGGTCCCAACATGACGGCATCAAAACCCTTTACGAGCGACTAAAACAGACTGTTGAAACACTTCCAGACTTGGACCACCTCACCCGAGATTTGGAGGCTGGAAAGCGTGAGCTGGTGAAAGCCAGAGGTGACCTCGAGACAGGACTGCGGGAGTGGAGAGGGGACAGGGGTGCAGTATTCAAGGAGGGTCTTGGTCGCCTTGAAGGTCAGGTGCGAGGTCTGCAGGCTCAGGTTGATGGATTTGGCCAGCGCTGCGTTGCGGTGGAATTTGACAAGGAAGCACTGAGGAATACAGAGAATGGGTTGAGAGATGCGCGAGTAAGATTGGACGCGGTTGCGAAAAATCGGGACATCTTAAGCAAAGGCCTCCAAATCGTCGAGAAGGGACTGAACGATGTCAAAGATCAATCTGAAGAATTGAGGAAAGAAGTCGATGGCGTCAAAAGAGATGGCAAAAAGCTCAGCGGAGGTCTTGACGGACTTGCCCTTGAGGTCAAAACATTGAGAGAAGCAAATGTTGGGTTGAAGACAGAGGTCTCAAAGGTTAAGGAAGAGAATAAATGTCTGCTGGATACCATTTCTAGACTGACGAAACGGAATGAAAGCCTTTCTAAGGAGATGGAAGGGTTCAGGGCTGAGATGAAGGCGATTCGTCAGGAGCGGGTCGATGATCGCAGAGAGCGGGATCGGTTATTCAAGCGAACCAACGAGTTGGAATCCGTCTGGAATGGAGTCGAAAGCAATCTTTTGTCGTTTAGCAGGATGGTCCAGGGCATTGAGGCTTCAATGCAAATGCAGGCGGGTATTGAGCTGCTGGACGACAAGGCCTCACCCTTCAATGCGACAAAGTCTCACGCTCCGAAACAGATAACTCCAAGTGCCCATAACTCGCATCCCGTAGTAAACGGACACTCTCGATCGGATATAGAGCAGTTAAAATCCACGAAAGAACCGAGTACAGGCTCTGACGCCGGCCAGCTCAAACCCGAAGAAAAACAGGAGGTCGACAGCAAGTCTACCGCTGGCGATAAGTCGAGTCCAGGCCGTACTTCCCAATTCAAACTCTCCAAGGATGGTTCGATAGGCCAAGATCAAGCATCCATAAAGAACTTTTTCTCGCGGCAACCCGGCCAGTCTTCAAACAAAACAGACACACACCCACTTTCTCTCAAGGAGGTTACAACAAAGGATGAAGATGGGCGGGAAACCGAAGGAGAGACCATAGTCGTCGAGACTGCCACTAATGCTCAAGGTAGATGATATGCATACAACATCCTTTCTCCTGTGCAATCGGCTAACTCTACACTAACAGGTGTGGGCAAGAATGCCGGCTCACGATCATTATCAAACAAGCGACCTCGAGAATCAGAGCTGCCCCAGACATCCCCACCAAATAAGAGGCCCGCAAGACATCTAATAACGACCTCACAGTCTACGTCTCCAAATACAACCATGGAAGTTGTCATTGAAAGTCCTCACGATGGTTCTCAGCGGTGTCCAGTGTCTCTGGGCGACCCGCGCCAGCAAAACACTCCACCCCAGAGCGTAGATATTAAGGAGGAGTCGCAAACTGCCGCCCCACCACCACCAACACCACCTCCTCGCAAAGCAGCAGCTGGGAAGCGACAGCTGATTAGAACAGACGAGCAACATAGCCCGGAAAAAAATGAGGATAGTGACGAGGATATGGTGGTAGTGAGTTCGCGGAAGGTGGAGAAGAAAGGACAAAAGCCGAAAGCGGAAGTGAAGAGGCGTCCTTCTGTTCCAATGTCTGACAAGAGGGCTAGCCTGAGGCCCAGGAAGAAATAGATGGCATTGGGAGCAGCATTGTATTAATACTTCTTGATTTACTTGTGTAAGTGGCATGGGCTGGCGTTGAGTACTTGCTTCTTTTTTTGTTCACTGGATATTGTTTAGATTTTTTATAATCATGTTTACTGCGGGTTTTGGAGATGCCTTGGGCTTATCATGTATTTGCCTTTCATCCTCAATATTCAAAATATGATGTACGTTGATGTATTTGGATCTCAACTCATTGCAAGTTTACATACTTCAGTCCAGTTTGTCCCTTTTGGGAGCTGAAGAGCCGCCTAAAGTGCGCTAAGTTAAGGCAAAGGAGCACGTGCTTTGCCTTACCGAAATTCCACTGATGCACTTCCGGGGCCTCAGCAGCAACACACCAACCCACCCCTCTGAGACTCTCCCGGCTGCCCTTTCCCGGTCACCCCACGTTTGAATGTTCTTCGTTTCTGCGCCGACTGTCCTTCTTTGAACTCCTTTTTGCGGCCTCAAGAATACCGTTTTGTCGGCCCTGCCAACTCGTCCTCATCACCCTCATCATCTTCAGCTCCCTCGTACAGCCGCCTGGGCTTCTCGGCTTTCGACAGGGATTCTCTCGTCTTTCACTAGAATACACAACTTCATTTGGACTGTACTTCTTTGCATTTGTCAAGACGCGCTGCAATAAGCTTGTACAAGTACAGCTATTTGCAGCCTTTGCCAGACAACTTGTAGAAGCCGGAGAAACTCTTCTTCTTCTTTTTTTTTTATTTTTTGCGGCCTTCTGCACTCCCCCACTACATCCTCCGCGGATCTCATCTGCAGCTTTTGGCGTTGCGGGACACAGCTTAATCGAGAAGTTCAGCGTTCAGTTTTACCAAGCGATTGGTTGCAAGTCAACGCGCCTCACAGCAACTCTCCTCCCCCACAGCTTATCAACAACTTTCCTTTTCCCTTTCCTTACCAACTTTCATTGCTTTGCATCTTTCTTCTTTCGATTCCCGCTTCTGTTCTTTTTTGTTTTTCTGGGAGACATTCAACTCTACGCTCATTGTTTGGTCACTGCTTCTCCTTTACTCACGACAGCAACGAAAGCCAGCCGCTTGTTAGCTCGACCTGATCCCCGAAAGCACCAACGAAGCGACATTCGGTCCCTCTTACATCACCGTCCTCCACCCGTCAACTTCGACCTGCCAGAAAACGATCGCCCAATCCCCACGATTCCCCTGCGTCCGGAACCTCGAAGCCATCAACACCCTGTCGATCTCAGCGACTCGGCTTTGGGGGACTTGTGTGAGGCTTTGAGGACCCAACATTCGCCGCACATCTCTCGACACCATGGCACCAGGCGGAGGAGGAAACATTAAAGTGGTGGTGAGATGTCGGCCATTCAACAGCAGAGGTATGCCACTTCCGGATTTTGTAAACTCCACGGTTGGAGTAGGGTACTGGGAGAATGTCATTGCGCAAGGCGGGGTTAGCTGAGGAGGTTGGAAGGCGGGATGGCGGAACTTGCGACCACCGAACCATCAGCAACATCTGCGGATACGAACATGTGCTAACGCACCCGAAGAAAAGGACAGGAATGCACAATGTATTGTTCAGATGAAAGGGACCCAGACTGTCCTCATCCCTCCAGCCGGTCACCATTCAGAAAACCCGGGAGCACGGAAAGGAACGGTGTCGAAGGAGGGCGGCCCAAAGGTCTTCAATTTCGATCGGAGTTACTGGTCTTTCGACAAGAGTGACCCGAATTATGGTACGTATATGGTGGGCTTTAGTGGTTATATTGGAATGACTTGCTGATGGTGTGAATTGCGAAGCGGGGCAGGAGAACTTGTTTGAAGATCTCGGACAGCCGTTGTTGGATAATGCATTCGCCGGTTACAACAATTGCATATTTGCCTACGGTCAGACAGGTTCTGGAAAGTCTTACTCGATGGTATGTGCTCCAACATGATACATGGCAATATGGGATAATCACTAAACCAGTGCGTAGATGGGATACGGGCCGGAAGCAGGAGTTGTTCCTCAAATCTGTCAGCACTTGTTTGAACGGATGTAAGTAGGCACCAGGTTGGTGTGCTTGGTTGTCCAAAGCAGTGACTGATATATAGGCAGAAACGCCGCCCAGGCAGCGGATCCGCATGTACAGCATACTGTCGAAGTATCATATCTCGAAATCTACAATGGTTTGCGCATATTCAGTTGTTCCGATAGACAAGAGGCTTACAGTTGTCAACAGAAAGAGTACGAGATCTTCTAAATCCTTCGACGAAAGGCGCCTTGAAAGTACGCGAGCATCCTTCGTTAGGTCCATACGTGGAGGATCTTGCAAAGCTGGTTGTGGGTTCTTTCCGAGAGATTGAGAACCTCATGGACGAAGGAAACAAAGCACGGACTGTGGCCGCCACCAACATGAACGAAACTTCGAGTAGATCCCACGCCGTCTTCACACTGATTCTGACACAAAAACGGCATGATCAAGAAACGAACATGGATACAGAAAAGGTTTCTCGTATCAGTTTGGTCGATCTTGCAGGTTCAGAAAGAGCCAACTCAACCGGTGCCACGGGTGCCAGATTGAAAGAAGGTGCGGAAATCAACAGATCGCTTTCGACACTGGGTCGTGTCATTGCAGCGTTGGCAGATCTCTCCTCGGGTAAAGGAAAGAAGGCTTCCAAGAACATGGTCCCGTATCGAGATTCCGTCTTGACCTGGCTACTGAAAGACTCGCTGGGAGGAAACAGTATGACGGCTATGATAGCAGCTATATCGCCCGCTGATATCAACTTCGACGAGACTCTATCTACACTTCGTTATGCCGACTCCGCCAAGAGAATTAAGAATCACGCAGTTGTCAACGAAGATCCGAACGCTCGAATGATCCGGGAATTAAAGGAGGAGTTACAACAGCTGCGAGCGAAGCTTTCCGGGGGAGCTGGGACTATTGAAGAGGAGAAGTACGATGCGTCGGTTCCTCTGGAGAAACAGATCGTGTCAATCACTGCTCCTGATGGTACCGTTCGGAAAGTTTCAAAGGCGGAGATTGCGGAGCAGCTTCAGTCTTCGGAGAAACTCTTCACCGAAATCAATCAGTCATGGGAAGAAAAGTTAGAGAAGACTCAACAGATCCACAAGGAAAGGGAGGCAGCATTGGAGGAGCTGGGAATCAGCATAGAGAAGGGCTTCATCGGGATGTCTACTCCCAAGAAGATACCCCATCTGGTGAACCTCAGTGATGATCCTCTTCTTGCGGAATGTCTCGTTTACAACATACGGCCTGGAACAACTACTGTCGGCAACGTCGAAACTTCCACTACAGCGCAGATACGACTCAACGGCTCGAAGATTCTTACGGAGCATTGTCGATTCGAAAATGAGAATGGTATCGTGACGCTTATACCGAATGAAGGTGCATCTGTGATGGTGAATGGTCTCGGAGTTGATAAAGCTCGACGACTCCGCAGTGGGTTTCGAATCATTTTGGGCGACTTCCATATATTCCGGTTCAACAACCCACAAGAGGCCCGAGCAGAGCGAGACAAATTACGACAGTCGGTATTGGGCTCCCCGAACCATGCTCCTTCCATGAGCATGGGCGGGCTTTCCTCTCACTCGGAAGGGAATGATGACGATAATAACTCTGGCCGACCGGAATCCCCTGCTCCTGGCTCAATTAACGGTAAGGAGGTTGACTGGTCTTTTGCCAGAAGGGAAGCCGCTGCCACCTGGCTGGGTTCAGACCCTAAGATTGCAGCCTTAAGTGATGAGGAGCTAGACAATCTTCTAGAGGAGATGCAGCGGATACGTTATATGAGACGACGACCAGAAAGCACGCTGGACGATGACATGGAGTCTGTTACATCATATCCTGGTATCCGAGAAAAGTATGCCTCGAATGGTACCCTCGACGACATGTCATTAGATACGATGATCACCATGTCATCGACACCAGGGCCGGCTGAGGTGGAGGAGCGGCTAGCCGCTGTTAAGGAGGAGATGCAAGAGCAACTTGAGGAGACCAAGAAGGAGTATGAGGACAAATTGAAGGCTGCGGAAGAGGCACACGTTGAGATTGCAGAGATACGGGCCGAGAAGGAGCGGATGGAGGAACAGCTACAGATCGCAAAGCAGGAAATGGAGAAGGAACTCGAGAAGCAGCGGATAGAGTTTGAATCTCGTCTCGAGGAGATTACTCTATCTCCGCCAAAATCAAGAGATCCTATTGTCGAAGCTCAGTTGACGGAAAGAGCAAAGACTTTAGCAAAATGGGTTGCAGATCACTGGAAGCAACGAAAGTATGTTCGAATGGCAGAGGATATCTTTCAACATGCCGCTCTTCTGAAGGAGGCGCAGATCATGAGCAACGAGATGGAGAAGCAGGTAGTCTTTCAGTTTACCATCGTTGACATGGGACACACGCTGGCATCGACTTACGATTTGGTGTTGAATGGGATCTCAACTGAGGAGATGGACGAGTATCTCGACCAAGCTACAAAGCCTTGTGTGGGAGTGAGAGTTATGGACTTCAAGAATGAGGTTGTGCACCTATGGTCTTTGCAGAAGCTGGAAATCAGGGTGAAGCAAATGCGGCAGATCTATCAATATCTTGATCGGCCGGAATATCTGCAGGTAAGCAAGCACTCTTGGACTTTCTTTGTTTTGTGAGTACCAACGGCTAATTCCGTTGTTTCGCTTCGTTTAGCACTTTCGACTTGGAGATCCCTTTACAGAACCGGAATTGCCTCAGTATTCCCTTGTTGGGGAAGCTGATGTACCCCTCACTGCCGTTTTTGAATCACGATCACAGTCATACACCCTCGACGTGTTCTCGCCGCATACCGCAAGTGTTGTGGGCATTATTAGACTTTCACTAGAGCCCTCGGAAGCTGTAGCACCATCCTCCACACTAAAATTCAACGTCCTCTTGCATGAGCTGCAAGGCTTTGCGGAGCGGGAAGGCAGTTCGGTGCATGCACAGTTGTTTGTGCCGGGAGTTTCTGACGAGAGTGGGGCAACAACCACACATATGGTAGCCGGGTTTGACGAAGGGCCGGTAAGGTTTGACAGCCTGCATAGTATCAGCGTGCCGCAAGGACAGCCTTTACAAAGCTCCACACTACGGGTCGCAATCTTTGCCAAAATAACATCCATGCACATCGAAAAGTTGATAAGCTGGGACGACATGCGAGACCACAAAACGACAGGCGCATCGATACGGAAGAAGCCAGCCAGGATAGCAGAGACGGAATTCTACTCGGAGGAACGCCACGACGTGATGGCAAGGGTTCAGATTCTAGAACTTGCTGAAACGGGCGAATACCTCCCTGTAGACGTGGTTCAGAGCAGCGACACTGATATCGGAGCGTTTCAATTGCATCAGGGAATCCAACGGCGGGTACAACTTAGCTTGAGCCACAGCTCTGGCGATGCCTTGCCTTGGAAGGATATTTCTCAAATGCAGATCGGTCGGATCAGATTAATCGACTCCAAGGGGAAGATTCCAGATCAGACATCAGCGACGAAGGAGATCACCCTCAATACGGTTCTGGGACCAATTGTAAAAAGTAACGCAGACGGTACAAGCGCCATTACGATTGTCGCCCAATGGGACTCGTCGTTGCACAACTCGATATTACTGGATCGAACTACAGCGGCGGGATACCGAGTACAGATGTGTTTGAAGTGGAGCGTGGTATCACCGAAGGTCTCGGAACCAATGGAGTTTTCCCTGGATGTTTGCTCGCAAATACAATCCCGACTGGTTAGATCTTCGTCGTCTAAGCTGATGCAGATGTGGAATGGTACACGCATCGTTCGCGCTTCAACTGGAGTATTTGCTTTGGTCATTAGACCTGCTGCAGCCCGTCGGGCGGGGGATCTCTGGAGGATGAATACTTCCCACCGGTACGTTAAGGGCGAGGAGTACTTGGGCGGTTGGACACCCCGCGGGGTCTCTCTGGTTCACGACTTCATACGGACGAAGAAGAGGAGACACCGTGTGGCAGAGGTTGAAGACGCTAGAGGATACCTGCAAATTATCGAGGCTCAGGCCACCCAGAAAGATGTCGCTGCTACTAACGGCACAGATCGAGGAGAGCTCTCAGATACCTTTGCTGATGTTCCTATTGGTGCCGAGACAATCGAGCCGGAACAACTAGCGGTGAGAGCTGACACAAACAAGCCAATCGAAACGGAGGCCGAGACCGAAAATGGCGAGAATCCAATCAACCCTAGTGCTTCGCCCAGTACGACACAGCCAATGGCAGACAGCATCAACGAATCACGAGAAACAGAAACACCGAATGGTACTTTGGAGGCTCGAACACATACAGATGAAGTTGCCGAAAATGGTAATATTGAACCAACAACAACTACACCGGAGAAGCTACCGAGTAAGCCAGATGATGAGAGGGCCTCAACTTTGATTGTGGATCCTTCGGAATCAGATGAGCAATCTCATCAAGATGGGGGTACGGAAGTACCTGCTGATGCTTCCACTATCCCCACCCCACCAGGCTCTGAAATAGTGGAATCATCAAACTCTCAGCTTTCTCATCAGGAAGAACTGATTCAGAAGTTCCTGGGATACTGGTCACCGCGGAAAGATCCTAGCGAGGTGATTACCCCCTTCTTACCTCTTCAAGCAACTTGCCCCAACCTTTATTTCCGTTTCTATCATTCATCCCTTGACCCCACCCCAGCCAGTTTCCCATCTCATCCCTTTTGTTTCGTTTCTCGCAAATCTTTCACGAGGCTGCTATATGAGACATGCAGAAAAAGAAGAAACCCCCACGACTAACACTGAAGTGGTAATATAGTTGATTCTATCTCAGAGAAACACCGAGCCTCCAGTGCAAGGAGCGGCATTCGCAGCAGTTCCCGCCTCCCCTTCAACAACCCCCAAACTGATAGCCGAAGTCAAGAGGGTCTCGAAGGGTCCGGAAGTTCTGAAATCTGGACAGTTATTGATGCCCGATCCTACCAATAGGTACTGGGTGAAACGACAGTTCGAGCTACGGAGTCCTTACCTGCATGTCTACTCATTACCGGAGATGGAACATGTGATGGCAATCAACATCAACGACTGCCGCATTGACCACCAACCCCACGTCGCCAAACTGCTGCGGAGAGCAAACATCTGGGCCGTTTATGGAAGGGTCAATACTTATCTCTTCGCGGCTAGGAACCAGACGGAGATGGTGGAGTGGATCATGAAGATTGACCAGAGCTATTTTGGAGGGAATCCGAGAGATGAGGGTTCTAGATAGGACTGGGCCCGTCGCATCATCAGTAGAAGGTCCAGTGTGGCGTAAGTGGGAAAGGCGTTGGTTCTTGTCCCGTTGGTGCCGTTTTGTTTTGGGTGTGTTCCTTGTTCTTCCGGTTGACGGCATGTGTGTATTCGGGTATCGAGAATAGCAGAGCGATTGCTTTGGCTTTGGAATTTGTCTGATTTGGTGTATTTCTGTTTCTGGAGATGGGATGTTGGTCGTCGACCTGGTGGTCCTCTGAAATCCTTTGCTTCCTCTTAGTATGGTTCATCCCGTTCTTGCTCTATTCTGCTCGGCTTCTTTGTTAGTATTAATTCCTCTTCTTCTTTGATAGTATTGCTCTTCTTGCTTTCTTCCATCTCTTCTTAGGGTGTTAATGTATACTTGCTTACGTTCTTCATTTTGTTATTCGTGCTGCCTCATGCCCTTGCTTCCATTGTTTCTGCACTTTCCATCCCTGGGCCCTTCTGTCCCTCTCCCGCTTCCTGTTTATCTGATGTCGAAAATGGTGTAGACCGCTGGCGTACGGTAGAGAAGTAGAATAGATTCATCATTGGTTGATGTGGATTTGTTTTGGTAATGATATAGAGAGCGATTCTTTCCGATGGGTCGAGAATCTGACGATACAAGTTAACTGCGGGTCCTATTCCATATCCCCTTGATGCATGCTTTGAATGGTCCGTCTTCGTGTGTATCTTCAATTGTTGGGGAATTCTGTTTGGTTGTCCTCTCGAATCCGCCTGTCGGTACTCTTTCTTCAACTACCACTCTCGGTCGTCTCCTCCGTCTGATCGAATGTTCGTCATGTTCCCGGAATGTCGTAAGAACAACTGTGGGTTAGGAGATGATATCGTGGTTGTTTTGCTGGTTGTAGAGTGAGTCGAGTGTGGAACGCTATCGTCGGAGAAGCATAACGGAAAAGCGAGATACTACAACTGAAAAGAAGCAGCCCAGACAGGGACACTGGCAGGGACGAGAATTTTGTACGTTCAGAAAGCTTTAAGGATACGTTTTCAGTGCAAAAAGCGACCAGCTTCTCGCAGATTAGCTGCTGCCAGTTGTCCTTCCGAACATCTGCCTAAGTAAACTCTAACCTATCATAGGAAACAAGGTAACTGCCAGAGGCTGTTATTGCCTATTGCAATCAGGTTCAATATGTACATGGCATACATACGATGCATACTATGATAGTGACTTATGCACATACAAGTAAAGTACATTTCTATCATGAGTTTCTATGCAGCGGAGCCTCGGCTCTTGTTTACGGTGAATGTTTGTCGTCCATTGCCGGCATCTCGAGATGACAAAAGAAGGATATTCTGCCTTGTACTTGCATCGGCAGTACGAGCACATTGCAGTGCCGATTTTGCCTCTCTGCAGCCTCGGTGAACGCGAGCGGTGTGGGTCAGCGCGCTACGATTTGGACAGCCAGATGTAACTCTTCGGGAGGCCTGATCCATTACGCCTCCAGTGAATTGCTTTCGAGAGAACTGAAGAGGCTCATCGACAGGTAATATCGTTTAGGGCTCTCCGGGCTGTCTCTGGCTCCGTTTGTTTAAACTTTGCTCATTGATGCATCCAGCGTTGGAGTGTACTTGTAGAGTTGTGGGGTCGATGCACTGGGTCTCGATGATCTTCGCTCTAGCGTACATACTCTCGCTTAAGCTTGAGCTATTACAAGTCGGTTTCAAACGGAGGAGCTTTAACTCAAAGGCGTAAACGAGGCTATAACATAGGCATCATCTACAAAGGTCTCTGGATCAACAATTGACAATCACCAGTTACTATGTAACTCTCGAGACCTCAGCTGAATCACTGGCATGCTACTAAGTAGTACTCGTCAACAGATGAGCTGACCACAGGCTAACAATGTAAGCATTCAGGTTGAGGCTTCGTTTCACTACGGTGACCAGGAAAGCTCGATTGCCAGCTCGAAGTTGTACTTGCATATATCTCGAGTTGTATGCGTGGCGAGAAGATATCGTGTGTGTGTGAACGTGTGATTTTGTGCTTGTCTTGTTGTGTAATGGCGCTGCTTGGCCCGCAGGAATCTGCGAGTGACTGTAAAACGGAAACATAATTGCTTTTTCATTGTGAACCGTGCGCGCCCCATCAAACTGAGGACAGTCATGTGACGCCAAGGGCTTGGCGTTATGGTCTGCTCTGTCCGCACGCGTTGTTATGATCCTCTTTGCTCTTGCACCTATTCCCAACTACCCATATCCCCACAACATACGGCAGCATCCACCTCTATCAACCTAATATTATCAACGTCTCTTTTTCTTCTATCTTTAAATCTTTCGAAGCATGTCGCAACACCTTATTCCGATGCCTGAAGATCTGGCGACATGGCGGTCGCGTTTATTTCACCTGGAAACACCAATTATTTTATCGAATGGACAGTACGATTTACTTTGGGAGTGGGTTGATAATATCTACAGTTTACGTACATCTTCTGTAAAAAGAATTCGGAAAGACGGTGTATTTATTACATATGGTGAATGTCGAATGGTCAAAAGTCGTGCCTCAGTTGCTCCCCAGAAACAACCCGGTAAACCTACACGAAATACATCTCAACATATTCCACACCAATGCGACGTTAGAATACGGATTGAGAAGCATATTGTCAATCCAGCAGATCCGGCCCAAACCACATACACAATCTCGCGTTATGCACCAACTCGACCTGGCGTCAATCTTGCACCCGATAGTCCTATTCCAATTCACAAACATGACCTCGACACTTCCGATCAACGAAAGCTAAACACCGGGTTACGCAAAGTTATTGTCAAGCAACTACTCAACCACGTCAATCCGGGCCAAATCAAAGACAATCTTTTTGGAAACGGCAAACCTGATGGTAAACGGCGGCTTTTAGAGGCAGGTGGAGCATGTATTGATATTGACCTTGTCTGTAATGTAAAGAAGTCTCCTGAACTACAGAAACTTCTTGATGTTACTGATGAGAGAATCTTCCGCTCGAGCTGGAGTCAAGATTTGGCAGACTGTATCGATTATCTTGGACAGAAAGGGTATCTATCTGAAATGATTACTTCGCAAGTAGCAATTCCGGCAAAAAAACGCGTCGATTATGGAGGTGCAAAGGTGCGAGATTGTTTAGGTCTTGTTTTCGCAAAGGAGGCCCGATTGAAAGCCCTTGAGCCTCATGGAATGCTAACGGTCTTCGATTCTACACATGATGTCAACGTCCATGGCTTTAACTTGTTTACTTTCATGGTTCGAGATGAATGTGGGTCTTGGATTCCTGCCGCACATGCGTTAGTTGAATCAGAAAGCGGTGAAATGATTGGGAAAATCATCTCTACAGTTCGGGCATGGACTGGTAGCAAATGGAACCCTCGATACTTTTTGACAGACGACAGCGCTGCAGAGCAACTCGGTGTCCGGCTTGCTTTTGAGGGTACCGGCCTACAGGTGGATCACTTCTTGTGTACTGTTCATTCAATGCGCACTCTAATTCGAAGGCTATCGTCACATCCGGAGTCCAAAGAGCAGTTGATGGATGCTATACATGCCAAAACCGAGGAAGAATGTCTCTCATTGGTTGAACGAGCTATTTCCTTACTTCGGGAATGGAATCTGCCAGGGAAGGAATCTCGTACCACGATGGAGAACTATATCCGCAACAACTGGTTGTTACGGCGCAATCAATGGTCTATGTTTGCTCGCCAACATTGTAGACTTCTATTGCAGGTTAGTTTATTATATCCTTCGTGCTGCCGCAAGAGTGGGAGTTCTAGTTACTGACGGCGTACTTCTTTAGATCCGTACTACCAATAACGTTGAGGCCTGGCACCGGCGTTTGAAATCGCATTCCAAGAATGCGAAGGGAAAGTTGCGAGGTCATGGGTTGAAAGGATGCTGTATGAATGTTGAGTATGCTGCAAGCCAACTCGATATTGAAGCCCTAAAGACACGGCGAAACTTCCGATCTCGACAAGTATGTTTCCTTCTGAATCTGTTCTATCGTTAGAAGCTAACCCACGATGTACAGGTTGTAGAGGTGAAAACCTACCCAGAGCTTGCATTATTTCCTTTCCCTATCCAACGGCAACTGGTAGGGGAGATACGAGCAATGCAGGCATTGGTCTTGAAGGGAGCAAGGCAAGCACGAGGTTTTGCAACAAACGGACCTTTGTCATGCCGATGTGACTTCTTCAATCATTACAATCTTCCCTGCCGGCATATCTTTCATAGCGATTATGTTGCTCAAGTGTCAATGCCGGGTCTTGGACGTGAACACTATGTTCTTACCGCACAGGTTTGGAAGTCCTTCGCAGAACTGTTCACAGAACGAGGCTTTGAAGTGTACACAAGCTCCATGAACTCAAAGAGCACCTCGTCCATGATACCAGATCCATCAGCTCTCAAAGCATCATATCTCCGACAGCAACAACTTCCTGTTCGTCAGATGCTCGAGCAAGTAAGGGCCACAATGTTTTCCCTTGGTGAGAAGCTATCAGATGCGGGAGAGGCAGGCCAGACGCTATACTCTGAGTGGTGTCAGCAAGTTATCGACGTTAATCAATCCTTCATTCATCATGCCGGATTTACCCTCGAAAACCAGCTAGAAGCACTCACTTCCGGGCCCGACTACCCTTCTTCATCTCACACAATTTCCTCCACAACCAATGCCGTACCTTTATCAAACAAAGAAGCAAGCGCAAGTATTGACGAGATAGAAGCTGAGGCCACACCTGGTGATCTTGATCTGGAGGTGGGTGGTGTTGATGAGATGGTGCGGTGCGAAGATATAGGTGAAGGAATGCGTTGGCTTGATGATTCTGTAGATGACGAGGAGACACCACACCGCTGGTGGGATGAAGAAGACTGGCAACTTGAGTTGGATCAACTGGCAAATTCCTCTGTATTCTCTATATAGCTATAGGATACGGTCTTTTGAACGAGATGCTTCATACTGCTGATGGTTGTGTTCGATCATTGACTTGCAAACGTGAATGCGACATCGGGGCTCGGGGCGGAAGTTGACTGCGCAAAACATCTTCTGAAGTAGCATTAGCATCAGGAATACTGAAAGGAAAGGGCAGAAGGAGCACGTACACTTCAACTACAATCATTGAAAGTCCCTATACTATCAAGTGTTGCTCGGAATGCAAAGAAGGTGTTGACATTTGAGAGTTGTTGCCGTCGATGGGAGGGTTCCGAAGGGCGTTGGGCTAAGCGAAAAAAAAGCAAACATGTTTCCGTTATACAGCGACCCGAATCTGCAGCACGGCCGCAGCTGTTTGCGATCAGGTGCTTTCAACCCTCGAGAGGCAGTGTGTTAGCTAATCAACTGAAACGAGGCTAGCATTGTCAGGTGTTTCCACTTGGTTCGAGCTCGCGCGACGGATCTGAATTCAGCATTTTATCTCTTGAAAATGCAAGTAGAAATGGTAAAGCATTAAGTACTTACTTACGATTGAAGTATGCTCAAGATGCATACGCATACCGGTAGGACGATTTAGGAACATTCGACTTCTACAGTGGAAACGCCAGCGTATTGCCCTCTTCTTGAACGGGAAACTGCACCATGCTGTTGTATCGTCAGATGAAGTTGTAAACGGCCTGCGGTCTAGTTCATAACTTCAAGTATCAAATGGCTAACTATCCCATTTTTCGGAGTAGGGACGCAATCATCGCTTGTAGGGGCAGCCGGGCAAAAGGGCAACAAATCTAGTCCTTGTTGCCCGACAGTTTCATAGCATTGTTTCGAATTCTCGTAGACCACGAGCTCGGCGAGGTTCGCGTTGTATTGATGATCCAGAACGGGTTGATGCATAACATGGCCTAACTGCTAGCTGGCAAGCATAATATTTTCTTCGCAACTTCCGAGCCTGGTCAAGTAAGGCGACTGTATGATGTACCCGAGATGGGAAATTCCAGATCTACCGTTCAGTAGCGGGGTAAGACCGATGTCTACTTGTAATTAACTACGTATACTTCTTTCACAATTAAAGATATCTGGGTAAATCGTGCTAAAGCTTCAGCTTTGTAGACTCTCAGCTTGCAACCTGGAGCATCATTGCATTATAAGTTGATAGAATAGATGGCATACGATAAGCACTGACTGAATGCTCGTTTGTTAGTTCAAGGTACGAAGTAGCTGAACTTAAGAAGATCACGGGGACTAAGTATCATGCGAGAACCCTAGCTATAGCTTTAGAGAGGCTGTAATTGTAATGTACGTACAAGTACTACCTTACTTGGTACAATGTTTAATGCAGTCAGAAACGGCATTTTTCTACCGATAGGATATGCCATGCCGATAAATCTTAGGTAACCAACCTAGCTTAAGTACTTGGTAGTCATGGTACATGCATCTGGGTCTCTTTACTCACTGTGCCCCCCACTGATGTCAGAGCATGTATCCAGTTGCACAGCTAAGGTACAAAGCAGTATGTCATATTTCAAACCAGTCCAGTTCAATTATTCGGATAGCCGTGCTCTGTTAAAAAGCGTCCCGTTGCGAGAAACGTTCCGTTACAGGTCTCCTTAACGACGTTCCCGCAAATTTCCTCTTTTAGCAATAAAATGTATCCGCAGACTCTTCAGCAGAGATATACCGTGCTTCAGCCTCGGTGATCTCCACTGGCAGGCGATGTATGAGAGGACGAACCCCCCTTACCTTGCCGAAAAGTTGAACTCTCCATCCCTGCTTCCGAAAGCACTATTTTTGGGAATGGTAGATCAGATTCTGGATGCACTTTGCTTTGAGCTCGTCAGAGATCTAGCGTAACCACAAATACAAAATGCCTGAATTTCATCAATCTCGTTACATACGGGACGGCGCAAGTCTATCCTCCCTGACTGCTTAAAATCTGTCTAATGCGAGGCTTCGGGTGACTGAAGGGCGAATTCATGAATTCGTCAAATTTAGTAATGACGGGAAATATGATGCGGAGTCCTCATGGTGTCTTCCAACAGCTGGCACTCGGGTTCATAGCTATGTATGCAAGAAGGCGCCCGAATCTGTTACAACTCTGATCACTGGACACTCCGATGTTACCAGAGGAACCAAACCGTCGTCACAGCTGAAAATACTAGATCTTACACCGACTCGGATGTAATTCCGAGTCCGCCTGGCAATTCGCATAATAACGGTGACGTTCAAGTTCAGACATGAACAGTCAAGAATACGGCACGCATCGAATTACTTACTCAGACAGACCTATCGCCTTATATAGCTTGACATTCAGTCATTAGTAGAACTATGCGACAGGAGTTGATTGTCATCATTGTCCTTTACATCCTCCGTATCGTACATCTTTGTTGCTAACGACGTTGGATGATGTCTATTTTACCGCATTCGGAATGGTTCCTCCAGTGTTACTGCCAGATTATCAATCTAATCGCAAGATGGAGATAATCTCCCGGTCCAACTCCACAAACCAGAATACGGCGTTCCCGATGAGCGGCATCCCAAATGGAAATATTTCTGATTCCATGGCATGATCATGATGCGCAGGCAGTGCAAAGATCAAGTTACGGCAAAGAGCTGAGAATGCATCGGTGCAGCTTGTGTTTGAGGATGATGGGCATTGATGAGTTGGCAGAATATATTTAGGTGCAGCAGGGAAGACGCGATAGCCGTACCAGGCGCAATAGTTGATTCTAGACCTTTTTTAGGAGAAAAACGACTTCTCAAACTCCGTATATGTAGGGCGTAACGGGCGAGACGGTTCGATCTCCGCCTTACGTCAACCGCGGCGCAGTCATTTATGATGGATAGCATGGAGGTGAAGGTACTTCCCGGTAGTCGAGCAGATAATCTTCTACCTCAGTATATACTGAGAGGCGTACCTCCGGAGCTGCCTTGGTATACCATCATGGCTTTTGCTAGAAATTGCGAGTTTGAAATCGACCAGTTGACTAACTATTTAGTTAGAGTCAGCAAAGGTCTCATTAGCACGACTGCAACTTACGTATTCGCGTACTCGTACATCCAGGTACTTGAACGCAGTGCTGTTTTTTGCGAGTCGGTGAGCAAATGTCAACTCGCACAAGTCGGGGGTTTACCGGTATCTGGGGCAGAGGTCATCATCATACATGGATGATGAGATGGAAAATAGAAAGATCGTTCATGTCGGTTGTCGTGGCATTGCATCGCCTAAACTGCTCATCTCTGCTCATCGACGGCACTCTCTTTTGGTGGCATGCCCATCAGCATCTACTTCCGTGGAATGTCGATGCTACCATTCAAAATTTCTCCTCAATAATAGTCGAGGAGAATAGTACTGACCAAATTATCTATCCAGAAGGAGATAGGGCACATTCAAACGGAAGGTTCCAGCTCGTGTGTCAAATTCACCTTCTCCTCGCGACCCAGAAATCAAAGCTTGGCGCCGAGACGCAGCTAGCCATCGTTTGGCTGCCATCTCCCTTCGAACTTCCTCCTCAAACTTCCCACGACCCTGGATTCCTAAACTCGTCTGGTTCTCTACCAATCATGCCCATTGCTACCTATTCACTACTCTAACCCCCTTTACCTTTTCGAAAGAGAAATTACTGACAGGTAACTAATGCAAACAATCTACGGCAATCGGTCAAACAAACACTTCCGTTCATGATGTCGCCATAACTTCGCATCTCCCATGCGAGCCAAATTACAAAGGAAAGAAGACGTTGGACCTGGTCCATGGCACCTGCGAAGCTTCTTGACCTATGTATTGGGTAGTTTTTCTTGATCTGCATCGATATCCTGCATTTTGGAATGTGCTAACGAACTTTGATGACAGCGAGGCCAATCGAGGGGTGTCCCAGCAACCGAAGCATCTAGATACACACCTGCAGCAGGTCCTGCAACGACAGCACTAGTTACACTACCGTCATACTGCTTTGCGGCTATTGCCCTCCGAGCCTCGCATGCATAGTGTGTTTTATCACTACGAGTCAGGCTCCTGACGCGTCTCTTGCTTTGCTTTGCTTCTTTTTCCCATTATCTTCCATCCTTTAGGGCATGCGGTGCACAGCACCTGTTCTGACCTCTCTCAAAACACTCAGCCTTTACTAGACGCACCAACTTCCGGTGTAGCCTGGATGATGTGGAGAAGTGGCATATTGGGGCAATGACTCCGTTTGCCTTCGATCATCAGATCTGATGGGACACCTGTCGTTACCGGCTTGACGCTGTTTTCAAATCACACCCTTCACCCTCGGCCAGCCTTTGGATCACCTTCTCGCCCCTTCCAACTTATACCCTACTCTACCACGAAGAGTATGAGGGCTACTCATTATCTCTCAAAGTGGTAATCTACGCTCAGCTGGACCTGATTTACGATCGATGATCATCTCAAAGCCATGACTACGATTGGCTGTGGATTGTTCTAGATGTCTGTTGGTAGTATCTGCCTAGCCTGTTACAACTGGTACCGAAACCCTTCTTCAAGTTATTACCCCAGCCCAAGCCACTCCAATATACTCTTCTCAGCTTGTTATACCCTTTAGTGGCCAGTAAGAGGCCACCACTGGCTGACTTCCCCGACTTTTCAAACAGCGGATGTTCAATATTACCCCATTCGACCAAATCACGCTTCCTTTCGACTCTCTCCTCATGCTCATCTCATCTTGCTTCGCCACTGAAGCAAAAGCCACATTTGGCTTCGAGAAATATTGGGTACATCTCAAAGAACCGACATTTCGATTTCGAACAGCACGAGCTAAGCTTAGTATTACACTGTGTGAGACTATCGACCGGTACAATGGCAGCTGGCTCAAAGGAGTATCATACCTATTCGGTTGCTTCCAGTAGTCTCGCCCAGTCACGCAATATCCCCAGAGCAGGAGTATCGTTTCAACTTGTGGTAAATCCAGCTCCCTTTCCGGATGGCCTGGTTACTAGAATAGACATGAAGTATGTAGTGAGACTAACTCTGATATAGTTCCCGTGACCGCACACGGCATGCTCGAATCACAACTCCTCGCTTCCATCCCTTCACTTGATGACAACAATTTCTTACAATTCTGAAACGACGGTATACCGACAATGGCCAACAACCTACGCCGGTCTCAGGCATTACCGAGAAGGGTCGTGTATCGACATCGATGTCCCACTGCTGTGGTAGAACTAGAGATCGTGAACCGGTCCGGCTTCAGTCGATGTGATTCAGGTATGTCGTTTTACACCCTTTGCTAGTCATGGCATTTCAAGTCACATCATACACCTTTCCATTATCCCAAGTTACGTATAAAATCGGAGTGGGTTTGACCAGTGAGGTTGCAATGCGTAACCTGGGTAGTAAGGGGGTTCAAAGACGCTACTGAGACTGCAGATAGTTTCCATTCATACCACTACTTCACACATCGAGGCATACTACATCGGTTTACGTACTGCTCAGGGCGTGCGTTAAGTACGCCAGCAGCAAGGCAGTCTCTTGGCCTTAAACGTTCCCACAATGCAAATCGATTCCAGTACTACAATCAGTAGGCCTACTGGAGATCCAGTTAAGCTGTTGCCTGGGATATCTGTGAATCTAGAGATTCGGCTGGATGGAGATTCAGAGGAACAGGGCTCCTAAGCCCTCTGATGAGGCCGGACTGGATGATCAGCAAGCGTGTAGGGTTGCCAAACCTACTTGACCTTGACTGGTCCTGTTTCTCTTGCCACCGGAATTACCTTCTTCCTGTTCGACCTCTTGATTCGACTGATGATCGGGCAATCTGGTAGCGGGCCCTTGAGGCAGTACATAGACTAGCTCTTTATAGTAGTAAATTATCGAGACAAATCAAATCGTGATTTTCCCTTGCGAGAAGCATGATTTATTTTAGTGCATATCCTTCACTACGGATTCATTTATAAATTATGCAAGTAGGCTGCTACGAGAAGTACTCTACCAAAGCCGATCATTTCGGAACCAGGCATTCAAATACAACCAGGAGCTCACAGGCTGATGCTTTTATAGTGGCCCAATACAATTCAAGGTTTACTGGTCAGTGGGCGATCTCCCAGCAGGACTTGCGTAAGCCTAAAGTCTGAATCTTACCTGCTCGGGCCTTTCAAAAATCAGTGACGTTGAGTTGGCTTCATGAAAACATTAGAACTGCGCAGTGACAAAACGGGTAGTAAAGAGCACGTGTGCTTTAGAGCTGTGTGTACTATTAGCTCGTACCACTTGGTGAAACTGAGACACTGTTACACACCAGTTGAACTTGAGCAAATTCGATGGGGACCAATATCACATCTGCTTGTTCAAACAAGACCTCCTTTATGTGTACGTCAAACACTATTTGAAAATATAACCCAAATGGGACTACGCATTGCAGGCTCAGAAAGGAAAACTGGAAACTTTGGATCTCATTAGGTGGTTCTTATCATGATGTGCATATGCTCTTAAACCCCTCTAAATTACTAGAAAAGATACCAGCAGGAGAACAGGTCACTATCCTTTAAAAAACCACGTTCTGCCTTTGGTTGCTTGCTCAAAAGATAGCATAACTAAGCGATGTCCATCTCGTCGTCATCCTTCTTCTTCTTATCAGCGCCACTCGAGCTTCCTTCTCCCTTATTGGACTCCTGTAGCAAGGGTGTGTTCTCGTCCTCCTCTTTAACAGAACCGAGATTCTCAGCGGCATCCTTTGCTGCCTGTTCCGCCTTCTGCTTTTCTTCCTCTCTTGCCTTTCGCTGGTTCTCCTCCTCCAATGACATGCGCAGAGCCAACGCCAATTCGGGATCCAAGGATGGATCAACACCGAAATCAAATCCACTGTCCATTCCATCACCTCCACCATATCCATGTGCACCCGCACCATCCCCTCCTAAGATTGGTGTTGACAACAAGGTATCCGACAAAAGGTTTGGTCCGGCGGGAACGGTGACGATGTGAGAGTTGTCGGCCGAGTTGATGTTAGCAATGAAAGCTTCCAGTTTGGCGGTATTTTCTTCTTCTTCTCCGAAATTGACAAAGTCCACGGCAATGTTGTTCTTCTTCATCTTCTTAGCCAACTTGACCAACGTCTTCTCATCCTCCTTGATCGGCGAGCAAACGAAGGCGATGATTCGCTGTTCTTGCGACTTGTTGGAGCGGTGCTTGAGGGCAAGCTACGCGATCCTGGTCAGTATACAGATGTTTCGCAGATCTCCGACCCTATCTAGCCATCGGAGGATGGAGAGGAACAAGGACTTACGCCAGCAATCTGCAAAGCGGTGGTAAGGTGGCTTTCTCCTTTTATCTTCGTGTTGTGCAGGGCTGTAAGAATCTTCCCCATATCCGTCGTCAGCGTGACTAGCACTTCCGGACCTAGTCCGCCCATGTTCATCAATCCGACTGCTGATTCGGGGTTGGCATTCGTTTTGGCGGAGAATAAGAGGGTGACGGCATCGGTTTGTGCGTTGAACCTGGTTGGACTGTAGGTGACCATTCATGTCAGCGGTGTTTGAGTGTCGGATCGGTGTTTGGAACATACGTATAGTCGCCATTTCTGCTGTTCTCACTGTTGTCGACTCTGCGTGGTTGTTAGCTCCAAGGTGACGACGACGAGGGGCAGCACTGCAAGGGTGCACCAACATTATCATAGTAGCTTCCAAACCCATATTTGCGGTAGTGTTGAGATAACGGCGTAACTAGCAGTTTATGTTGTATGGTGGGGGTAGGACCGGGGTATAGAGGGGATCAGGACGAGTGTTGGTGATGATGTTTGCGATTGTGTGTTATGTTCAAAGAGAGAGTGACCTTGACGTTGAATGCGTCGTTGCCTCCATTGCTGCCAAGCCGTGAATTGGCTAGCGCGGATTGGGCCATCTAAAAGCGGTTAGGTGACATCTGGAGCAATCTTTAAAGCCACAGTGTGGCTTTGCTGCGAGATTCTACTCCATCGAAGCCAATGCAACCATTCCTCATCACCCACCAAATTCACGAGTTTTCAAATATCTCGACTATTCATAAAACCTCACACATGCTCAGACTTCAACTGCCTCTACGTCACTTCTTGTTTACTCGTCTCGTTTATTTGCACCCATGCATTTCCAGACCATCCAACACACAACCACGATCCTGGGCGCCTAACTATGTTCGTCTCGCCCAAAGCCGTTGAAAGTCAAAACAGACGAAAGTAACAAAGGAAACCAGCAAGTCCGACTTGGACCCCTCCGCACTCCGTACGAAATCTCGTTTCAAGCTTGTCAGTTACGACGGGAGAATTCCCAGACAGCTTACCTTGTTGCTGTTGGACTTCGGAATTAGTCTTCCTCGATATGCCATGCTTGCCAATTTCATTTCGCTTTTGGAAGCGTTGATCGACATTCGACCTGGTGAGCATCCAGCTGTTCAAACACACAACATACCATAACGGATCCCCTTTTACAGGACACATACAGAGCCGATCCTGTTGCAACGTTGGGAAGAGCCCAGAATAGCTATTGTGGATTAGTTACCGGCAGAAACTGGCATAGGCATTTCAGTCAACCCGAAGCAGAATCATACCATGAACGTTGATTCAGAATCGCTTAAACGACTCTAATCGGGAAATAATTCAGTGTGACAACCCAGCGAAACACTGAGTGCCAACTCAGCTACAAATGTTTCATGCGCAACGAGCAAACAACATGAAAGGAAATTACAAGAAACAGACAACAGGAACGTGGCTAGGGTGTGACGTTGTAGTGTCTCGGGATGCTCAACGGCGCGGTCTCGGATACTTTCTGAAGTTTTCAACACCAGATCACCCTGATGAGGATATTTTCAGATACTTCCCAGGTCATACTCAGGTAGGCTCCGAGTCTCAGGTTCCAGCCCATATTTGCCTAACGTTTACTAGAAGCCTCACCTCCCACATGGCCCAGAGTGGTAAAACGCTACCAGTCAACCTTTCTCTGGACTTGTCACAATCTGTTCCGTCTCGATTCATCTCGTTTGAAGAGATACAATAAGTGCAACTACCGGTAATACCAAAGGGGGGCCTTCCATTCGGGGCAGCAGCCAAAGGCAGAAATTACTCTGCACAACTCACAATCACCATTCTCTCGAAGATAGACTTTGCAGTGAAACGTGATTTGTTTTTACTTCAGCATGTCTGTGATCAATTGGACATTTCCCCAAATCTCCGCCTTGCCCTCGAATGTTGCGCAATTGCAGTCGGGCTTTCCTAATCATGCAAAGGGTGCATGCATGCTTTTGCTGGAATCGGCAAGCAATCCGGTTCTGAGCATCGTAACGTTCCTGGTTGATTGAAGATCTTAGTATGCACCGCCTGTGTATACTTTAGTAGTCATTCACACTTTCTTTTGTAGTCGTCTCTAGCTTAAAGTCTTGGACTTTATTGCTACGTTGTTAATTAACAGCTAACAAGTACTACTTTGTATTTAGATATCCAGTTGTCTTTCCGTCGAGGTTATGGGCATACTACATTTGTCAAGCTTATTTCGCAGCTTCACATCGCAAGCCTTACCATGGAGGCCTCACGTTTGATTCGAGGCTCACAACGTATGCCTCTATCTGTGCGCATTTGCGCCACGTGATAATCATTCTATCTAACGAGGCCATGCTCGTACGACCGCTCACTACTAAGCTAAGTACTTGCTACATATGTATGTACTGCGCAGCTGCGGTATGGTGGACTCATCCTTCAATTCGACGTACAATATTGTTTCATGTGCGAGCCCCTTGAAAGACAAATGGTGCGAGCTTCTATCACCCGGAAATAGTATGAACACATAAAAACGATAGTAATGTGAGTAGAAAGCCAACGTTACAATGCTGTGGCGGGGTCAACTTGTCTGATGAATCATGGACCTGCCTATCTTCAGCATATATTGCATATATTAGGTACATGCTTGTATTGTCCATACCTATCACGACTCGGCAGCAACGTCTTTTTCGCAATCAACCCCGCATTTCGGTAGAGCATGTGTGGTTCGTCAGCCACGTAACCGGTAGTTAGTATGTCACGGTACAGGACAAGTATGTGGGAATATAACTCTAAGCGGGCCAGCAGTCTCATGTAAAGTATCCGTACTTACTTGCTAGGAGCACCTCAAAAGAATGCCGTACCTTCGAGCCCGACAGAGCATTCCACCGATAATACAAACTAAGTAGTCAGTGCAGCATGCAATGATGCATCATATCAGTAAAAGACGGCCAATATCCGAAATTCGTTGGCATTGCCTGTGTATTCAAGTACGGCCAAGACCATATCTAGACGCGCAGTTGGCTGTTGACTTCTGGAAATGGTAGTCAAATTCACGGCAACGTTAACAGGCGATTATAATCATGAACTTTAACGAATCGCGAGATGATGTATAAGTAGGAATAAGTATATACTTTGTGATGTTGGTTATACGCCACAAGGTAGCAGGTGGGAATTATCGACATCTTTCGCCATCATAGTCGGTCTTTGAGCGGTGCATGTACCTTTGGAGCTCGAGGTTAAAGTTAGTAGTACAAGTAAGAAGTGCTTACTTATGCAAGTATCCATTTTGCATCAGATCAGGTTGAGTCGGCGACAAGCCTAGCAAAGATGATGGTGTTGATTCGGATGAACCGGCGGATGCTCAAGAATCATCGTCAATCTCACTTACGTTTCGCACTGGATGTACTTGCTCCATACTATCCACTCTTTACTTGGTGCTCTGTATTTTCTGTCCGTCTTATTGTACCTAAGTAGTCTAGATACTCGATAAACATTACTTTTTGCGGCGGTAAGTACTTACTTTTCAACCGGTAATTAAATATTGGGCACAGGCAAAGAGATACCTCAGTTAGACATAGAGTAAGTAGGTTTAAGTACCTCAACCTTGGTACCATGGATAATACCATAGGTTTCATTCCTTTCTTACACAGTAGAAGTCCAACTCATGTCGTGACTTTACCAAGTGACCATCCTCAGTTGCATCCACGAACATTAACACACGCCCGGCGCCCACGCTTATCCTTTCACAAACATAAACAGCCCAAAATTGCCAAAACAGAGAGAGCATAAGCTAGGCCCACCCATAAATGGCATTATTCGTAAGTTCACCTTTTAACACAGCACTTCCCATCAGATTAAACAAGATCCTCCAATGAGATCACTAACCAACCATCCGGAGATCCAGATACCCGTTTCTGCCAGCCCCAAGCTTCCCAGCGCAATCAAATCGTTTCGCTGATGAAAAAGAAAGGGAATGTTGACGGAGGCGAAAAAGGAAAAGCTTGAGTCGAAATCGCAAACTGGCGCTTGGGACCAATCATCGAGCTGAAGTGGAGTTCACAGGTGGCTTCGGAGATGTGAGACCTGTGAGTAATGCTTTAGGTTGAGCGCTCGAGCTTTCGCAGCCTACTATGTAAACTCTTCTTTACTATTTTGTATACATACTTTTCGAATTTCGTACACGCAATAAAGTATGTACTCTAAGAAGTATGAGCTCTGTATATGCTTTATAGTATAGAAAACTTGGGCTCGTTGCAGCGCGAGGCTTCATGACCTTGTTCGCACAGCTGAATTGTACAAAGTTGTCGAATGGAAAAGGAACTCTCCGAGTCAAAGGAACTCCGAACGGAGCACAGTGCTGTAATTGGACAATTGGGCAGAGAGCTGACGTGCAAATTGATGTACTTGTGCAACAGGAGTGTCGCATGGCATTTGTTTGCTCGTTGAACAGATGTTTCAACTCTTGCCACAGAAACACCCTTGCGGAACGCAAATATTACCCTTCTCGCTCATGAGGCTTCTTACCAATTTTTGGTAAGCGGCTGTAAATTAATCAGATCTGCAAAATGTGACATAACTTGTCTACTACCTGAGCACGAGTCCGACTCTGTCAGTGTGTGTAAATAAGCCCGTTCTGTTCCACCAAAAGCGGTAAACAGCGGCTTCCGAAGGATTTGTTGATGGACGTTGACGCTGTCGACGAGCGTACCAAAAGGTAGACATATCCAAGTTCCAAACAGTGGCAGTTCGATGACTCGGAGGTGGCCTTTCACTTACCGGATCTCCCACTCAATTGCTCGTGGATCAGTATGTACTTACTTACCTAGGTACTACTTATACAACTCACATTTATGGTCTAGGGTGACACTGGGACATGGGTTATGATTTCGGCTTCCATAGCAGGCATTGTCAGCCAAATTAATCCGAAGGTGCAGAGTGTACCCTACCAGTACATACTCCGGCGTGGTCAGGATAGCATGATTGCGGGATCATAAGTACTTGCTCTAGTGCCTTGATTTAACAAACGCCACTACAGGTATCTGGTCTATCTACTTGGATTAAGTAGTAGAGTCACGGTGCACCCATGGTTGTAATACGAGTATAGACACTTGTTGCCGTAAATCCAGACTCATGCCACTATTTCTGGATAGTATGTACTTTTAACCTTCTGGCCCTGCTTCGTATCGCTGAGATGCTCTCCAAGCATACTACCTCCACCCTTTTGGTGCAAGTACGGTTACCATATCGGGAGCTCAAGTTGCGGGGCTGTCAAAATTACGGGAGAGGCTGGGCCTGTTCGGCGCTGTTCCGCTTCCCATGTCCCGACCAGCAGCATCGTGACAAACAAAGAGTTGCAAGTGCTTGGATGTCACAGTATACTAACTTGGTCGTTGAATATGCTCGGATTCGTTGATTGCGAAAGCCTCCTCATGCCCTGCATGCAATGTCCATGTAGTTGCCGCGAAGATGACCATAGAAACGAGCCAGTCGGGTATTATCACAAAAACGTGGAAGAAACCAGCGATTGTTTGTTGCATGACGGCACTCGTCATATGTATCCGTACTTCCAACGAAATAAAAATGGTTCTAGTCGCAATCGAGTAGTAATGATAGCCAATCAGCGGCTTTGGGCTCCTAGAGAAACTCTCCGCTCATAAGTGCTTGTAGTACATACTAAGAAGTACATACCTGTAGAAGACGGTGTTTCCGCACGTTGCGAGTGAGTTTGCTGTGAGGTCAGGCTGAGCGGTAAGGAACAGGTGGTAACCCAGTCGGCTGTGTTCCGAGGATGATGTTATTTGCATGCGAACGAGCCTTCTTAGTCTACCTACCATGTGGCAGAAGTCGGACTTGCCGAATTACCGAAGTCTCTGGAAAGATTGCTACATACTTATAAGTTGAGAGACATCGTTGCAGAAGTGTGGAAAGGAAGGATTGGTGCATCGACAAAATGACGATATGACTGCCATCGACAAAAGGAACCCGGAAGGGAGCTGCTGTCGATATGCTTCGTAGAAAGTAACAAGTAGGTGGTTACCTTGTTCAAGTTCCAATTTGTTTCTGTGTTCATTCCGCATACTAAGCGCGAAGTCTGCGAATAAATACGTCAGTGTTTTTCGTGAATTTGCAATGTGCGGTTGGGCATACAAAGACAGCATAGCAGCACAACGACATGAATCTGAGAGTTGGGTGGGGACTGACAGTGCGAAGAGCAGACCGCACCCACACTAATGGCAGCTGATCGTGAAAGACCCGTAACTCTGAACCATACCTCTCCCAAAAGGGATAAAACTGGTGCTTGTTGGGATCGCCCTTTGCAGCTTTGCAGCAATCGATCCTGCACAGCTCGGTTTCCAGACGTCCAGGACGGTAATCGTCACCGCAACCACAGGCAATCTGAATCAGAAATCCAACATCTTGGGCTGCCGACCGCCACTGGCATCTCACGGCGTCCATCAACTAGCCCGGAATAGAGGGATTCCAACCGCAATTAGCAAATCCGTCATAGAGCGAGTAGTTACAAGTTACATATACAGTGCCTGTGTATTTGCCTGCAAGTCCGCATCGTATTCAGCGCATCGCGAAGTATACGTACTTACATACGAAATGTTATAACCTTCCCTCGTTCTCAATATAAAGTTGATGTATGTAGCTAGGCATCCTAGTTTAATTTAGCGTAAGCTTCGCTTGTTTCCAGTATTCTGGGCTGCTTTGCGACTATATCCCGAGCGTGCCGACGCTTTCATTGGTTGAGTGAGACGTCCTTTGACGAATTAGGACCTGAAGGTTCAGAATGGGTTATACTCATTTATGGCGTTTTCTGACCTTGTATGGGATAGATAAGTAATCAATGAAGCCCTTACAATTCTTCAGCATTAAAACTATAAAGTAGCATCTGTAAGTACTTGAAGTACTGTCACGGTAGATAGAGCCCTTGGAAGCTTGGGTACTTGTTGTTGAAATTATTGCTATCGGACGTCTCCTTGACAAGGAGTTCCCGAACAGCCACCAGGCTGGGTTCTAGATTGCCACCCTCACTTGTACAAGTACTCACCTGCGATATCGGCTACCCAGGGTTCTCTTCAAGTTGAAGCAGTACATGTAGTCGTCCTTAGGTATTCAAGAAGTATCTCGAACGCTGACGGCAGCTTTAGCGAAATCAGGATTGCGAAGCTTTTTATCCTCGTTCTCCCTTCTCGATGGCTGGACAGAGTCAGAGTGATGCCTAATCGGTGAAGAGCAGAGGAGCGGTAGGCCGAATTGCGAGAGCCTAGGAGCCGGGGTTTGCAAGTGAAGCATTAAGTAATACCTCAGCTCTTCCGAAAGAATGTCCAGTTTGCGAGAGCCAGAAAAGCAACATGAAGAAGATCTCAAACACTCCAAAATGGCCAGCCATCTGTGAAAAAGGTTAGACACATACGAATGAAGAAAAAAAGCAAAGTTAAAGCGGAACTTGTCGTGGGACTTACGATGTTCTTTCCGAGATCCAGTCCTCGTTTCCGGGCTCCACCATACGAGTCTCGGAGAGAGGTTGTTGAGGGTGTGCAGAAATCCCCACGGATCGAGTCTGATCCTGTTTACACCATTCTCTTCATGCTTCCTATTACTGACTGTATGATGGAACACCCCCGCCTCTCCCGGTTCGGCATGATCTGAACAAACTAAACAACATCGTCAAGCATAGCCATACCGACGACAACAGCAAACAAACAAGACGTCGTGCGTACCCGAGCCGATTGCGCAGGAATAGGGCGAAAAGAAAAGAGACGGTTAGGAAGAAGGTTGGGAAAACGCAAAAAACTGGAAATTTTTGTGCAAGGTTGGCTGGATAACGTGGGGTGCCTTTGGAGGTTGAAAAAGTTTGGAGGCACAAAAGAGAAGTACTTGTCAGTACAAAGTACCCGAAGCTGAAATCCAAGCGTCTTGCCGATAGTGGCATCGGAGAGCGTGAAGCCCCTCATCCTCCCGCAACAATTCTCCTCCTTCGCAACCATTCAGCTACAACCCACCCGATATCGCCATACAAGACGTCAAAAGTCTGCTGTTACCACTGGCCACTCCGCGTTAACGTCGATTCCATCGCCAACAGCCTGAGTCTCTATTGCGACAAACCATCAGCCTCATACAACCCCGTCCTCATCTCTTCCTCCCGCTTCAGCCTTCTCAGCAGCTGCTGCACCGAAATTCTTCTGGCTTTCCGCCCTCCGTTTGAACCAGTTGCTAGTCCAACGGCCAAAGAAGCAGAAGCATCATCGCTCGCAATACATCAAACGGTAAGTAAGATACGATACCCGATCGCCATCGTTTTGTTCCAGGGACAGAGACGCGATCAAGCTTGTGGAGATCAAGATACCCTCATCTCTTCATTGACTGGCTGGCTGCTTTCCATGTCGAAGTGCTTGACGTTTGGCAGTAACCAAGGCACGTCCCCCATCGCCTTTCTGCTGCTCTCTGTCAGTCTTTTTTTGTGTGTCTTAACACCCAGGGTGTTAATTCCAAACTCAGAGAAGCATTTTATTATTTTCCCGATTTTCTCTTTTTTTTTAATTTTGCATTCCTTTTTCTGGGTTCGAAATTCATACCCAGGAAGAAGTACCCTCGAATAACTCTCCACTACCAAATAATTCCTAGAATTCTAGGATTATCGTGAAGCCTACTGTCGTAATCATTTTTGCTGCTCTCTTTTTTCCTTTTCCCCTTTGCACTCAAGTAATCTGCGCTGCATTACTACCTGAACAAGCTGGGGGCTTCCGCCAAATCTGTCTGCGGTTTTGGCAACAGAACGCTGTCTTTATTATCCCCTGTTATTAATACTTCTTGCTGACTCTTCTGATCCTTTTTTTTCCCTTTGGTTTTCCCTTGAGTTTTTGAGCATTGGCAGCAGCATTGTGTGGGATAAACACGGCTGGGTGTCTACTTACCGTTTTAATTTTTTCCCACCTTGGTCTTGGGCACTAATATTTCACGAGTGCTCTGCTTTGACAACGCATCATTCCCAAATCATAATACCGTCAAAGTGCATACGCTTTTGCTGTGGAAACGGGCCGTATGCTGTTAATGCTAATCATCGCGCTGTATTAGATTAGTACGTCAAAAATTCGCCCGCTCCCATACTTCATCTTCATTCGCCGCCGCTTCGAACGCAAAAGGCCCTGCAAAAGTCAGAAATCATCACCTTGGATCATCACCAGACCTGAAAGGACGACGAAGATTACCTTAATCAGCAAAGCCTTTCCATCAAATCTACCTGTCGATTGCCTTCAATCTCGGTATCGTCCTCTCTCGAGTTGCGCCTTCGACCGATCGTCATTTGCGCTTCAAACGCTGTCGTTCTCCATCACCATACAAAGCCGTGCCAGATCCGCCAGTTCCCAGCTAAATTTTGTTCCGAGACCTTTTTTAGAGTTTGCCGGCAACGGAGGAAGAAGAGCAACGGACGGCGAACCATCAATTCTTTACAAGAGACGCCCTGCAGCAAAATCTTCCGCTCACCCCCGTCCCAGCAACTCAATTGTCCGCCCTAGTCCATACCGACAATCCTCAAACACCGTCGACCCTTTTTTAAGCTCACAGGTACTTTGCCCCTCCACTACCGGCTCGCAAGTTTAAAGTACCCTTGTCTGTCGTGACGCTGCCTTTTTTGTCCCTGCTTTCCCTCTCTCTCTCTCTCTCTGCCTTGTCCAGCATAACATCTCTCCTTCCAACAACAACAACACCCCCCCACCCCCCTAGCATCGTTCAAGGACTACAAGGAAGACTTGTGCCCCGGCTCATGCTAATGTACTCGATACAAAGCCCATCCTTGACTCTCGACATCCTTTCAACCGCCATCCAAATCTCGTTCAGCTTCGGAAGAAACACCATCATCGATTGCTAACGACCATCCATCCCTCTCACGATCCAACGCAACTCTCCGCAAAAAAACACACTTGTGCGAGTGTGCATGGTGCATCCAGTGTTCCGCCCCACCAGATTCAACGCCGCGCCTCTTTACCTCTGACTACGAAAAAAAAACGCCAACAAAGCATACATCAAAACACGTGTGCAGCAAAAAGGAAGCAAGATTGTTTGGGGGAGTCACAGATCCAGAAGGGAGGCATTCAAACAAATACCGGTAGAGCAAAAGAAGGAACACTTGCAGAAAAAAGGGCTTCAGAGGTGTGCCCCTACAACTGGCTCGGCCGTCTGTCAAGGGATCTGCTAACAAACAATTGGCAGTTGTTGTTTGGGAGATCCACCCAACGTCATCTGTCTGAGCGAACAGCACCTTGTTCGAGCTACTGTACTCCCATATCGTCGGGACGGCAGTGTTGAATTTTGCGTGCTGTCGCATCGAGGCGAAGCTCTAAAGGGAGTTTCTGAGTTTCAAGCCGCGAACAGCGCACTACTGCTTCATAGCCCATCTTGAGCTCGCACAAGTCACCAAGTGCGCCAGCTAATTGTGTGGTCCTGCTTCTGACTTAGCCTGGGGTGGAACGTATTCTGCACGTCGGTAGTTTTGAGCTTACCAAGAAGTATTGATTGATATTGCTGGACCATCCTACATCTTTTTCTCCCGCCAGAAACTCTCCGACATCTTTCGACCTTGCACTCACCACTCACCACTCACCACTCAACACTCTCCGCTCATCTCTCTCGTTATTTTTCCATCGAAGCCTCGACTTTTAGTTCATCAACATCCAGTCTTTCATTCACTGGCCGTCTGGACACGACTAGTTTATCCACCAACCCGATCTTCAAATTCATCCTTGCCGCTTACCGGACGAGTTGATTTTCGAGCACATTGCTTTCTCCGCGCTCTCACCGTAATCGCATCGGCAGTCACCTCTCGAATTTCATCTCCCCACATTCCTGAGAAAGCGATTGGCCCCTCTTCTCGCGAGCAAACCGATTGGCTATTCTCTCGATTCTCCGTTCGACTAGCACCCACTCACAAGGTCGGATATTAGTAGACGACAGAGGACATGATGAGCTACGCACAACAATATCACCCTCAACAATCTCCGCACCTATCACATCCACATCTCGGTCAACAAAGTTATGGCAACCAAAGCGGGCCGGGAAACGGCACTCCAGGTTCGCAGAACTCTCCTTCTCCAACTCTATTTCCAAGCTCTTACCAGTCGTCGTCTCCAGGTTCTCCCCATTCGCATTCGCATTCCTATTCCGCCCAGCAGTACCAATTCGCTGCTCTGAATGCCGCAGCTGGAACAGGTGGAGTCAGTGGCGTTGGCATTGGTGGAAGTCCCTATCTCTTTTCGTCGCAGGATGGACCGTCGGTTTCTCTGGCGGGTACAGCCTCACCAAAGATATCTCCATCGTTGTCTTTACCAGGCAACATGAAGAGTGCAGATAGACAGACCCAGCGTGGCTCTCCCCGACTCTCAGTGTCCGGTCCCAGTCATCTCTCTCACTCCAATCCTTCTGTCCAGTCAATCAGTCATGCAACTCCACTTCCCTCGCAGCGCCGAATGAGTACTCAGCACATACCCGGCCACATGCCTAGTCCACTCGCCCAACACGCAGTGCCTGCCGCCGTACGAAGAGCGTCCATACCAGCACCACCACCTCCTCCGCCAGCTCAGATGCCACTTCAACAGCATACACCCAATGCCCTCCCGCCCGCTCAAATGTCCCCGACCAGCTCGAACAGAGTTCCTCAGCAGTCAGTCGAGGTTCAGGCCCAAGAAGAGGCTCCGTTATACGTCAACGCAAAGCAGTTCCACAGGATATTGAAAAGACGTGCAGCAAGGCAGAAGTTTGACGAACTGGTCAGAAACACCTCTAAGAATAGGAGACCATATCTTCATGAGTCTCGACATAAGCATGCTATGAGACGACCAAGAGGCCCAGGTGGGCGATTCCTTACCTCAGAGGAGCAGAAGGCACTAGAAAACAAGGAATCTGGTGGCAATGAGGACGGTTCCGACCCAAGCGGCGAGGAGGATGCCAATCAAGTCGTCCAGAAGACACCAAAGCAGGCGAAGAAGCCAACTCCTGCAAAGAGTACCGGTGCTTCGACGAAACGAAAGGCGTCGCAAGCCTTCTCATCGGCACCAGCAAAGCGAGCAAGAGGAGCGAATGGAGCCACAATCTACAGCGACGAGGGCGAGGATCAATAGTACCCATACTACTCGAAGCATTGTCCAGTTTTTTGACCTTTCAGCACGATATCTTTGTTTCTTGCGATCTCGACTTTTCGACCTTCTTTCATCGTTTTCACATCTTCTTCCCTTCGACCACAAGGACGGTTTTCCTGCCAACCGATCACCCACGGAAGCACTGCAGAAGACCCAACAGTGGCTTCAATTTATTCCGGACAATTCGCATGGTCGGTTGAGCTTCCGGATAGTGGAGACTGAACATGAAGAAGTTATCGGATAGCCTCAAGCCTTTCTTTACCTTTTCATTTGTCTGGATGTCATTACACGTCAATTTCCTAACACTTAAAGATCGGTGGGCAGTAACCCGGAGTTATAAGTTGAGTTGCTTTGTTTTCATAGCGAGTGTCTATTTGTTTTTTTCCTCTAATATTCCTTATTATTTTTGCAACTAAGGGCAGGCATTTGTGTTTCTCCGCGTTTTCTCCCTACAGGAACTTCTCCTTTGTTTTATTTCTCATGGGTTACATTTCTTTTTGTCTTTTTCGTTTGGCATCGTCTTCGATCAGGTGCAGCTCATTCTGACTGGTAACGGCCGCAAGTGGGAGGCTTTTCAAGACTAAAGTCAGCCAATGCAGGTGCGTTATGGGTTGAAGGGCACGGATTTCTGGTGGTGAATTCTACAGGCTACGACAAGATCTGGCGAAACATCTCGGTCAACTCCTACTGGACCAACCGTCCTCTCTCAGCAATCATCGCGCATCGAGCGGTATTTCAATCATAGCCTACTGCTTATCCTCTACGAACCAGTTTACGCAAAGTCCAACGTTGAATGGGAACTATCAACTCGATGGACGAGAAGTGGAACAGGACGGAAGGGATCAGACTGGAGGGTGGTTACGAAATCATGCTACGAGCAACTTGGTTGATCAAGAGTAGGGTGATCGGTACTGGTTGGCAGATTGGGCATGTTACGAAGGTTCTGATGTAGCTCGTCTTGAGAACACTGCAGATTAAAGGAAATGCTCGGATCGATTGTGACGATATGGGATTTTAGAGGGCTAAAGGGTTGGTAAAGGGCACTTATGCGGTAGATGGCGTATGCTTGTTTCTCGGTGCAGCGGAACTATGGGTTTCATTTTTATGATGCATTCCATAGTACTTCTCCGAACTGGTTGTATTTTCTGCTCTTCTTTTTGCGTGGTCTGATCTGGATTCTGTCTTTCTCCATCTAATCTTCTTCTACACGGATAATGGTTTCCGCCCACACACTCACAATATTGTTATTTTCTTTATTTTCTTTTTGTTGCATCTTTCAGATCCATATCTTTCCTCGTAACTCTAAATTCCAGATCTCCTATGAATCCCGCACTAGTTTCTTCTCTCTGGATCCGAAATCAACTACAATCCCTTGAAGGATCGTCAACCATAAGAAAAAGACACCTTGAAGCGAACCAACCACTCATCAGCCAGTATCCGAGCACCACTCCGGCATCACTGCGCTCGCAAATCCGATACACACATCCAACTCTCCCTATTGGCTTCTCGTCTTTAGCCCGATTTCCCTTTCCATACCTTTTTGCCTTTCCTGGCACTCTTTATACCGCAAATTTCCGCGTTTCTGTGGATATCTCTGTTCAGAATCCCATATTAGGGATAATTCTCTCCCACCGGCTTCATCTAGTAAAGCTGCGGGCTCTTCCAAGGATATTATGCGGCACCTTGGGGACGTCGGCAGATGACTGCTTCCTGCAATATCTTGTACTTTCCTATCTCTACGCTCTAACGATTTTCCTTGCATACTGACGATCAGCCACGAGTCTACTTGTCACGACTACTTACACTGGGTTGGGTCCTTTCTTTTACAGCGTTACAATCATTGGAGGTTATCTGTCTTTTTGTTCATGCATGTTTCTGAGTTTTGCCTGCTCCTTGGTCGTGGTGCACTCGTTTCGTCTTTACCAAAGGTCTTTTTTCTGTTGTTAATTTTTGTATCTGCGTTTGCTTTATTATTGGGAGGCTCTAGTCGGTTTTGTTGTCCATTGCGTTGTTTTCTGTAACTAGCTTTACCTTCCCTACTTCTCTACTTCTCTACTTCTGTATACGTATTTACTATCTTTGATCCTCTTCTCAGCGTTCATTGGTCATTTACTCCTTGTTTCCGGTTGGTTTTATACATCAATATATAACGTGGCCTTCGCGGGCAAAAAAGACTGGGTTTTTTCTTGTGTTAGAGAGGAGATGGAGAGGTTGGTCGTGCGAGTTGGCATCACTTCCTGGTCACGCAGGCTTGAGAGAAGGACTACTTGTTTAAGTAGCGTAATTGATACAATCCTGAAGCTTATTTAATGGAGTATCTAGTATTCTACGAATTTGACCGTCCGATAGTAACGGTCCTCTGACATCGGCATCTGCATTTGGCGTGCGTTCAATCGAGATTAAAACAATAATAAGCCAGGTTTCTGGACTGCCATCTGCTTAGTGACCCTGGAAAGCAATCAAAGCTCGTCCCGACACTTCACTGGGGAATTATAACCGCCACTTTACCGTTTTATCGGATTGTTGAGGGCGAGGATTGGAAAAGCAAGAGCGTGATCGGATCGGAAGTGAAAACAAGTAGGGAACTGAAGCAAGTGCCCATCCTATCACGAGTTGACGGGAAGCACGCTTGCGTTTGAGGAGACGCAGGGAAGAGTAACAGCAAAATCTGACGAAAATAAAAATGGCATTAGCTATTAAACACTACAATATGTAAGTATGTATGCAAGGTATGGATGGTGCGGTAAGAGGTATGCATGTATTTCCCCAGGCGGAGCCTAACCTTAGCCAAGGAGACGTTACAGAAGGGGGAGCGGCCATCCAGCTCAGTCGATGACTATGGGATCCTGCTTGACACCTACGGGCTCTTTTCTGAAACCCAAAGGATTCTCTGACTTGACCGGCTTGAAACCCAACGGATTGTCTGGCCCAAGTCGATTCAAAGCAGCGGCAGCTCTGAGTTCCCTGGATCTTTGAGAAGCAGCCACCTTCGGTTTCGACTTTACCACCTTCCCTCCCTCAAGTGCTTTCCTTTTGCCCTCATCACCGCCAACCGTCTTTCCCTCTAGCGAGCCAAACTTTTTGATGATCCGTCTCTGCTCCCTCTCCTTATATGTCGGCTTTGGCTTTGGTGGAGCCTTCGGTTTTCGTGTCTTTGCTTCCCGATACTCTCCTTCACAGATATGAAGTGGCATGTACTCCTGACTTAACGGTCGGTCATGGGTGTAGCTTCCGCTCAGCAAAGTCCTTCCTCTTGCCCAGAATCCCTCTCCGGTGTATCCTCTCGCCCACAGGCCCTGCAGCTGCCTCAAGCACTGCATCCGGAATGCATGGAACGCCTTTGAATGATTCATGTGTTTGTTGTGGGCGAGTTCGTGGATCATTACTTCTTGCACCTGTCGAAAGGATAGCCACTGCCCTCTCATATCCTTCAAGACGAGCTCGATGCGTTCTCCGTGGTTCCAGTTGCGTCCCCAGAACTCTCGGTTGGGCTCATGTTCATGGAGAGAGTTGACGAGGAGGTTGTGTTCTTTCATAATCGGGTTCATGATTGCGGCGACCCGCTCGAGGAAGTCGCGCGAGATGGATTCATCGGAGCCGGGAAGAGGATGAATGAAGTTGATGTTTTTGTTTGGAGGACGGGTCTTTTCGTTGAGGACTAGTGCGGGCTTGTGTCAGTGCTCTAGCGCTCGTCTTGACGGGCCGGGATCAGAGATACATAAAGTAGAGGATGAGGCAGAAGCAGAGGACTTTACCTTCGTAACCAAGGACCATGCTGAGCGGTACTGACGGGAAATGAGTGGAAGATGGGGAGTCACAGATGCGTTAGGTGACTCTTAAACCCACCAAACTGACAAAAGTGAAAGGGAAAAAGTCCGTGGCAAGTGAGGAGCGGCCAGTCAATTGTTGGGGTTTGTTCCGCAAGGCGATTGTTAGTCAGCGGAGTTGCATTGTGCGCACGGACGTTCCGGCTAAGAATTTGATGGAGGGGCAGTTCCCCATGAGTCCCTCGTTATCTGTCATAAGCATCGGACCCTCATCGCAATCCTCATAAATACCCAAAAGGTCTCGCGCTTCGAGAAAAGATCAACCAACTTCTTTTCACAACAGACGTCGACACTATGGCTAAGAGTATGTGCCCATTTCCTGCCTTCCGACACCGCTCCGCACTCTGCATATCGACAATTTATCTTTGGTGGGGTTGCTAGCTAACTTTTCTGTTCCAGAAATCTACATCAACGAGGATAGCGGGGTTGATGCCGAAGGCGCTGATCACGGCCTCACTGAATCCACCCCATACAAGACCTTGAAGGCCGCCCTTCTTGCCCATCAAGAGCCAGATGCCGAGTTCTTCACCTACAAGGCTGCCGACGGAGACAAGCCAGCTGCATACGAGCCAACTACCGCTACTCAACTCAAAAAGACCCGCAAGTTCATCGAGAAGGAGCTTAAGAAGGCTGCTACTCAGGCTACAAAGGTCGTCAAGGAGGTTGTCGTGGCGGAACAACAACCTATTTCGTGTTACGTTCTCGGTTCTACAATCACCAGCCAAAAGCGCTCATTCAAGATCAACAAGGCCGGTGAGCACCGTGACGAGGAAGGTGTCCAGCTCTTCGGATGGGTCCACAGATTGCGCCTTCAAAAGGGAAACATTTTCATGACCCTCCGTGACGGTACCGGCTATATCCAGGTCATCATCACCAAGAAGGATCTCGTCAACCACCCCGAGCTCCGTTCCCTCAACCTTGAATCATCGGTCCTTGTCAAGGGAAAGATTGTTCTCCTGCCAGAGGGAAAGACCGCCCCAGGTGGACACGAGTTCGTCGTCGATGACATTCTAATTATCGGCAAGGCTCCAGGAGACAAGGAGGCCATCAGCAACAGGATCGACGCCGAGGCTGGAAATGCCATTCTTTACGACCAGAGACACCTCGTTCTCCGTGGTGAGAGGGCCAGCAACATCATGAGAGTTCGTGCAGAGATCAAGAGACTTGTGCGCAAGTTTTATGACGAGAAGGATGTTGTGGAGGTTGATCCACCAGCTATGGTTCAAACCCAGGCCGAGGGAGGAGCTGCCCTGTTCACCTTCGATTACTACGGACAACCAGCCTACCTCACACAATCTTCCCAGCTTTACCTCGAATCTTGTCTTGCGGCTCTTGGAGACGTCTACTGTATTCAGGAATCTTTCCGTGCTGAGAAGTCTCACACTCGCCGTCATTTGTCCGAGTATACCCACTTGGAAGCCGAGTTTGCCCACATTGAGTTTGAAGACCTCCTCCAGCACCTTGAGGAGCTCGTTATCTACATCTCCAAGGAAGTCACCGAGTCTCCTGTTTTCGGCCCTATCATTAAGGAACTCAACCCCGAGTTTGTTGCGCCAAAGGGTCCATTCAAGAGAATGACCCATGCCCAGGCCATCGAGTACCTCAAGGAGCACGATATCAGGGATTCAGAAGGAAACATTCACGGACCAGATGACGATATTGGAGAGGCCGCTGAGCGTCAGATTCTTGCTCGCATGAACGAACCAATCTTCTTGACGGAATTCCCGGTCCACCTCAAGGCTTTCTACATGAAGAAGGTCAAGGGAAACCCAAAGGTTACTGAGTCGGTCGATCTTCTTTTGCCAGGCGTCGGCGAGGTTATTGGCTCGTCTATGCGTATCGATGACTTGGAGGAGTTGACTGCGGCTTTCCAGAGAGAGGGAATTGACCCAGCTCTCTACTACTGGTACACCGACCAGGCCAAGTACGGTACCTGCTCTCATGGCGGTTACGGCTTGGGTCTTGAGAGATTCGTTGCTTACTTGTGTGGATTGTACGTTAAAAACTCCGATAGAGCTAAAAAGTCAAGTGCTAACACTCATCCTAGGGAAACGGTTAGAGACGCTCAGCTGTACCCAAGATTCACCGATAGGTGCTCGCCATAGAGGTATTGCGTTCTCTGTGGATCTGTATTTCTTTCTATTTTTAACGTTTTATGGCGGTGTTTTTGTGATAGATTTTTTTGATTGTTTTCGGTTGGGTTCTTGTTTTACTCGAAAGTTAGCGTTGTCTTTAGAAAAGTTAAGCCTTGGTGGGATATCATTCTGACTTACTTCTTCTACTTCTTTTGCATCTTCGTTCCGGGTAACTAGTTTTCGTTTAGTGACTTGTGACGTCTTTGAACACTTCAGATTGCATAAATAACGTCAACAGTCTAGGCACTATGCAATTCACATTCTCAGCGTACCACTTCTTCTTTTACTCAAGTGTATTGTGTATGTGTGGCCGCAGAGGCTAATGGTATACATTTCTAACTACCAGTTAAACTATCTAGGAAGTATTTAGGGTGATATTCCGTATTGATATCCGTATATGAAAGAAGTATGAAATGTGATACGACGGTGTCTGTATCTGGAGAAGCTCCGACTGGGAGTTTGCTGTGGTATCAGCGCACCTCTTGGTGGTATGCGAATTACGCCTAGATGCGGTAGTAAAACTATGAGTGAGGGCATTCGACCTCATCAAGTGAACGTGAGAGAAACTATCGAAATCTAGAGCCAACTGTACTCCCAGGATTATTACGCCGGTATAGTCGAATTGAGGGTTATTACATGTCCATATGTGCATGTGCCAGAGGCTTCGAGGACGTACCCCCACTTAAGCCTCGTACACGTACTCGGGACAAATTCCAAACTAGAAACAAGGGGCCAATTGATACCATCCCGACTATAGCCAATAGGAAGTGCCAGTTTAAAGTATATCTATTGGGTCACTGGAAAAAAGTACCCTGGACTACTGAAGTATTACTGGGTCGATAAAGGCCATCGAAATATCACTCCATTATGGTATTAACTAGATATATGAGACGGAAAATGCTACACTCTACACCATGGCTGCCCAACTAACCACAGAAGGTATTACCATGTTGGGCCACCAGCAGTTCAGCTTACTTCTTTGCCTGTTCCGCCCTCTTCTGCTTTTTCTTATCCTTCTTTGCCTTTCCTTTTGCCAGCTTTTCGTCTAGCTTTGCTTGTGTAGCTTTCTGCTGGCGTCCCTCCTTTGTTTCAGCAATTGCAGAGGACACGTCCGGGTCCGAAGCCCCGTCGTCCTTGCCGGTATTCTTCTGCTTCTTTTTCTTGTCCTTCTTGTCACTGTCCTTTGCTTTCTTCTTATTCTTCTTGTTTTGCTTTGCGTCTGCCTCTGCATTCGCAATGAACTGTTCGACATCCACCGTCTCAAGGGGCCCTCGACGAGAGTCCAATCCCACCTGCTCACCATCGACAATCTTGAGCTCAGCTTCATCATCAAAGCTTTCCACAGCATTGTCAAAATCTTCATTGGTCAGCTTTGGCACTCCTTCCTCTTCTTCCGACGAATCATCCATTGTAATCACATCCTGGCCTGTCATGCTTGAATCACCATCAGCGGCTTCCTTGGATTTGCGGGCGGCGATCTGCTCTTCCAGGACACGGAGTTTTTCGGCTGCTCGTCCACGCTCTGCTTCCTTCTGTGCCGCTCGTTCTTTGTCATACTTGTCATTACCGGCCTGGTTTATACCCAATTAGCAAGTGCCCATCGTATCCGTAACCGTCTGATCATGTGCATGGGGGGCAGCCATACCAAAGAATGCTTGATGAAGCGCTCCGCAGCCTTGACGTCCAATTGCTGCCCGGGTTTGACTTCCTCAACAAGATTTGACTTTGACCGGGCACCCTCCTCCGCACTTTTGATCTTGTCGAGGAAGGTCTTGACTCGCTGTAGCTCTGCAAACACGGGATGTTCCTTCGGGTCTTCGTTTGAAAGGCGCAAACTTGAAAAGACGAGAGACTCAATGGTGTAGGATATCAAGACGTAGAGCTTGGCTTTGTCGAGGATGGGAAGTGAAACGGCATAGTCGGTGAGTGGCTTGCTGGTGATGGGAGCGAGTGATTCGGAGAGGTCTTCGATTTGATCGGTGAGAAGGGAGAGGAGAGATTTCAGATTGTTGAGGTCGGATAATGTTGCCATTGTGGTTGTATTATTGTGGATGTAAGAGTTGGGGAGGTGTCGTGGTGGTGATCCGTGATGTTTGTTGCTTGTCACTCGTCTGACGGGTTTGAGGTTTCTCAGAAAAGTTTCAGAGGACAAGGCGAAAGAAGATGCGACAGAAGGACACTAAGGTGACGCGCTAAGCCCGATCCAACTATAGTGCTTGCAATGTCAAGATTATCTGTAGGCGATTAGATGATCTTAGTCACTTATGTACCCCAAGATTCACCGCCACGGCCCTCACTTCACATGGGGGAATTCTAAATTAAGCTTCCCTTCCGCCCCTTCGACATCGACAATTCCATTCGTCAATCCTCTCTATCTCGACTCTCCTTTGCGGCCAACTGTCTCTGTTTGGCCTCGCCTCGCCATTCCTCAGCCTCAACTATATATCGCCGCAGGAGGATTACATACGACAGCGGTAAAGGGTGGAGAAAGAAAGCTTGTCCTTATACATATCGAACTTCAACTTCACCGCTGAGCCGCTTGATGAGTTCTGCTCTCAGAATGAAATTCAACTTCACGATAGTCTAAACACAACGTCTTAGTAGTAGCTCGGCTCACTGACCTGCAATTAAACATCCCTTTTATCACCGAGTGGACCCTCTCTTTCTCTCATTCTTCATATCTTTCTCTCGACACGTCTTACACCGACAAAGGACCCTCTCGTTTGCCCTCCAACATTCCAGCCTCACAAGTTACAGAAGACCATTGACTGGCCGCACCTTGATCGACTCTCCACCAACATCACCACCTCATACCCGCACACGGCATCAACCACTCTCCTTAATATCCCTGTTTACATCTCCGCAAACCCTCTGAACCTCCGCTTGGAAAAGACCGAATCGCCCAAACCTCACAAGCTCTACATATTTTGCCATCTCCACTCACCCCTGCACTCGTCACCGCTTACTTGCTTCCCAACATGTTGTCCAAATTCCTACAGAAGCATCACGAAAAGAAGGACAAGGAGAAGGAGAGAGAACGGGATGAATCTTACGGCTCGAATTCAGAGAAGGCAAATACCTCATGGTTGCTTCCTTCCCTACCCGCGGTTACTGACAGGTCTTTAGCTCTCTGTCCCAACTGGAATAACAGTCACCACGCCCGACGGCGGACCAGCCAAAGACATCCTCGAACGGCAAAACACACTCACTGGGCGCACCCTTTCGACACGGCAGCGGATACGTCGCTCATTATTTGGGCATCACGAACGAGAGCATGAAAATCTTCCGGTAGACTTGGAAGGCAATCCCGACAAGGAGGCGGAGTGGGAGGAGAAAGCGACACGGCTGGCAAAGACCCTGTCAAGCACCGGTACTGCCACGGGAATTCAAGCGCAAGGCACAAAACCGACAAGTGATTTGAACTTGGATGAAGCGATCCAACGGGCCATCGATTTACACCAGGCAGATAGTGAGTAGCGGGTCATGTTCGTTACCCCGTCCAGTACTGATGGAGTGTTATAGAGCTGGAAGAGAGTTTTAAAGCTTTTACGGAGCTCGCAGACCCGATGGGTGCCAACAACCCTCTTGCCCAAGTCCTTTGCGGTCTGTCACTTCGTCACGGCTGGGGCTGCCCTGTGAATGTAGCCGAGGGCGTGCGGTATTTCGAACTCGCGGCAAAGAATTCGGCCAATATTGAGGAGATGGCCTTGAGTCAAGGTCAGAAATCGGGCGGCAAGGCAAAGGGAGAATTGACAATGGCGCTTTTCGAGCTCGCAAACTGTCATCGACACGGCTGGGGTATGGAAAAGGACCCCAAGACGGCTTTCAAATACTATTTGATGGCTGCCAACATGGGAGATAACGAGGCAAAGGTGGAGACGGCATGGTGCTTGGAGAACGGGTTTGGAACGAAAAAGGACAAGGTATGTTCATTTCCTTTGTCTTGCCTCGCATTCCGCATATCTCCGGATGTCTCTCGTCTTGCTGGGGTATGGGAGGCTCTCCGGTGCATGTCTCCCGAACCAGGCTCCTCCTCCACGACCACTGCACAGTCTTGGTTAGGACTTCTCATGAATGAACGGGCACGGCGAATGCAGCGAGGTTCTTCACGAGCCAAACGGTATCCGATATCCGGCCCGTTGCTTGCGGCTCCAGTGCTGAGTGCTGGGTCTCTCAGACATGGAGCGCATGGCAAGCACAGACGTTGGTGCAAATGCTCGGTTGGCCTGTCCTGAAGTGAGAAAGTCCAACCCGTTATCGCGGGTCGGCAGTCTGGGGTTGAGATGTCCGCACCTTGAACCGTCGCCTTGGCGCCGTTAGGGCGATATCCCGATCCGACGTCAAGCCTTGACGACCAAGATGGACCTGCGGGTCATGTATTGTTTTTACAATATATCGCGGCTATCACGAAAGACTGCTGTAAAACATCTGGAGGAGTTACAGCAGAGAGTGAAAGAGACATGCAGGGGTGTGGATGGATTGAAGAATATTGATGGGACTGAAACTGACACTTACTTCGCAGTTTGCTGCGGCACAGTTCTATCGATCAGCGGAGAAAGGCAATGGAACTCCGGTAGTTGGAAACAGCTGGTAAGTGCACGTTTGGCTTTCATTTGGTTTCCTCGTATTCCTCTTTGCTTTTCGAACGGGCCGCACCTCATGTATCTTGAGATCATTGCCGACTACTCTCTCATGGACCCCCGGACTACCTGAACTGGAGACGGCTTTTACAGTGCCTTGCAGGATGTAGGCCTTGTTGATCATCTTGCGACTCCGTGGTTCGTTTATGGGAGGTGACTTACTACAAGAGGCAATAATCATATCGACCCATTGGTAAGAACAGATGGTTGACAGGCAGCATCAGTCGCAAAGGAAGTTGGATAGGCTGCATGTCGGCCGGCTCTTCCTCTGATTCTGAAACCAGGGTGATGTGGTTTCAGAGTTTGGGAGCTGCTTGTGCTGGAGGAGGAGGAGTTACAGCTGCAAAGGCTGTGCTTTGTGAAGAGACACACACGGCAGCCTCCAATGCGCCGGCTACGACAACATATCTAAGGATGCTATGTCTGTCGTGCTCGAAAGGCTCGGGTGTCACACAGTTCGGAGGAGGAATTCCTGCCAGCACAGCTCATCTGATGGACTCTACGCCGTATGTTGGAGACGGCAAGATCGAGATCCAACATCTCTAATACGTCAGATCAACCTTGCTACTTGATATTCCCAGCTGGTCATACCCCGCCAGATTCATAGCCTTTATGGAAGGAGAACTCTGACCCGCAAGGAATATCAAGCAAAATATTGATCTCTCCCTCATGCGTTATAACGTTACGACATGCTGCCAGATGCACCCCATGCCCACGACGTTATGACAATCCCCAGGGCCAGATCCGATCCCATGGACATCGATGAAGTGCTTGATCCCTGTCGAGCACCCTGATAGACACAGAGGGGTCATCGTCATCGACAGCCCACCGTTTACTTTTCTTGTTGCTTCTGCTCATCTCTCTCATCGCATGAGCTTGGGGACTTTACTTCTCTTTTTAGAAATTTAGGTGGCTGGAGTGTGGATGGCTCCCAATCTACACACATTTCCCAACTGCCTACCCATTTCTTACACACTTGTGGAGTTGTTTCCTTTGTCCTTGTCCTGTCTACTTTTACCACTTTGCGAGGATCCCAAACAGTCTCAAGCCAGCGGAAACACTGTTTATGTCTGCACCGTTTGATGGGCGTGCGGATGGATGAAAGTGGATTGGTGGGCTGCATGCATGATGCATATGCACAACCACGTAGCCCATCGTTACACGCACCTTTCTGCTGTCTTGCGGAACAAGAGTCCAAAATTTTCCTTCTCTTCATCTCGTTTCTCGTTGTTTGTTTGGCCAGCTCATCATCCCAAGGAACCCCAGGATTTGGGAAGGCAGCTCGAAACGAAACAACTTTTGTTTTGTTTCGTCTTGAGTTGCTTTTCTTTGTTCTGTTGCTGATGAGAGTTGTGGCTGGGTCTTTTTTGGATGTTGGTTGTTGATCATTTTCGGACCTTTGTTTGATCGTTTTGTTTGGCGTTGGATTTGGGCTAACTTTATCGCAACGCAGGATCTGGAAACCAAAATATGACCCGGTGCCAAAAGGCGGCCAAAAGAAATGAGCGACCGCGACAACAGCGACACAGCGACCGGGGCCAAAGAAGTGGCCTAGAAGCCTTCCGTTTCACAGACGGACCACCAAACTTTCCTTCTTTTTGTTTTGCTTTTCAGTGTTACCTTCATTTCAGAGCGGTGTTGCGGCGACGGCGACGAGCGGAGAGTGCGGATCGAGAGCGGAGAGGGTTGTTTCCTCGCTGCCCTGCCTGCGCTTTGTTTCTTGCCTGTTTTACCGGCGAGTGGGTAAAGTGCGGTTATGGTGCGGTCATGAGGGCGGGGCCTGCGGCTGAAATCGCCGCATTTCCGTTCGCTGCTTTGTTGATGTTTAAAGCGGCGCGGGACAGTGGGTGATGGGCCGCTCAGGCTCCGACTTCTTCTTCTTCTTCTTCTTCTTTGTTAATTTTGTTGCTGAGCTCTATTATGATTCTTTTTACTTGTGCTCGTAACTCTCTGCTCTTCTTTTCTACTTTTTTGTATTCCCTTTTTTTCTGTTTCTATTTTACTAGTATTTCATTCAGAGCGTTCTTATGTTTGCTACTTTTTTTTCTTGATCTTTGGCTGTTGCATTGTTCAACTTGTAGTTTTTTGTCGTCACATCTTGCTTGGTAGGGGAGTTTCGGTTTGAATTGAGAAGCTTTGTTTGGTCCATCCTGAGTTTTCGTCCATCTTAAGTCAGTACGTACCCAGTCTAGGTACATACTTGCTCGTTTGCCTTTGCCCATTACAAGTATGCGAACCTTCGAACCCTTACCACTGGCAGTGACAAACGGTCGCCTCTGGAGAATTACATATTTGACAGGTTCGGGATCTTCTTGCACCCTTGCAGAGGGATCCTTCGAGCGGACCAAGCACGACCTCTTCTCGCATTCGACTTCCATTTTGAGCATCGAACAATATATATCAACTCCCATGATAAGGAAAACCAGGACCTGTAGCGCAATTGTGCTGCTCCTTCCATAAAGTTCTCGAATGCTTGATCCCTGGGAATAGAGAGCTCTTGAGGCATTATGATGCTCTTTGGGGCGAGCCCTCAATATCAAGGGACGGGAAAGGTTGATTTCCATGTTTGGAACTATTTGTTGAAGATAATCGATGACGACCGTCCCATCAGGGCCTCGATTCAACGCCTGCGACCTTCCCGGCAATCGAGAATCAGAACTCACATCTCTCACAATATTGAGATCAAGAAGATGGTCTCACGCTACAAGTTGGTAGCGATATTACACTTCCGTCCGCTTCCACAAAACGCCCATTTATGATAGGCAATAAGGGCAGCTCGGTATGGCTTGAGATGGCTATGTAAGCCAGTTCCTACATATGCTGTGTCTAGATTTCAAAATGGACTTACGTGTCCGTGCGAGTCGGGAGGGAGGAGATGTCGCCACAGGGCAGGAGGGCTCACCTGGTTCGACTGTGTCCGTTCGAGGGAGGACACGGTATATTTTGCAGAGTTATTGAAAAGTGCCGACGAACTGCTGTGTACAGGCGCCTGTCTACGTTGCTCAAGCTGTCATCTTTTAGAATTGTTTGCCCCGACCCGCACTTGCCCACAACAGAAGAGCACATTTATGATATGTGGGGTCTATTACGGAGCAGAAAGTCCGTCCTATGAGCATCTCTACCGGACTTTTTGCGCACGGAAACTTGCATACACACGGTTTCAAGTCCCCCCGTTTGTTACAGCCATACGGAAATAGAGAATTTGACGGTCCCGGCCGACGGGCCGACCATATGGAGAGGAACATGGAAGGAGAATTTTATGAATAAGGGTAGGGAAAGTCAAAGATGTAACCCATGGCATATGCGTGCGGAAAACAAGTTCGAGGATTACCGTGAGACAGATGGTTTGAGAGTTCGTTCATAATTGACGGGACGTGGGCTCGAAATATTTCCGAATAGGGTCATCTGCCCACGTGCCGGAGTTGCTTGGCGACCTTTCAGAATCGGGAACAGTCTGGCCTCAACCGTTTCCGTACTAACAAACTAACAGACTCGCATCATCATCTCATCGACTTTCTCTGACGACTTTTTTGACTTTTACATAGTTACCCATCTCTTCTTCCTCCTCATCTCTCGATATGTAGGTGAATCTTTGCCGCATTGGCCCTCTGCTCCCCCACCATCGCCCCATCTCGACATCATCTGCCTCTCTGCATTCAATCCTGCCGTCTGCTGCGCGACCCAGCACCCTGTTCTCAGCTTGCCTCTTCTCACGAGCGCTGCTGCACCTCCCAACCCCCAAATCTTCCCGAAACAGGAAAGTATTTCCCCGACCGCCAGAAAGGCGACGAGCTGATCTCTCTGGCTCGATGTTCCGGCGAAGGCTTGCAGGGATTTGGATTAGGGAAATCTGCACGGAGCGTTTAAAAATGGACACTTTACATCATCATGAGCAAAAAGGGCCGATGGAGTCTCAAACTCATCATCATCTCATGGAGGAGCAGTTTTGTCGATACCGGTCTTTTGGAATTCTCGAGCAACAAAAACAGGATGAAAGTCACAGCTTTGTGGATCTGAACCCTTGATGCGGACACGAGCATCGGAATCCCGAAAATGGCTGAGACTGATCGCTTTTCTGTTTCGGCATCTTCCTACGCATCCGATTGTCTTTGAATTGTACCCGCAGATCGAGCATCATGCTCTTCCTTCCCATGCATCTCAGGTTTGTATGTACGATGATGGATGCCCTTCGGGTCGGATACCTACGGACCTGCAGGACGGCATCCGTCAAAGCCGAACAGAAAGGAAAGAAAGTTCGTTTGCACCGTGCAGCATCGATCTGGGCCGACTTGTTTCAAAGCTGGACCGAACAAGCGGTCAACCGGCGTGGAACCTTGGAGCTCCAGATGCGGGCATGGTTAGCCAGGCCGTCGCCGCAAGCGGGCTTTGGCCTTGCTGGACTAGCCTACTTTGTGATTAGCAAAGGGCAGTGCGGTCTAGAAGCGGCCAGACCAGGCACTAGTTCTTGTGGATCGCCGCGTGCGGGCAAGGCTCGGTTCGGATCCTGAACTTGAAGCATCTGGCCCAGGGAAAGGAAGGAAGTCTTTTTTAAAGTTCGCCACATGCCTGAACAGTCAGGTACAGACGAGAGGGCAGATGAGCCGAGATGGGCCGGTAACGTTACTTGAGATTGCCGTGCTCGCTTGCGCTTGACTCGTGTGTTTTGGCTGCACTGTACGGATAGCCTGCAGCGATGCCGGGCCTGTCGGTCAGTGCGGACGGCATCGATTAGTATCGTCGAAGGGCATCACGATGGCCTAATGCTCATCGACCGAACGTCTCATCATGTCTCCACAAGGCTGCAGGAGATGAGTGGGCATGTGCTGCAACCCGTTAAAGGAGCACACAAAACTGCAGAGTCAGTCCGGTTGCTTGTGTGCAGTGTGTTGCTTTGCTCGGTTCACAAGGCCGCACTTGCAAGAAATAGTTTGTTTCAGCTCCCATCACATGAGCTGATCGATAGGTAGAAGCCAAGTCAAGAGATAAGTGCAAGATTAGGAGCAATTTATCCATGGCATTCGTTATGTACTCCAGCTAAGTTTACTTTTCCCACTATACGAATGACTGCTACCCGACCTCCAGGTATCACCGTATGAGTCAAGCTCATTCAGTAACCTTCCACCAAACTAAATACACCACCGTACAAGCCCCCATCCCCGCCCTATTCCCACACAGCCCCACTACCCAGCATAGTTCCGATAATCCACTCAACTCCCTCGCCCGTCCGCTACACAAGCATCACGTCCCTCTACACCTACCGACACGAAGCAAAAACAAGGTAGTACCTCGTGCAAGCTTCCGCCCGTTCCAAGAAAGAGATAGTACATAGATTGTAGCACGCTTCCCGTGCCTCGCAATCGAGAGCTGCAAACTCAAAAAGAAAAGAATCAAGAATCAAAGTTCGATGAGATGCTTCCAGAACAGCAACAAACATATGACTTATCGCACAAGTAATGACAAGAGAAGAAACAACAAGCAAGAGAGGAGAAAGGTAAGATGCATGATAGCACAATGGTAAAGTTAAGGTGATAGATGATAGTAAGACATAATCAAACATAAAGAAAACCATAAACCCAAAAGAGAGTGATCCAGCGCATTATTACCCCAAAGACAGTTGCCATCGCTTCCTACGTAACCAAACGATCCCATAATTAATCATACTCCATATTCAGAGATCCCAAATCATAAGCTTCCCCCTGCATCGCCCTCCCACCGTCATGGTGGGATCGCTCCATTACCCGTATTAAGTCCACCCAGATACTCCATTAAACAAAACAAATGATCATACAAAGAACGAACGCAAAAGGTTTCTTTTTGTCTCTCCAAACAAACTCTACTAAAGGATGGACAACGAGTGTTGGGGAACCTATCACGGTAGCCCAACCCTCGTCTCCATCAAAACAAATCCTCCGAGAAGACGACTTTCCGAAGCCAGATTGAACAGAAGGAGAAATGAGAGAAAGAGGTTAGTCAAAACAAAAAAGGAAGAAGAAGCATCCCAGAGGGCGGTAGGAAACACCGATCCCCAAAGCTACCATCCAACAGGTCAAAGGAAAAAGTAAAGCGTACCATAGCTCAAGGATCCCGTTCTTGCCAGTCGAGACATTTACGTCCCGACACTTGCACTACTAAACGATCCGAGCTTGGATGCCATCACCTAATTCTCATCGCTGAAGGAGAGCCACTGTGAAGCTCAAGATGAATCAACCAATCGTCGCCTAAGCTATTCAGCTCTGGTCCCGAATCCCAGTGGAATAAAAGCTCGCGCGCGTTCGAGCCTTCAAATCCCAAGTCCATTTCCGAGTAACCCGATCCCTCACACCCTTCAAAACCTGGATCCGAAAAGGAGTCCAAACGAAGAAGTGAAACAGTAAAGATAAATGAGTAAGCCCATCCAAATAGCAGAAGAAGAAAAAGAAGATCCGAAAAAAGAACCGATTGTGACGTGAAGAAAACTGTATGACGAGTCTATGCAATGAAGTACCCGAGCCAGCCGTGGTATAGAGCAAATAGAAGGACGGAAAAGGATGAAGAGAGAGAGAAAATAGAGTGATGAAAGAGAAAAAAAAGTGTAGGAGCAATGGTCCCTGTTCGGAAGCCATTAGACTGAGGTCAGGTATACTAGATCCGTCGTAAATATCTCACAAGCCCACCCGCCGTCAACAAAAGGAGAAAGGAAACCCCCAACCAGTAAAAGGTTAAACAAGGTATCAAGAAGCGAAAATATTTTTGGCCCAAAACAGCAAGACAAAACAAACTACAAAAAGTAAGGTTGTCAGTAAGAGAGTCATAAGCTAGGAGAGTCGTAACTTCGTAACGGTCATCAGGAAGCAAAGAAATCGATGCAAAATAAAAGCAAAGCAGCAAAAAGCCAGAGCCGGGAGATAAAAACAAAAGAAATCCCTAATAAACACAAGAAAAATAGGTACACAAGGGAAAAACACCGCGAGGATAAGCTCCTGTATCTGTTCGCCGAAACCATAAACCACCCAGTCGCAAAGGGAAATGGGAAGCAAAACGCCAACTTGAAAAAGAGAAAGAGAAAAGAATCATCCTCCTGGTTACAAAAGAAAATTGCCCAAAATGCAGAAGAACAAGACACCCGAGAAAGGAAGTAAGCCTCACCATGTAATCCAAACAAACATAACAAAAAGGGAAAAAGAGGTAATCAAACACCGAACATCATAAACACACCTCCAACCTCTTGCGAAAAATGTCGAGCACAAGAAGAGACCATCATATCGCACAGCTAATCGCGTTACACCGACATGCCATGATTGCCTTGCTCGGCATTAGCCTGAGCAGCAGCAGCCTGGGCTTGTTGGGCGAAAGCGGCAAAGCGACGGACAACTTCGGCATCAACCTTATCCCAGAGCAGAGAGCGAGTGTAGACTTCGGCAGCGGAGCCCTTGGTAGCCCTCATCGAGGCAAGACCTTCTTCGATCTGGCGACGGCCCTTGATGGAGATGCTTTCTGGCTCGCGGAACTCTTTTGAGGTGACAGAATTGTACTCATCGGCAGTGAGCTGTGCAAGCTCAGCGCGCTCTTGTTGGGCAGAAGGACTGTTGAGTTGGGCGTTCAGAGCCTCAAGGGTAGAAGAGCCGATTCCAACCATTTTGGAGCCACCGTCATTGCGGACGGAGAGCCAATCGGTGGTGGAGGATTCGAGCGAAGCCATAACACGGCCATTGTTGTGCTGTTGAACACCGGCATCGTTGAAGATGGTCTGGAGGATGCCAGCTGAGGCGTTGCGGATCGGTTGTGGAAGCGGTGGAAGCGCCTTGCTTGCAACCTTGGAAGAAGCAACGAAAGCGCCGCACAAGAGCAACTGTATTTGTGTTAGCGTGTACCAACAACAACATCAACCCTATATTTATACTTACGATGAGCAAAAGACCTGGAGCTGGAGCAGCCTTGTCCTCCTCCATTCTCTCCTTCTTGACTGGTGGGTCCATGCGCATGTTGAAGCCGTTGTCGTATCCAGTAGGAGCATCGAAAAAGTTGCCGTTCTCGAGATCGTCAAGGTCATCAAACTCATCACCATAGGATGCAGATCCAGGAGCAGCGCGGTTCTGAAGGGCATTCTCGAGCTTGCTGCATTGGTCGACAAGGTAGTTGTTCTTCTTTCTGAGCTCACCGGTCTCGATGGTGTGCTTCTTGACCATATCTTCCTTCTCCATCTGGAGAACCTCAACCTGATGTCGGCAGTTCTCCAACTCCTTCATGGCCTGATCGTTTCTCATCTTCCACTCGTGATCCCTCATTTGCAAGATTGAAAGCTTCTCCTCCAAGTCGGAGATGATTGTCGAGTGGATCTTCTTCTCCTCCTCCAATCTTTCCGTGTGCTGCTTCTTGCGTTGACGAGAGTCCAAACTGTAATCTTGTTAGCAAATGTATTTTCTCACAAACTTTGCGAAGGAAGTACTAACGCAGCTTGTCGGTTGCGAAGAAGACGCTTCTGTTGCTTGAGCTCCTTGATCTCTTGATCATCGGCAGACTGAGCAATCAAATGGTCGATGGTGAGAAGGGTACGCTCGGCTGGGATCTCGAATCTGGCATTCTTCTTTCTGATGCCATCACGACGGATGTTGAGAGGAGAGTGGGTCCTTGGAGCTGGTGAGTTTGGACGAGTCCGCTTCATGGCATTTGGAGAGTTTTGATTCGAAGAAGTGGGTGTTGGCTGCTGAGTCTGCTGCTTTTCGCTTGGAAGGGCCCATTGGTGTTCCTGAACAGGCGAGGTGATGGCGGATGGAGCAAGCGACGATGGCTGAGGAGAAAACATCGAGGCGTCAAAGGCGGATGAGTTTGGCATGGCAGCAGCTGGGACGGGAGCGAATGGCTGAGGCATATATGGAGTGCCATCAAAGGCGGCAAAGGCTACTGGGGCCTCGTATATCGTAGGTGTAGCAGCACCAGACATGCCTGATCTTGAGCCCCAAGCATTCTGTTGACCAAAGTTCTGAGCCTCCAACTTCACGAACGGGTTGTTTGTACCATTTGAGTGCTCAAAGCTGACTGGCATGGCTTGGTGCTGGTTGTCGGCCATGTCCTGGTCGTAGTCGACGGTGTCGATCCAATCACGGGACTGTGGTGAGTAGATGCCAGAGTCGACAAACGATTCCCGCCTTGACATATCGAGCGATGATTCAAAGCCATTACCATCGAGAATGTGGTCGTCTAATATTGGCGAATTCACCTCCGACTCCACGCCCCAAGTTTGTGTCTGGTAGAAAAGGTTTTGGAAGGCCATTTGAATGTTGATAGGTGGAAAAAAGGTTGGGTGGTATTGAGTTTAGTGCGTTTGTACAAGTGTGAGGTGCGTGGGCTGCCTGTACTATGAGTTGGCTTCGTGTGAGAGGTGAGTCGCAAAAAGTGTTCGACGTCGAGCCAACGAGAGGGAAGAATGTCGTTTCAAGGTATCGTGGGGGAAGAAAGCTGCCAGTCTAGGAGCTTTTAGGTTGATGATTTTGGAGCTTTTGTTCTTGCGCGTTGAAGTCGCTGCAAAAATCGACAGAACTGATACTGTTGAGTTATGGAGAAGAGGAAACAGCGGGTGAGGGCACACTCACAGTAATATACAAACTGTGGGTTGCACCTACAAGAAGCAGTGGGGAGGTGTGTGATATGATCACTGCATAGGCGGGACTCTTGTGAGATCAAAGCATCCCACTCGACCTAGAACTTCTTTCCCTGGAATCAAGTAAAAAAAATAAAAATGTAAAAAAAAAGAACCAAGAGCAAGTAGGAAAAAACAAAATGTAATAATGTTGACGATGCTTCAAAGCAGCAGCATTTCTTGTTGGGCCGCACTTTTGTGAGGTTGTTGCCCGCTTGTGGCCCTACCCGCCGGATAGCCTGAGCCTAGTCAAAAGTCAAGACATTCATTCGTTAGGGTGACCGGGATCTCAACGACATGCGGCCTGACAATGTGGCCTGCGGGTCATTGAACCAGCAACTCGATTGGAAGAAAGCCAGAAAAGATACCCTTCCGAAAAGCAGGTGCCAGGCCCGGCACATTATAAGCATGCCCCATTGGTTTTGCAACTTCAGGTACTCCTTATGCTATGTATATCGGTATCTTACTTGCAGGTACTATTGGTCGGATGGGACACTGCGCAAGAAAAAAAGAGAGAGAGCGGCTTGTGCCTTTCTACCAGTGTGTATGTAGAACCCCCTCTCGCTCACCATCAGTCGCACCCTACCTAGAGAGCAATGGATATGTACTTGTATACCTCTTGTCTCTCTACGAGGAGCCTCAGCAACAATCCAACAGTAGCCTGCTGAAACGACTATCGGAGGCTGGTTTACCGCCCGTTTGCTTTCAAACAGCTCCCTGATGAACCGATCAGCATTCAAACGTCTATGCCTTTTGTAACTTAAGTAGCAACAGCAAATCATAGTGAAAGGAAACAAAATGGCTCTCGGTAGAATGGTTCCCTCTCATTTCCTCCCAGCTTCGTTTGTCCCGTCAATACTTTTCAGACTTTTTTTTGGACGAGGTTTCGACTGAGGATCGCGGGGAAAAGCAAGCCTCGACGGCATATGGCACTTTTGGGAAGGAAAGCAGTGAGTGAATAGGGAGACGAGGAAAGCCTCTTGATTCCGCTCCGAGCGGGTGCCAAAAGAGTCCCAACTCCCCTTTAAACTCCTCATGCTCAAGACAATAGTCGAGATACTCGGTTCCAGATTTCTCCCGTGTGAAAAATCAGTAGAAAATTTGGATGACAGCTCATGCCGTAGGTTTCCCGTCTGCTGAGGGGTGCCCTGTTTTCTACCTACCAAACTGGCGGCCAATTAAGGTATCAACCAGTACACCGTCCTCCCCTTCGCCTATCGGAAGGCATACTGGGCCCCAACACCACGAGAGAATGTGAGAAAAAGGCGACGGTACTCGTATACTTGCCCCAGTTAACGTTCCCTCACATAGTTATCACTACTGTCGACGGCTTGACCCTTCACTACCCTCAAGATTGTCCTAGATCCCGTAATGACAGGAGGATAGAGCGGGTTTGCTAGCATAGTAGTCTTGCAGAGAGCGCGCCTTCTTACAGCTCTATCCTTCCGTAGCTTGACAGCTTTCGGGAAGTTCGGGACATGTATTGCAACTGTAAATCCCTTTTGTCAGCTTGGAAGGACGCTCGGATTTGGGAAATAATATAACCAAAACCCCCACTTGAGAGAAGAGTGAGAAAGCAATCAAGGTATCTTGAGGGTGAAGGCGCTCCATGAACCTTGGGCATGAGGTAACATCTTACACAACGTCCCGTCACGTTTCCAATGCTTTTCACTGGCTGCTCCCTAAATAAGAGTGTAGCCGAGAGGGAAGCAGGCACCTATTTCACCCAGATTTCGGACCAGGAAGCATGGAAATAGGTACTTTTCCTTCTTATCGGCACGGGCGCTTTAAGGGAAACATGATGGCCTTTCGGATCCCTCATGTCTTGCAAATGTCTCGTTGCTGCTTTCCACTGCTATTGCCCGCAGCCTGCCAATGCCACTTTTCGCCGCTCATCGAGATTTATCGTGCGGTCCCGCACTGGAACGGCCAAAGCGGGGCAAAACCATCGGCATCAAGCAACAGCCCGGGCTTGGGCGGCGGGGCATCTCAAAGACCGCACTTGTGAGCATCTGCATCCTCAAAGCCAAAGCCATGGCCCATGAGCCTCCCACGAGACTCGTATGTACTTGTATGTACAAGATCAAAGAAGGAGAAGCCGGTACATAAGGACCCTCCCTTCTACTCTCCAATCATCATCAGACTCTCGAGCAGAACTCGTCCCTTGCCAGGCTTCCCTCATCGCCTCTTCCAGCCTCTTTACTGCAGTTGGATAATCCTCATGCAGGAGTCGTTTTGGGCCCGACGGTTTCTCAAAGCAGCACCAGATTGCAGAAGCGGCCATACGGCCATAGCCTGGCCAAGTTAGTGGAGCGGCGATAAAAGTCTCGGCGTTCCGCATTTGTGATTGGAGAGAAAGAGACCATTCACGTCCAAGCTCATTGGATCTTGATGGCTCCTTTTGGATCACCATATTCAGGCGTGATATCTCCATAGTGGACCTCCCCCAGATCTAGTCTTCAGACCTTTCCCACCCGTTGCCCCATCTCATGGCCGTTGCAACCCGTGCGAAGCCTGATTCTGTTCAAAGTCTTATGACTTCCTAACAGAGTTATAAGAAGAATACGGAGTAAGACGAGTTTTAATCATAACCTTTTGATCCTGAGGGGGCGTAGATCTATTAGTAGCAGATAGAATAGGGCATCCATGGAGCGAGTAAACCTTGGCTCTTTCTGAACCGAAGCATGGCTTATGCCGTTTAGCTCCTGTCACCAGTTTCAAAGTCAAGCTCGGATGTGTTTGGAACGACCTCTGGTTCGCCATTCCAAGTGACAAGCGTAACTACCAAGTAGTCAGGCATTCACTGTCAGTTGGGTTTCCGTAGACAGCCTCGAGAAGAGTATGCTTTCATCTCGATCCCATACTGTTCAAGCTGCGCATCGAGGCTCATCCTGCACTTCTGGGGCGCCGGATTTTTCAACGGCTGGATCCTCGGCCTCTGAACTATTAGAGTGCCAGAGGGAGTATGTACTGAAGGCAAGCTTCCGCGAGAGTTGTGAACAGAACTGACAGGAGGGCTTCGGAAACTTTATCGACGTCAGCTTCCGTACCAGATGGGCAAGAGATGCTCCGAGTCCTAGATCCTACATACATGCACCAATATGTCCGACTCGGGCAGGAAGCAGTGTGCAGCTATTTGGGCCCGCTGTGCCTTCTAATGAAACCATTAAAATGCCACTTCTCCTTCGTGATAGGTAGGATGTACGCAGACTCATGCAGTTGTAATGTGGGGTTGTGGCTTTGCACACCGCTACAGTTACCCTACAAATCAACCCATGGCGATTCTCAAGCAGCAGGGCATTACCGACTTTCACGCGTGCTCATGCCTGCTCGTCTTGCATCTGCACAAATGCAACTCCTGAGCCCTTCACTTCTTTGAAGGTCGTCATAGCTTGCAAGAGACGAATGCCAATCCAATTCCATACATACAATCGCCTGCAACCCAGCGGTTCGGTTGGCTCGAAATGCTTCAATGGGGAAGAAACATGCATACGCATCTGCCGAATGAAGACGCATTCCATGAAGAAGATCCTAGGAAAAGCATTCATCGTGTGAGGCTTACGACCTTACGACCCGTCCCATAAGGAACAGCATAAAAGGAACAAACCCGCAGGATGCATGTGTGTAAGTATTCTGTTTCCTGAACTCTGTTTAAGCCGACCTCATCTTGCTCGGGAATGTCTTAAGGCTGCCGGCTGTCATAGAAAAGGCATCCTTTCATGGTCATGAGATATCTCTCTGTTTGGCAATGATTCTGCGATGCGAGGACTTGTTGCCCCCAAAACGTTCCTTCTCCGATAAGTGTTCCTCTCTGCGACGAAATTCAAGACATGCCGAGAAGAGAAATCGAGCCTGCATCGCTTTGCTTCTCCCGTCCGTAGTGAACTGGTCCGCTTTCTTTGTTTGGTGATGATGCTGTTGATGCTTCCGGTCATCGAAGGGCAAGGGCTTCGTGGTGATCCGTAGCTCCATCGTTTGTACTTCGATAGATGGAGCTTGGGGTGTTGAGCACATACCTGTATCTCCAAGGTCCGGCCTCCAGGCTCAAATCAATATGTTATGCACAAGAGAAGAATAAGCAGATGTGTCGCGATAGCCTGTGGAATAAAACTCGAGTGCCTGCCGTACTCCATCCGAACCCGCATATCAATCAAGATACTCTTTTGTCCTGGTCGCTCACTGGTAAGTAAACTACAAGTAGAGTCAGAGAAGAAAGACTGGTACAAAGTAGTATGCCATCCCTCCTATTGGAGTTTGTGATGCGCCAAACTGTGAGACTCTAGGCTGTGGAACGCTGCGATGTTCGGGTTTCTCTTGAGGGCTGAAAGGCATCGTATGGTTATTGGTAGTGTATTCATCGTTTATCCGGCGTGGGCGAGTCTTTCTATTGGAGAAGTACCTTACTGATCTCCAGGTACCAGTCGTTCCTCCAAAGCTCCGTTGTCATGATTGGTTGTTGATAGATGAGATAAACATGGTGACAGATGTCGATAGTTGATCGTTAACGGCGGCAGCGGAGAACAAAATGACACGCGCGCTGAGTGGAGCAGACAGCGTTTTGCATGACCTCATGTTCCGCGGGCCGTGCACGGGCCACTCAATGCTACAGTGATTCATGAAGTATTTGCACACCATGCTCTCGCCCTCAAACTTTGGAAGCAACAAAACGCAATTAAGATGGCCGACAGACCATATCGGATACCGACCTGCTGGAGGTCATCCTTCAATACGTCTTACCTGTACCTTTATAATGTCCTCCACAAGTCAAGTCGAGTATTAAGTACTTATGTACTAACTATTCGTACTTCGTACTAAGTAGGCACTTTATACTTAGCTAAGTTAGTAACGGGGCCTTTGACCAACAACACTTGTGTATTCTGAAGGCGTCAACCGAACTGAAGATTTATTATGCATCTCCCAGCAGGTCTGTCAAACGTGCCTACAAGTAATTAAGAGGTACTTATTAGTATACTGGGATGAGCATGAGACATAGTAGGACTTGTAGAGCTGCTGTCAATACGTATCTAGCTCTACTGTATCCGACTCATCGGAAGCGGTACTTATCCTTCGCTTTCATGATTCAAGCTTCGGATCAAATCTCCACTTTTTAAGTTCTTATTTACGAGCATCTAGCTGTGCTACCTGGGTATCCTCGATTGCAACCATCTGCATCCCACCGTTAATTCTTCCGAGTTTTCTGGGGAAGTTATCAAGCCACAGGTAAGCAACCCGTTTTCCAACGGAAAAAGAAACAAATAATCTTGCCAGCACAGAGGCACACTTCTGGGTAAATTTCGTTCGACATACCGGCATACCTCCTCTCAGTTCATTTGTATGATACCTTCCATACCGATATTTCATCAGTAGAGTATTGTATCATATTCGATACCATACAGTTCGCTGTCTTCATGACATGCCGAACTGACCATGCCTTGCGGGCTCTGGGGTGACAAGCATTCCCATCCGTATTGGCTTGCAAAATCCAGCTCGAGCCTCGAGGTACTCCGAAATTTGTAAGAAGCGAGGTGACCTCATTTGTTCAAAGGTGCTTCCGAATTCCAGTATCTGTTACGGTAGTTGAACTAATCGCTCGAGCGCTCCAGTGGGATGGGATCCCATCCTCCTCCCAAGTAGACCCCATACCAGCCTCCCTTATCATGCTCCTCCTCCTCGGAGAGGCTCCTCCTAACTTACATACCCTCTATCAGATCAGGGTTGCTTCAGCTTGCCCTGTTGGCCAATAGGAACGATACAAAACGATGAAACACACAATCGGGCTTCCTCGACTCCTGAAAATCCATTGATTATATGCAGCAAGCAGTTCTACATGACTACTTTATATACATTTATACTAGCTGCTGTTATATCTGCTTAGAGCTTCAAGTTGCTACATGACTACCTGCCCACTTGGGTGCTTTACTTGCGCATATGAATTACTTGTGTATAAGTTAGAGTTACAAATGCCATAATCAGGCTACGGACTCTACTTACGAAGTGCACATACCCAGGCCTGCAACGCAAAGTGGCATTATATTGTGGGTTGGTTGCTCATGGATGAAAAGACATGGGAGATTCCGACGCGGCCTGCCTGTCTGTGGCTTGACCACGTTCCTACCGGGTCTGCCTTGATCGATTTAGTCGGCGCCATCAGCAAGAAGGTCGAAATACGGCGTAACCGTACAGCGGATTTCAAAGTTGTCAGCAGATTTCAAAGCGTTCCGTCCGATTTGAAGGTCAGCGGATATGCTGAAGCCTTTAGCGAATCCGCTGAGCACCACAGCGAATTCGCTCAGCAGAACAGCGGATTGTCTGGAAATTTTTAAATTCTTCATTTGAAAATTTTGACTGGTCTTAAGATTGTTCCTTTCAGCACTATAATACAGGCAAAAACATACTATATTTCACTATCTACAAACAATTTAAGGAATACACTAAATCTAACTATGCACTATATACAAACAACAGTGATAAGCTGTATACAGAGTTGGCCATAGGGAGCTCCGGATTCAGATACGGCGGTGACAAGCTGCGGTGCTACGGAGTCAAATATGCGGAGTCGGATATACGGAGTCAGATACGGCAATGACGAACTGCGAAGTCGAATATGCCGGTGACGAGCTTCGAAGTCGGATATGGCGATGACGAGCTGCGGTGCTGCGAAGTCGGATATGACGCTGACAAGCTACGGTTCTGCGAAGTCGGATAAGGCGGTGACGAGCTGTGGAGTCGGTTATGGCGATGACGAGCTGCGGTGCTGCGAAGTCGGATAAGACGTTGACGGGCTGCGGAGTCGGTTATGGCGATGACGAGCTGCGGTGCTACGAAGTCGGATATGACGCTGACAAGCTACGGTTCTGCGAAGTCGGATAAGGCGGTGACGAGCTGCAGAGTCGGTTATGGCGATGACAAGCTGCGGTGCTACAAAGTTGGATATAACGATGACGAGCAACAGAGTTCTGTGAAGTCGGATATGGCGGTGACGAGCTACGGAGTCGGTTATGGCGATGACGAGCTACGGTGCTGCGAAGTCGGATATGGCAGTGACGAGCTACGATGCTGCGAAGGCTATGAAGTCGGGCTGCAAATGCTAACCTACAGTATGGAGAACTAGGTGGCCGCGCGCGCGAGGTTAAGAGGATTTTATGGTTGAGCTTCTTGGCAAGGGTAGAGCCCTTATATCCTGTGATAACTACCACTTTAGGAAGGTATAGCGATATCAAGATACACAGATCTACCTTATAGTCCGGTAGCCGAACACCACCGGCTTTGCGACGAATCGCATACCGTATTACATGCGAGTTAGACACCGTATTACATGCGAGTGAATACCGTATTACAGAAGTAGCACAGCGGATCTCAGAATTAGCACAGCGAATCTCAGAAGTGCACAGCAGATTTCAAATACGGCGAAATCAGGACTTCTTGCTGATGGCTGCAGCGCTGCAAGAAAGAAACAAGAACCGGTTACCGAAATACCTTTTGGTGCACTGGGCAGAGCAGCTTGCGAGTAATCTAGGTCAAGAAGTCAGACAGACGAAACAATCCAAGAAATCGCCTATTCCGGAAGGCAGGTGGGTCAGTTAGTCCCCGTTCGGAGGAGCCTGATGCCGTGGGCTTTCATGCCATGTTGGGATGACGGTTCTCCGGTTGAATTATCGGTGATAGTACCTAGATCAAAAGGCCGAATGCGAAAAAAATAACTGCGGGGCCGTTATGAATTAAGCATGACACTTATAAACGTGGGATGATGACGACTGGCTGGATGTTGCGTTGCTCGAGCGATATATCAAGGCGGGGTTAGGAAAATTCTTCCAGAACTGATAATACCTCCCATATGGATTTCGAGCATCTTGTCGATACTGCCGATAGAGAGCAACAATGGTATTATACAGGTCTTAGTGCTTTCAAGTGTGTTGGTGTCTGATAGCATAGTATTTCACATAACAAAAAGCCCTATCAGACGAATAAAGAGCATTGAATACCGCAATGAGTAAGTGGACCTTCACAATTGAGCTCGATCGAGATGATGAAATACATATTTTGAATCGAATCATGAATAAGCGAGGAGCAGAGGGCTACCAAACTACTTACATAGCAGCGCATCTGATCGGCATCGAATCGGACAGTCGGATTCCAGAAGGGAGAGGGCCATCTGTAACAGTCAACCTGAAACATCCCTCTAACCATCTCGTTATCGATCCAGTAGAAACACATCATTCTGCAGCATGATTTCTTGCGCCCTATCTCGAGATGCAAATTCTGATGCGGAGGCTCATGGGCTTAGCAGCCTTCCATGGCGTGAGCGGAGGCCGGAAGCCAGGATGAATGCAAATGCCCCAATAGGCATTCTTGGTTTTGCTTCTACTTAATCTGTCAATTTCTTTAGGAATGTTTCTGGTTCGCGCCCGCACTGCATACAGGAAGAAACCGTTTGTTTCCAAGTTCCAACTGCACGAGATTCGAGCGAGATGCAGGTGTCGAAGATGTAGAATCATGCATGCCAAGCTCATCTCGTTGCCAGCACTCATCATCATATGTACGTTAATGTGCATCTTGCTGCCTTTGCAGGACGTACTACTCGCACTCTTCGTTTCACGTTTGACCGGAACTAACTCTGCTGCACAGGTTTTTGAAACATTTCAGACCCTCTCCGTCTTGGTTCAGTCATAGACCTCTACAGAGTACAGTCTGAATCTTTCTCCGTTATGACTAAACTTATAATACTATCTCGAATAGCCGTGAGTATTTCCAAGAGTGCTTGTGGAACCGTAACTTAGTCCTACATGGTGGTTATAAGTTTTACTGTGGTAATTGATATCTACTTACTTGTCGTTACTTGTATGACTTGCTCGCTTCGTTACAGCCTCATGAAGCTTGCCAATTAATATTGAACACGGCGGTAATATTCTCAACAATTACTACTGAGGAAGCCGTACATACTTATGTACTTGTCATGTTATGAGCATAAATATAAAACTTTTGTGCTTCGATTGCCTACTAAGTACGCACGTCAATATGCTTTGATCCATAGGGCGGATGCATAGTTAAGAAGTACCTCTGCGATCCGGTGCATACTCTAAGTAGCTGAAAAAGGTAGCTACTTACTTAGAATAGGTTGTATTCGAATATTCTTTGTATGGGTTGGGCGGTCTGACCAAATCCATGTCTTTGCCATCTCGAGGTGGTTGTGAGGTCGTATTTTGTGAATCGGTTGCTATTTGCTACCAGGAATATCAAAGTCTGCAATTGTAATTTGACGCTGCATGGACAGATAGATTGCTGTTAGAAGCCGTAATAATCGCGGACCTTGGGGATGGGGAAAATGGGATCAAGAAAAGCTTGAGTATCGTATGACTTGCTTTCCTCTGAGCTGTATGCTGTATGCCGTGTGCAGTTACATAAAGTACCTGCACGACTGAGCGGCCAATTCAATCGAGCAATCGAATAAAAGCCTCATGCTTTTAATCTGCACAGGAACTCGCCTCGAAGGAGGATATGCATGGTGCTTGGGAAGAGAAATGGCAAAACTAAGAGCGCCTCGGTCATCTTTGGATCTTCCGGCGGCGTTCCAATGGCGGAGGGATATTCAAGCTTCAAAAGTCCCTGTTAGTATGTCCGCGGATCATGCTTCATTGTAGCTCACAACTGAGATACCTAGACCCTAGAATGCTGGCTCAGTGGGGCAGGATCGGGGAAGAAACGATTTTAATTGCCATACTATTATACGTACTTCTTCTTACTTAGGTAAACGTTGAGATTTCTGAGCTCAGATTTGGAACGAGTACAAGTACAAATAATGCATCAAAATACCGGCCTCATGCAAAGACTTCGACCCAGACCATACGGATAAAGGTCATTTCTTATGTACACCGCTCGAGATGTATGTATGCCTTGCCTCGGGTGCATATCAGCGGTACGTTACGTACCCGTGTGGGCGGAATTCCTGATCTGCTAAAGAAAGCGGGCCAGCTAGTATGTAGCTGCAAATATCTCGAGGTAGCCTGCCCTGCTGACAGAAGTATGTACATGTCTCTGTGGCGGATAGTCGACATGCATGTAGTTGACCTGATGCAGCAGCGCACCAACAGCTGCCAGATGTCCCAAAGACGCCGCTCGAAAGATGGTTATGGGTTGAGAGTATTATCGAGCTTTTCTGATAAGGCGAGATCCTAGGTTCCTCTGGTGCCGGTGTATCTGTGAGGTACTCCGTAAAGCGCTCTTGTTTCTCCCTCGCTTTGGTATTTAGGCTTCTCACAGAGGCGGAGAAGCAGAACATTACTTGTGTGCATACTTTGTATCATTCGCTGCTTATTAGCATGTAACTAGATGTCATGCATGATGATATCGAATGGCCCTTTATCTTTAAATGCCTTCGGTTGGATCGATGCGTGTACCGTTTGCAATTGGTGGTCCATTTTATTTCCAAAGGCTCGGGGAGTAATAGTAAGGACCTCTGAAAGTGATGTCCAGGCACCAAGGCCAAGTACATGAGTAAGTATCTAAGTACCTAGGTACTTAACTATAAAGTTAGGATTGCAATTGCTTGACTGGTATGTACTGAGTCCTTTCAAATCCGTACTTACTTCTTATGATTTGTGATTGATCGTTGCCTTTAGGTAAGTAAGCACGGCGAAGAGGCCTGGAGGAAGTAGAATGCAATGTCGGACTGAAAGGGGTACATAGTATGAAGGATTGCAGTGATGTCGCGGAGATTGAGATGACGATGAAGTTTGTTGATATCCGTTGCTCTGGTTACGCCAGGCATGTGACCGTTTGATGACCACAACCGAAACAAAACACTCGTACTTACCTTCTTTGTACTCAACCTTCTTAGAAAACATCTTTAGCAAAACATCCTTGTCGTCCTTTACAACGAGTGGGGTCAACTCACCGGGCACCAGCTTCAGGCTCCTTGAGCGTCCAGTTGAGTTTCCAAACGCTATTTCCCCAGTTTCTCCCGATTCGTGCCTACTGATGTTCCGACTGGCTCACTATTCCCGCCGTCTAACCTCTCCCTCCAAGTACCCCCACGGCCACAAAGACTGACCAACAAGCATCTTGCACGACTCGTTAGGGATCCTCAGAGCGATTTCTAAAGCTCCTACAACAACCCCCGCTAATAGCCTCTTTCTCCTCTCTATCAGCCTGTCGTCCCACCGTTTTGGGGCGGAGCACATGGTGCTCCACAAACATCACCGCCGGCACCGAATTCAACCAGCCAATTGTTGTCAGATTAGAAACGAAATTTTCACCGAACCACCAAGCTCAACGCCTGAGAATTCGCCATAGGGAAGGATCACCGCTAAGGTTCCTCGGGAAGATCGAAGAAGGCCCCAATCAGACCCTTCCAACTCCTGTCGAGCATTCGCGATAGTCGTCTGGGATTGGCGGGCCGCATAACCTTTTCTACCACTCACGTTGAGATATCATGATAAGATCTTGTTGAGTGCTTCTTATGCGTTACTAAGGATCTTGGTGGTTGTCTGTCAGGCTTTTGTCAGAATGATGTCTACTGAAAGTCCTTTCTGCAAGAATCTTCTTTCTAGGTTTGGTACTTTAACGCTACATGAGAGCGCTCGTCCTTCTCTTCGTGCTTATGGGATCGGAACAGGGCAAGTTACATGCCCGAGTCACTTCCATCGACCGTCTTCACTCTCGTCTTGTGAAGGTAGAACTTCGAGAGAATCTTCTCGGCGGCCGAATCCGGCGTTTGAAGTACCAAGAGTCAAGATCGATTCAAGATCTATGGAATCATGCACAGTCGAGGGTCGCCGGTACGATGGGCCATTCAGTATACGGGTCAGCCATGCTACAAGTCTTGTCAAAGAGGGGCACCCAGAGAGCGGTTCTTGTGATTACAGCAGGTAGTCTCATTAGTGCCTGAGCATTAATCGGTCGTTTATACATACGCTGCATGCCCTTCCACCTCTTCACCTTTTAGGGTAACCCCGGCTCCGAATCGAGCTCTCTCAGACATGGCAGAAATCTACTTCTCTGTCTCGGAAGTGAGGGAGAACATTGATCCTTTCTCGGCCAGTTACCCAATGTCCTCTAGAATATGGGAGCTTGTGGCAAAATTCCAGGTCAGGAACCCTTCATCCCCTCTCTGCAAGGAAACTGAGGCTGATACTCTCTCATCTGCAGTTGCTACGTCCACCAGGTTCGCAGTTAGCCTCTTCACTACCAAGTTGCACACATACGAATATATTTACTTTATCATTTGTACGAAGCACGTCTGTACGCCGTTCGGTGCTCTCGGGATCGGAAAAAAGTATTTGCAGATTGGTTGTGCTCCAATACTGCCATGCATCTTTACCGAGTCGACAGGGGTCTTCTCATACGGGATACCCTATCGAGCTATCTAGTCTATCTTTCACGAATTTCTCACACAAAATTAGAGCGGGGATGACATTCGCCTAACCATCCTTAGTCTCGGACGGTCTCTGCACGGCTTGACCGGCGGAGGAGCAACGGCTTGCAAATGCGGCGACTCCTCATGAGCTCACCTCAGACATGAAATTGGGCATGACCGGCATGAGGATGGCACGGACTAGCTACAGACTACCTAGAGCGGTACGGACTGCAACTAGCATCCATGCGGGCACGTTTTGATCTCCGCAGGTTGGAGCAGGCAGGGAATCGGGTTACTTGCCGCTTGCCACCAGGCCGATTTGCCGCCCTTTCGCTCAACTTCTCGGTTCGTCTATGCTTACTACCACATTTGGATGCATATGGACCATAATATGCAGACGGCATACGGCACCTTTGTGTCTCCTCACATATGCGTGGGACCAGGATCGTGCAGTTATCTTTGCATCTTGATTCGATTGATACGAACATACGATACCATGGCCGCACTCCACTCTGCTCCACCCTTCTCCGCACGCAGTGCGGAGTAGAGAGCGGAGTTTTTCACACCCCTACATATAAAACGCTCGACATGCGGGACGTTACGGTATCATCCGAGGATACTTTGTTTGGGCCCAGTTACTTGCAGAGCGAGGCCCGGTTTTACTCTTCTCCGCACCCTGCTGGTTCTTTTAGTAAGTGGTCTACCTGAAGTACTCTATCAGAGTTTTACTACTCAATGTGGTAAGAAGACGGGTAGGGCAGCTCACGACAAGGCGAAGGTGAGGGGGAAGCTAACGTTAGACGACTACCCTTATCGATTACGATCAAACATGACCGCCGGTGAGGAGTTCATGTTTCAGGTTCTCACTAGCACTCTTTAGCACACAAGAAACCAGTGTGGAGAAGAAGCCTTGAACTCCTGCACGAAACCTGCACCTCAGATTGAACCTCACCGTTGACGTCGACTGTGAAAATTTCAATCTCACCTGAAGTAAAGAGCCAGTGTTTCCAACCGTGCAGTTAGTGTAGAGAAGGGAGTGACACGGCTCTATCTGGATCTTCCTTATCTGTGATCTGATCTATCTGTCTTCTCGGCCGCCCATATCCAATCCAAACGACCGTTCAGATAGATATCTGCCAAGACTTGTGACGTAACCGAGAGGCCAACTGGCGACTGTGAAGATTCCGCCCGGGCGTTCCTCTTTCCCCAAACATCACTCTCAACAGAAGAAATGTGCGTCGCTCCCTCCAGCTCCCCTTCTCCTATGTGTTGTCCATACTAATTTCCCTAGGATTTGCTTCTTTGCCCTCCAAGATCATTCAGCAAACACAGTCTCATGATCTCAACCCACTTTCTCATGTTTTGATGCCCGACACAGCCACTTTTCAGACACCAGTCCCGGACTTCCAGCAACCCATTCAGACGCTTTCGCTAGCCACATCAGTGATCAGGGAAGGAGTGCTTGCTTGTTTCTTTTAGTGTTATCTTTCTCCTGGGCCATGTCTATGGAACGTTGCAGGAAAACACTATAGATTCAGGTTAGTAGGTGCCTTAATGATGAATGGTTACCGCAAATACCATCAACCGCGCCTCTGTTCCGGTCTTTATGCGGGAGGACGGAACATGTTTGCTTAAGGAGTGGAGAACGTCAACCTTTATTGTATTCTACAGTATAGACTTTGGTAGTTCAATCAATGCTTCTAAAGCTCATCATCACCATCATCAGTTTCCTCCTCGCTATCTGCTCCTGAAGTAGCAACGTTGCCGTGTCGGTATTCAGAATCCAGGGTTTTCAAAGCATCAATGACGACGCCGGACCTTTCGAACGTGATCAAGCCACTGCGAATCCAAGAACGGAGAACTTGATTAGCTTCAATCGAGTCATCTCCCATTCGGCATCGACGTTCTGTAAGTACAAGCTTGGTACTTGAGCGCTCGTTAGCAATCATTTCCGGTAACTGAAGTTGTAAGGAAGCCTTACTTGGAGAATACCCTTTCGCATTCAGCACTCATTGCCGGAATCGACATCAGATCCAAGGCAAGTTTAGACAGGAACGGAAACCGATCCTGGTTGCTAATCCACCATTCAACTGGATTTGAGGTCGGACACAGGGATTCTGAAAGGTATGCTCTAAACTCGCCAATTGTTCCAGCAGGACCTGTTCCAGATCCAAGTTGAGTAGGGCTGCCACGGAACTCCTTTTTCCAGTCGAACAATACTGACATTGCATTTGAGGAAGCCTGCCCGCCGTTTCCGGAGTTCTCAAGTTGGGACTGTCCAAATTCCGAGTACATTTGGGACTGCGAATCTGAGTCTGCTTGCTGCGGCGGAACCTGGCGATAAAAGAAGTCGGTCCAGAGATCCTCTACCTTCTCTTTGACTACAGCCAACTTGTCGAGGTCGTGCTGGTATACGGTTTCAAAGTAGAGCAGCTTGCGGTCGGGGTGCAGAACTACTGTTGCATAGACCACAGGAGGAATCCGGGAGAAATCGTAGTAAGTGTCCAACTTTTTCAATGCAAACTCGAGGGATGTGGCAAGATGAACCCGTGTTGACTGATGCTGATGGTAAGCCGCTTTCAGGGTCTTTTTCAAAGACTCAAAAAGTGGAATAATGTCATATAATGCGCCGTTGTCTCGATTCCCTTCAAGAACAAGAGTGAAGTCTCGGAATGGCTGTAGGATCTCACATACGAGCGTCAGGGTCTGCCAATCATTTGTTGTCATGTTGAAGTTGCGGATATCGGTATTTTTTTCTCGTTGCAGGTCCAAAAACTGATCCAAAGCAGGCCGTAACTTCAACCCTCGAATGATCGCATCAAACATGCTGTTCCACCTGGTAGCATTTGGCATAACCAACAATTCAGCTCTAATTTCCGAGCTGATTTTGCCGTTTGCTTTGCATTGTCGGACGATGGTGACGAAGAGCTCGTAACGAGCATGGGACCGAGCTATCCATGTTATCAGATTTCGGAATTTTCCAAGGGCGCCAGTTTTCCTCCATTCGGCCATTTCCAAATCCTCCTGCAGGTCAAACTGAACTCGCTGTTGCGAGCTAGAAAGAGTGCCAGCAGCAATATTTCGTCTTTCCTTCTCTATCTCGTTCAAGGCTCGTTTTAGGTTGGTAAAATGAGTACCAATCAGAAATGCCTCGACAATCAAGTTCAGGATATGGCCAAAGCAGCGAATATACCGTTCTTTGGGATTGAAGCTCAAACCAAACTCGTGATGAAGCTTGTCGGCCATCCACTTTAGTGTTGTGCCGTTGTATGCTCCAGAATCCAACGTGAACCATCCCAAATGTCGTTCGAGAAGATCAAAATCCCGTAGAACAGCCCAAAGGAGAGCTCCTTGATTCTCACCATCATGTGGGCCTGGTAGATGCCGAAGTGCAAGTAAGATATGATTAACCTTTCTTGTTTTTGCATCAAACCAGTGTCCAACCACACCCAAATAGTACCGGTTGTTGGGACCCTTCCAAAGATCAAAGCTAAAGTTTATTAAACTGATAGCTGTTGTCTTGAAGTATGCGATAACATTTTTCCGTTCTTGAAGATAAAGGTCTTTTATCCATGTTGATACCGTAGTCGTTGATGTTGGCATTGAGCGTCGTACAACAGTATAATCAGCCCGCTTTATGAAGCATTCAAGTTAGTAAATAATCTGAAAAACAAGATAGTTAACGTACACAGGCGGCAAGATACATAATAATATTTAAAAACTCTTGCGAAACAATTATTGAATGTGGAAGATTATGTACAACAAGCCAAGTGAGAAGCAGCATGTGAAGTACAATAGCTTCGAAAACCAAAGAGGGCCCGTTAGCATGCTTCGAGCTTGCATCCGGCATTCCACCAAAAACATCAGTGATGAGCTTTTGATCTTCTACTCGCTGTCGTTTTGCAATTGGGCCGTTTCGTGTAATACTATGTTGTTTTTGAAGGTGAATAGCTTGCGATGATGTTGTTGATAGTGAAAATGAAGCATGATTTCGCACTGTTTTCCATGTTAGAGAATAATTAAGTAAAAGTATAAAGTTTGGTATATACCACATAAGCTACACTTCCATCTCTTTTCATTATTCTCAAAGATCTCAGTCCCATATTGCCAAATCCAGCTCGTTTTGCCGCGATCCATGCCCTTACGGCGTTTGAAAGCTGAGGTTGAATTTGTTGAAAGAAGTTGTGGGTCAATTGGCGCGTTATTTGCGTTATCCGACATTGTAGCGAAGGTTGACGAGGATTTGCTGGTTGTGCGGGGTTTTTTGGACAAAAATTTCCTTTTATTACTAAGCTTACTCTCACATGACCGTTAACGGCCGTTTGGGGCACCCAAACCGTTTGGATCGGGGGTTTACACGCCTCTATCTGTTTCTTGGCAGATATCTACTCTCGGCAGATCTTGGCAGATTCGCACGGTCGTTAGCGATCGTGCACGGCACGGTTGGAAACACTGTAAAGAGCCCTTACGTACTGGTTTTGACGGATCTTCAATCTATCGATTCGACACTTTTGACTATCATACTCCTCCATCCTCAAGATTCCCTCCCCTCGACGTCCTCCCGTGCGGAATCTTACTACGTTCAGTAAGAAAGCTGAGGCTTATCGAGGTATGGTATCAGATTCATAGGTGCAGTACATACACATGCATGAGAGATGTAGATCTCCGACTCCTACAGTCCCAAATGTAAACTACATACTACCCGTACGTAGAAACAATTACCACATCCGGTCTACCTGTATGCTTCAAGATATATCCCGAGACATCTTGTGCGCTTGGGGCATTCCCGGATCCCATCGGTACGGCTGACTTTATATCGGTGGCTGGGAGTTTACGATGTCCAAACCGACAGGAATCGACGCTCGATTCGACTCGCATGTGTTACTAGACCGGCAGCATCCGAGCCCTCTTGCAGACTTGATCGGGCCATGACTTTGTTACGGGTCCAGGGGCTCAAAGGAATCGGAGGTCAACAACCACAAAGTATGGTACATACGGGTACATATGCACTTACGAGAACCATTACACTGATACATACTCAGCCTCGAAGCACCCCAAGACTCCCTTTAACTTTGGCACGATGTTGGGAAATGTATTCGTAGTTCATAATTGAGCTGGGGCTGAGCATTAACCTCTATATCTCATGCACAAATGTACGAGTATGGGCCACTGTCTCGCGGCGATTGATCCCATGAGGACAAGCTCTATACAAAGTACATGCGCTGCATTCTGCGGTATACCGGTATGTATCTATTGCCCAGCGGTAAACTCCGTCGAACATCCACCTATTATATTTCTTGTCTTCTCCTCAGATCCGATGGACTCGAAAGTTCAAGGTGGGAGACTCAAGCTTGCTTGCGCAACTGCTACTTGTATGGTTTGGAAACTGACGTTGAAATAGGGTTCTGACTTTTGTAGCTCGCACGGACACCGAAAATTTCCGAGTTTCCCTTGCGTTACTCCCATGGTAGCTCCCAAACCGAACCGGGGAGCGATCCCTGCCGTTTCATTCCGACCTCATTTCGCCCGTTTCACGTTACTTTCGACTTCATTTGTTGAGCCTCAAGTCGACATCGTCGTATGTGATCGAAGTAGTTGCCATACTGCTTATGACACCGATGTCTGCTCGAGTCCTCATCAATCAATTCATGGCTCCCAAGCTAAAGTGTACATACTCCCATTCGTAGCTATGGTCATAGACTGACATTAGAAGCATGGAAATTTAGATCAGAGGGTTTAAACGATTCCAACCACTGCGGCACGGATGACTTCTCAATTCTGAGAAGCGGATATCCAGCAAGAAGTACACAGAGCGACCAACCAGAATTGAGACGTCATCCGGATATCCCGCAAGAAGTACGAAGATAGAGCGACCAACGTAGCCTGATTACCCTTGTCCGAAAATGCTTCTGAATATATTCGAATACCGGCAGATGGTTCGCTGGCGAAGGTGGGCGATGTGAGACGAGTTGAGCCGACTGTCGCGAGTGCAGGACGAATATTTGCACGTTTCGAATATATTCTGGTTGGGAGAAAAGGTAGCATGAGATGGAGGGGATATGGCTGCTCAGCATGGCAAAGGCAATGTTGTTAGAGGGATGGGCTGGTATTGATGGGCCTGTTACAGGGGGAGGGCCTTTCAACAATGCGATGATCACCTGGGAGCAAATGGAATGGCACATGCTCAAGAGCTACAGCTGCGCTCTCACAACACCTCGAACGCGGTACCGTACCGAGAGACACCAGCAGGAGGTGCTTATGAAGCTTACCAAGAACAACAGGTACCGACCGAGACCAGTCGCGCTGAACAGTTACTGCCTGCTTGAATCTTGTCAGGACGAACCTCTTACCACAGTCAAGGAAGGATATTTGTTGAATCTCGAAGTGTGGGTACTATTATCGTCGACCTGGGCTACTTCTACTCACTCTCGCGGTTTAGGCCACGGAGCCGAGATCTTTTCTCCTGGATCAAGGTGATATTACAAGTGGATTAGCCCACTGAAGCTGAGACCATTTTTAAACCCGGATCAAGGTGAGGTGGCTATTATTGTAGACCTAGGCCAAGGCAGTTCATCTCGCGGTTTAGCCCACGGAAGCTGAGACCTTTATACCTGTGTCAAGGTTGAGTGGCTATTATTATAGACCTAGGCCAAGGCAGTTCCGACATATTATAACCTTGTCAAGGCACCACTTGGGTAGGGTCCAAGTGTGGTGATCTGTAACCCAAATCCAGGGATTCACAAAGGGTGGGTCCCAAGTGAGCTTTTGAACTGGCAAGCAGTTAACATCCAGGGAGGGTCTGAATGTGTGGCCACAAAAGCGGACGAGAAAAGGAAAGAGATGTGGAGGATGGAAGGTTTAAATAAACGCTGGTGCTTGGGATCTCAGGGCTTAGGGCTGGCTTTGAGTGGAAGGTGACTCCGATGCCGGCAGGTGGTTTAATTGCCGGCACTGTTGAGCTTCCGACCGGAGAAGGATATGCTGTGATGCCAAAATTTACCACCCACAGTTCTCGGTGAGTGGCCTAACTGTCGTTGTATGACCTTCCCAGACGGTAAATCTGGAGCTAGGGAGATTCTCCTCTGCGAATTGACACGCCGGTTCGATCAATCCATCAATCAAGCATAAGACACAGCTTACAATCAAGTGCCCTTAACAATCCATCAAGTAGCTTAATTTAGAGGATGGGATAGACCGTTAAAAACATAGAATACTTCTTACCATTTTCTTCTATCATCCACGGAAAGTAATACTGATCCATAAGATCGTGTACTTCGTTCACATGTACTTAAGTTTCGGAGAGGCCTGACGAGTCGAGGTGAATCGAAGAATTCAGTATAGAAGGCTTGCCATGAGAAATCTTAGATCACAATGGTCAAAGTTCGTACAATTGCCTAAGTAGCATATGACCTTCGTAAGCTCGTAAAGCATTCAAATCGCGAATTGAACGACATGTCTTGGTAACAGGATGGTCAAGGCAAGGAAACGAACAAGGCGTGCTTGTTTCGGCAGACCGACATCAGGGCGCAATTGGTCTAGTGGTATGATTCCCGCTTAGGGTCGATCCTGAGCTTCAAAGCCAACCATTGTTGGACTTGCGGGAGGTCCCCGGTTCAAACCCGGGATTGCGCCAAGACTGCTTCTCTTTTGTTCGTTTTGCTACCTTTCCATCTGCATTCGAGGCCCTTTGAAGCAGATAGGAAACAAATCTTTGGTTGACAGTCACATACGGCCATAGATTGAAGAATGTACGGGATCCCGTCCGCTCTCCCATAGCCAACCTTCTAATCGCCGAGCTAGTACTGCGGTGGGTGACCACGCGGGAATCCTTATAATTGGTGCTGTATGTTTTTGCCTTGATCCGTGGTTCGACAGTTAGCGTTCTACTTTTTTGAGACTAGATCCGCAATACAATATGAAAAAAGCATCTGTTATGGCTAAGTAGGCATATATCGATTGAAGGATATAAACATGTTCCCGCCCGCTTTCGCATAGTCCTTCTAATAGACGGATTGGCACTGTCGTGGATGGCCACACAGAAGTCGCCAGTACTGTATACTATGCTTTCGGTTGGGCCCGTACTTCATATACGTACCAGTTTTACTTTCGAGCTCTTCGTCTAATTTATTCACAAGACAAATAAAAAGTAACAACCACTGGTTAAGTAGAGAAAGAATTGTCTACTCTTCGAAATACCTGAACCTCTATCGTGATTTACTTCCCTTTTGGGCCTTAGACAGCGCAAGACACAACCAGGTCGGCGCGCGAAATCGACTTCAGACGAGATTGACACCTTCCTTGGACCCTGCATGAAACCGCCATGCCCTGCAAAAACCTGCCAGTCCGATACAAGTGTGCCACACGTCATTGCCTTGGATTTCCGAAACCAAGCCGCGTGCGGGTGTTGAAACTTCCGAAGCGTATTTACCGCAAGCTAGAGTGCAGATCTTCCAGCCTTAAACCTCCGCATTTACGACTCGGATATGCCGAGATGATGTATGCCACTGTAGCCAATCGTCACTGTGCTGCCTTTCTCTATTGTAGGTCCGATAAATTCGACATACGGGAACTTTTCGGAAGTGGAACTCGGTGTGGCTGAGGAGAACAGGCCATTATGATGACATTGAGGGTTGAGAAGGCAGGCAGGCTACAGAGGGACTTTTACATTGTGAATATGCCAAGTACGGTGTTCCGTATTTAGGAAACCACTGGATTCAAAGTTTCAAAATATGATAATAGTGCGAATTGGATAAGCCTGAAGATGCTCGAAGTACAGAACATATCAAAAGCCGTGCAATAGTTTGTGCATGTTCCTAAGTAGAACTCCGTGAAAATCGATCATAAAGAAACCAGACAATAGTATTATCCCGAACCATAAAAGTCCAAATAGTCCAAATAGTCCAAATAAGCAACCACCGCCGAACCCAGCTGTTGACGGTAGCATCCCTCATACCTCTATCCCAAAGCCCCGAGACGCTCCTATCAGCAGTACCACTTGGGGTACCGCCGGTAGAGCCCCTCACGTATACATATGTCCCATACCAAGGCACCTTTACTCGGAGACGACGGCATAGCTATAAAGCAAACAAAATAGTTACAAGAAGAAAGAAATGGGTAGTCACTAACCATCATTTGAACAAAACCGCAGAAGGAAAGCAAGAACATACGACACTATACCTCGATCAACCATAGACCCGCAACCATCGTAATATCATGTAAAAGCCAGAGTTTTTATACCAGTGCGCCATAGGAAAGAGAGAACCGATGTAGAAAAGGAGTGGAAAGAAGGAAATAGAAAGGAAAGAAAAAAAGAAAAGAAGAGAAGTAAACACCAAAGAAATTCGTAAACCCGAGAGAAAGAAATTGAAGAGGAAAGAACAAAGGAATAAGACATGTACAGGAATGGATCTGGAAAGGAATGGACCATGCCATATAAACAGACGACGGTACTTAACGTACAAATAGAAAGCAGAAGGCAGAAAACCTCAAAATGCAACAGCTTTTCCTACCGCCAGGTCATACGATACATCTACCAATCATCCTCCTCTACAACCGGCGGAGGCTCCAAAATGTCCATGACCTGCTGAACAGTGCCCTCGATCGCCCACGCCAACCGAGCCACCATCCCGCAGCCGGTAAAGTCAACATGTTTCAGTCCCCGACATTCTTTTAACCATCTCGTGACTATTTCCTTATTCACCCATGTTGCGCCTGCAACCTTGAGCTCCTCGAGCCGGTGTAACTTGAGGATTGCATTGTTAATGTGCGTTTGTGCTGTGACTTTGTTGACCTGAGAGTCGTTCCAGAGATGGCGTCGGGGGGTGTCGGAAACAAAGACGAGGCCAGTGAACGTTTCAGCTGGCTGGCTCTTGGGAGACGGAGGCATGGCATAATCTTCGGAGAGCTGAACATTGGAGAGGTCAAGGGATCTGTCACGTGTTAGCGAACGGAGGAAACACACTGGTGAAAGGTAATCACAACGCACCTCAGGGACGGGCATGCAGCCAGCAAATGCAGAACTGCACCCAGAGGCACGTCTCTCGAAGTGTGGAACTGCTCTAGAAATTTGCTTGGCTGAGGGTGCGTTCCCTTCTTCCCCACCTTGCCACCATTCTTGTCTGTCGTCTGTACCGTGTACAAGATCTTGGGCTGCTCCTTGTTCACTTTGCTCCATCTTCTCATCCTCTTGTACTTTGGCTTTTTATCGTTGGCGTAGACTGTAACTGCCTTGCTCTTCTCCTTCTCCGGCTCAGGGGAGCCCTTCTCTTTGCGAATCGTATGCAGAGGGTCGAATCGGAACTTCCACTCGCGCCAGCCTGCTACAGCTTCTTCGGGGTCCATGCTGGCAACCATAGTCGCCAGATCGAGGTGCTTCACTTTGGAGGCATAGTACCGCTTGCGAGAGACAATATGGACGAACTGGGCGAATCGGTAGGTTGACGCAAACTGAGGCGCTCTGTACAATGCTACCGCAGCTGGATCGGTCGTCCGTTTGGCGGTGAGAAGTAACGCATGCAGAGTTTTCTGGTCGAGGTAGCGGGCAATCTCGTCGATGATTTCAGTGGGGAGAGTGTGAAGGTTTGCGGGCGGGGTGTATTTGCGTTTACGACCGAGAGAGGAAGCGAAGGAGCGTATAGAGCCGGATGATGAGAGACGCTTAGAGTTGGCTTTGAGGATGGTGTTTTGGATGGGCGGCAGAAGGGAAGAGAAGCGATACTGAATGCGCCCGCCAGAAGTGGTGGAGGAGGATTGTTGAGCCTTTCGTTGAGCCTCGATGTTGAGGTCGCTGGAGCCCGACTCGGTGAGTAGTTTTCGTTGTCTTTGGGACGCGAGGAGGTTTGGATTGCTACGAGCCTGGTCGAGGGTTCGGAGATAGCTGTAGGCTTTGGTGGTGGTGTTTCGTGCCCATGTCGATGAGGTTGGATCAAAGGGAGAACTGGCACCGTTGAAGAAGAGAGATCTCGAGAACTGAAGGGCGTTGCTTCGCTCCGAAATCCTCAAGAGACGAACATCACCAGATTTGGACCTATGACGCTCGTTAGCGAGATGTCGACACTTTGGGAGCCACAATTGAGCCGGACAGTTGGGATTTGGCGAGGAGAGAACGAAGACAAGGGCAGCAGCGATGATTTACTCACATTTACAAGTAGTTTCTGTCGCCTCTCCTTCTGTTTTCTGTGTAGGATTCTCGGTGTGGCTCAACTCCAAATTGCAGATGGCCGGGACTCGGACAACACTCTGTGTGTGCTTTGGGTTGGATGGTGGGGGGGAATCTTTTCTGGAAGGAGAGGAGGATAACGGAAGGTGATCTTCAAAATGACAGCGTCGCTTGCATTTAAAGGGAAGTAGCAGTGAGGCAGCTCGGAACGAAACAGGCAACAATAAACTGGTGAGAGCAAGGTGGGAAAAGTGGTAATAAGGGATAGGAAGGTGGTGCCTCTCTTAGTTGGAGGGATGGAAATGGAAATGGAAATTCTACCGATCTACCGGTACCTGTTCTCGCTGCAACTGAACCTTAAGTTAATGCTTGGTCTTGCGCAATCCAAGAATAACAATCGGATTCTGGATGGACGACTGAGCCAATTAAAGCAGGATATGGCGGACGGGAGGCCGGAGATAAAACGGTGCAAGAATGACTTCAGAAGGTAAAGCAGGAGAAGAATTGCCGTGATCCAGAAATGCAAAGAAACTGATCGCAGTCTTAGGATTTCTAGTATCCTTAAAGACTCTTGTCGATTCCTGGCGGGAAGAATGCTGGAGAAAACTGAAAAGGACGAGCCGGCCGTATGGAGCCCTCTAGTTAAGCAAGTCGTATCGGCTCATGCTTATGGGGAAGCCCGTCAGCTCTCCACATTAGTTGATGGATAGCCCGAATCCCCATCCCCCATACTATGACTTTTGCCGCCTCTTTTCTGCATGTGCCCAACCGACTTTCCGAGATGGTGTCGTCTTTAAAATCCCCAAAATGTGAACCCCACCAAAACAAAGCCACACTACCACAACTCGCTTTTTTGTTTTCATGCAGGGTCAGTAAACTTTACCAACGATTAGCACTGGAAGAACCTGCAAGTCAACTCTTTCCTGCTAGCTGTTACATATTCCCGAGTATTACTTTAGCCAGCTTGCAAGTAAACAAGCCACTGTTGATCCCGCTTCTATCCGAGCTTATAACAACCACGGAAGACACCAAAGTTATAACTGAGCGACGATGATTTACACTCTAGCAACTGCGGCACCTACGACCGGTTCTACGAGATGAGAGACATGTCAAACCTGACAACCCATCTTGGGGTCCCAATTCTCCTAGACCAAATTACACACTAACTAGTGCCGGTAGCATTCCAGAATACATAACGATATGGAGGTGTCTCGCAACTGCTTTTAACCATCTCATGACCCCAATATACGCAGCCACGAGACTGGAAATACAACCCCCGAAATTCCCCCAGAATGCTTATCTCGCTAGCTCACGGCCTTCTCCACACCCTCGTAGATGAAAGAATCAAAGACGCTGCAACCCTTACATACGTGGGTACTCTGTGTATTCGCCATTTGTCCTTCATTCCACCGCCATATGTAGGCTGATCTTGTGGTTTTTTTAAAATGCTCCCTTTGTATTCAATGTGCCGAAACACTCTCATAGCGTCACCCGGCCCGCTCTTTGGGAAGCATGCTTCTTGCCAGAGCTGAGCCCCCCACTCGAAGCATGATCGATTTCTTATCGATAACAGCCTTGCGGAACATGGAAGTTGTTGTGTTACACCAACGCAAGAAGGCAAGCGCAGGGAAGCATTCTGAATTGTTCAAGCTGGTCAGGTCTCTATTACTCCAGCTATCTCTGAAATCTTTCAGTATTAATGCAAAGAAGCACTTGTATGTATGTCCCTTGTAAGGCAGTTCACTTGGATCCCCCCCTTGATGGCAAATTCTACGTGTCTATAAGGAAGCCGGCAAACATTTCTCCGCTGCAAAGTGCACTGCCCTATCACGTGTCGGACAGCTGTTTTTAGCGTTTCGCTTATTTCTTACTAATCATACCCATCGAATCCAACGTAAACTTCATCTTGCCCCCTCAAGCTCTACACTTCTCATCGCAACTTCTCTCCGCTCCTTTTTCTTAACACACTGATTTTTACAACACACACGCACCTTGAAACAGACCGAAAACCTCAAACTTCTGCGATACGAAAGGATGTCCGACGAAAACGCAAAACTAATGCTAAAGATCAGCCAGCTAGCTGGTGAGAATAAAACCTCCGACCGACCCCTTCGGTCAACTGATATTTTCCAGGTCAAATCAATCGACACAAGAACCAAGAGGCCGGACAAGGCCAGGCACCATATGCATATCCACCATCCTCTCGAGGGTACCCCTACAGCAGAGGTGCTTCTCGGGGTAGATCTACCTATCGTGGCGGCTATAGAGGCAGCCATCCGTACTCGCGTGGCGGTTATCGCGGGCGTGGTGGATATGCTCCGACCGTGCACAGGAACCGGACTCTGATCCTCAACAACGACTCTGACGACGCCTCGATGGACGATGGAACTGAAGCTGGCGAGAAGTGGATTGCCAAAACCGACCGACATATGCAACTTATCAATGCTTCAGTATACGAAAGAGAAGCCGAAGCCAGAAAGAAGGCAATTGAGTTGTCGAAAGCCCTCAAGCTGAAGAAAAGAGAACAATTCGAAAAGGCAAAACTCGCACATTATATGCAGCGTGCTTCCTCTACACATGGCCATCCAGGTTACCCGAAAGCGCCGGAAGGAACAGCGACTGCACAACATCAGTTGACGATCGACGGAATTCGCTACCTTATGACCAACAATGGAGGAAAGCTAGTCAAGTTGTCCGGTGAGAATTTTTTGCCATGTCACCAAATGCGCCCGTATCTTACCAGAGCAGATGATAAGAATGCACCGACACCAAAGAAGGTCACCGTAGCTGGCGTCACCTTTATTCGCAGCAAGGGTGGTAACCTTTGGCGGGTTGGACATATCAAAATGAAAAAGTAAGTCACCCGGTCGGAAACGATGAATTGACTAAGCATTGATGTTCATCATCTTTAGGGGCGCACTGCCACATCGTCATAAGCTTGCAAAGCGATGCAAGTACTTTACAGCTACCGGTACCAATTTCTCCCTCCTCCTCATTCTCAACCGGCTCGCCCGTCCGAATCCGCTCGCTGCCGCCGACCTATATCAAAACACACGCCCGATACATCAGAAAAGCGGGGGGCTATGGTAAGAAGAGTAGAAGTACTAACGCACTCTTTAGGAAAATGCAAGCATGGCAACACCTGTCCCTACACCCATGACCCCACTAAGGTTGCAATCTGCCCGTTGTTTATGCAGGGCAAGTGCGAAGAAGGCGACGCTTGCGACTTATCTCACGAACCAAACGCTCACCGTGTATCTGCCTGTCGTTTCTTCCTCCAAGGCGGTTGCACCAACGACAAGTGTCTCTACACTCACATTCGCGTCAGCCCGACAGCTCCAGTGTGCCGCGAATTCGCGACAGAAGGATATTGCGACAAAGGTGAAGATTGCGATAAACGACATGTTCATGAATGTCCCGACTTTGACGAGTTTGGATCCTGTGAGAGGAAGGGTTGTAAGTTGCCGCACATTGAAAGAGCTGGACGACGGAGGGCCGCTGCCGCCGCTGCCAAGAGAAGGGAAAACAGCGAGGACGGTGAAGAGGACGACGACATGTTCTCCAGCGACGAGGAGCGCGATGATGAAGATGATGTCGACTCGGATGGTTTGGAAGACGATGAGCCAGAATACATTGCGCCTCTGACCGATATGAAGAATGAGGATGTTCAAAATAACCTCGACTTCATTGCTCTATAATCGAGCCTAGTCGACATCATCTTCGTTGTTTGAGCGTTACTAACATTTAGTGTTCCCTGATCGATCATCTTCCGACTAATCAGCAATCTTCATCCATCTGCCTGCGCCTCTTGCGAGGTTCAAGGCTTGTCTTGACGACGATGATGATGATGCTTCCCACCTTTGCTGTGCATATTTTCATTTAGTAGGGCGTCTTTTTTAGCTTGGGTCTATTTCTTATCCATACCTATCATACCCTGTAGACGAACAGTTTTAGCTTGGCCTATATCTGGTCGTTGATAGCCTTTAGGAAAGGTATGGCGGGAGTTAGGGAGTTGGTGGTTATGATTGCTTTCTTTTTTTCTTTTCTCTTTTCCTTTACAGCGAAGCGGGATGAGGATGTGGATGGGATAATATCGCGACGATATTTCAAAGGCAAGAGCATACAAGCTTGTTAGAAAAAAGTAGAATAAAAAAAAAGAAGATAAGAGCGTGGTTAAATAAATGGAAGTCCTCTGAAGTATCTATGATATCAAGTATTGTCGTGCGAATTGTGATCCTTTTGTGCAAGCTGAATTGACATCTTAGTATATGTGGTCATCGTAGAGGAATTCCATACGATCCCAAGCTATCACACAGATGACAATCTAACTTGAGTACTTGAGGAACTAAGTACACAGTGCATACAGGTGCTCAAGACTACCGATTCGGTGGCTACTTACTCAAGTACTCTGCGTGTATTATATGTCATGAACTCTATTTGTGCCGGATTCAGCACATGGCGCTTGGCAAATAAGCCCCAATCGCTAATTCGCTAACCATATGCATAGTCAGTCTCACTTGGGCATCCCTTCGATTTCAAGACACCATTCCAAAACACCAAAGACACAGCATCGAGAACGGTTACGAACACGACTAACCCCACCTCTCTCCTTTTCTCTCTTTCTCCTTGTACCCATACTCCCCATGGATGACCTTTTAGACCTCTCGTTTACTCCCTCGCAACCCACCAACAAGCAACAGCAACCTGCTCCCTCATACCCAGCTGGCGCCAACTATTCCTCCTTTTCCGCAACTCCCCTAGCACCAACCCCACCACCACCCTCCACAACTCCCAAATTCAACCTTAATGCCCCGAAGCCCATCCCGGTACCTACGAAAAAGGCTGCAGACTCGTTTGCCCGTCTAGGCCCGTTTGCCCCGAAGAACGACACCTCCAAACTCTCTCTCCAAGAGCAACAACGTCGACTTGAAGCCGAACGCGCTCGGAAAGCCGAAGAAGAACGCCGCAAGTTCGCCGCAGAGGGCCAGTTTACAGAGCAGTTCTGGGATGCTTTAAGTGGTGGATCCAATGCTGTCTCGAGGACCCAAACACCATCGTTTCAACCTTCACATCCACAAGCTCATGGTCCGCAGCAGTCGATGAAGGTGGAGGAAGGAGATGACGAACTCTTTGCGGCTTTCAAGGCAGATGCCCCAGTCGACAATACCAGCCACTATCCACCACCACCTGCCCCACGGACAGCCTCCCCTCCACTTCAGAGCCGGAATGCTACGCCGAGTACCCAGCAGCTTCAACAAGAGCTAGTCGAAGACGATGACCCATTCGGCCTCGCTACATTCCAGTCCAAGCAAGCCAGCAAGTCCGCACCACCACAACCACAACCGCAAGATGACGACATATTAGGAGCGCTCTCGCGGCCCATCGAGGAAGTCCGAGCTGAGCAGGAACGGCAGGCCGAACTTCAACGGAAACAGGACTTTGAAAGACAACTGGAGGAGCAAAAGCGACAAGAGCGAGAGCGGGAACGACAACGAGAACGGGAAAGGTTAGAAGCACCAACACCGCAGCAACAACGCTCTAAATCGCCACTACAACATGTGGATCCGGCTCCTATGGAGGAAGACGATACCGGAGGGAACCCGGCGAGGGACCAGGCAATTGCGGAGATTATGGATATGGGGTTCACCTTGACACAAGCAAAGAAGGCACTCCGTCATACTGACACCGGTGTCGATGTTCAGGCTGGAATTGCTTGGCTTCTGGAGGAAGCTCATAGAGAGGCAAAAGCAAAACAGACAGGTTCATCTGGTCCATCTTCGGCATCAAGGAGTAGACATGAGAGTCCTGCTGGGCGTTCTCGGCCTTCTGAAAGGAACAGAGAGGCACAGCCAGCCTGGGCACGGGAGGGCAATGGTGGGGCCGAAAAGGATATTACTGCTGTTGCTACTGAGATTGGAACTAGTCTATTCAAAAGTGCAAACTCTCTTTGGAAGCAGGGCAGGAAGGCTGTAGTCAAGGCTGTGAATGAGGTGCAGGGTGGACCTGCTGCAAGCTCTACTGGAGATCCGAATATACCAAAGTGGATGAGGGATCAAAGTGACACGCCATCGGTACCAAGGAGACGAGAACGAGATGCACCAAGGGAGAAGCAGAGAGAAAAGAGGGAGCAGACGCAAGAAGAGATCACGGATGAGGCAATGATGTTGGAGATGGGAGCGCCACCACCTCCACCAAGAAGGAATAAGGAACAGCGGGAGCAGAGCTGGACACCAGAGAGAGTGCCGACTCCGCAGCGAGACGAGAGAAGGCAGAGTAGGAATCCATATCTCAATCCACCACCACAAAAAGGCGGAAAGACGGAGGCTCAAGCCAAGATGGAGGAGGCGATCAGGAGGAAGGAGCTGGAATTGAGGGAGAGGGAGGAGGCTGCTAGACGGGCTAGGGAGCAGCTTGTCAAGAAGGTTGTGCAAGAGGACAAGGCAGAAGGATACGTCAGTCCTCACCGCAGACGAAAGGCCGCTCCAGCTGCTTCGAAACCGGCTGAGCAGGAGCCGGATAGGAATCCCTTCCACCAGCAACAACAAGCGCCACAAAAGACTCCTCAACCTGCCCCTCGTCCTACACCATCTCCAGCTCCAGCTCCCCGCAAGCCTACGCCTCCAGCCCGCCAACCCGTTGCCTGTGCACCGCATATCCTACAAGCTTCTGCCACAGCCCGCTTCGCCGGCTCAGCAGCGTTCAAGCGTGGCGACTATCCAGAGGCCCTCACACATTACACAACCGCCCTTACCCCATTACCAGCCGGCCACCTTGAACGGGTCCTAGTGCTCTCCAACCGCGCCCTCGTCAACCTAAAACTCGGCGATCCAAAATCCTCCCTCCAAGACTCCGACTCCATCCTCCGCCTGATCGGTCCATCCCGAGGCGAATCCGAGCAAATCAGCGTCACAACCGAAGCCGGCGGCTCAGAGCAGAAGCCACTCAAGGAATACTGGGGCAAGGCAGTAGTCCGCAAGGCCGAAGCTCTCGAGCAGATGGAAAAGTACCAAGATGCCCTCGACGTCTGGACTCTCGCCGTCTCCTCCAACATTGGCGGTGCCTCAGCCGCCGCCGGTAAACGCCGGTGTGAAAACGCGCTCAAGCCCAAGCCCGCTCCATCCGCCACTCCAAAGCCTGCCGCTAGACCCACTCCCCGTCGTCCTGCTGCCCCTACCGTCTCCTCTGGAGCCGCAGAGAAGGCTGTTTCGGCTCTCCGTGCTGCAAACGATAATGCTGCCAATGCTGAGGCGGAACGCTTTGCTCTGCATGATCAGGTGGAAGCCAGAGTCTTAAAGTGGAAGGGTGGAGCTACGCCAAACTTGAGAGCTCTGATTGCGGGGTTGGATAATGTCTTGTGGGAGAATAGTGGGTGGAAGAAGGTTGGATTGGGGGATCTTGTCATGACGAATAAGGTCAAGATCAACTACATGAAGGCCATCTCCAAGGTGCACCCGGACAAGGTATGTTGTTGATTCCTGAAGCATTTTGCGGAAAAAAGGACGCTGCTAATAGGCCCGATATAGATTGCCCAAGATGCTACGACTGAGCAAAAGATGATATCTGCTGCTGTGTTTGCGACTTTGAACGAAGCCTGGGATAGGTTCAAGACGGAGAATGGGATGTAACCCAGATTATTTCCCATTCCGAGCTTTGTTTGAATTTGCCTTTGGAGAGTAGAGAGGTTGTCTTATGATGTTATGTGCATTCTTTTCGTCCTATCAAATATCTAATTACGGCTTTGAAACGGCTTCCATGGGTTATGGCTGGTTCTGATCAAGCTTATTCTTCAATTTTTTTTTTTTTTTACAATTTACTAGTGTTTCGGGGAAGCTACGAATAAAGTAATAGAGTTAATAGTGATGCTGTTACCGGGTTTGGGACGATTTAATTCACGCCAGAGGAGTTCTCTAGATGATATCATAGTGGGGAAATAGAAGTTCAGGATGCATTGTTTTGTACAAAGTTGATCCTCTCCATTACCTGTTCGTTGTATGTAAAGTACAACTGCGAAGTAATTACACCATTTGTCTATTCTGATCTCTGCTGAACTCCTACGCAAGTCATGAAAGACGCTGATTTAAAGATAACAAGGCCTCTGCAGCCAACGTACGACAGAGAGCAAGGCCAGGTGAATGGTATCGAAATAATGTATTACCGCTCAACTACTGGCCTCATCCATCCCGGAGAAGACATCCTTCTACCCCCATAACCAAACAGGACGAGAATAACACCATGCTAAGTACTGATGAAGCAAATTAAAGTATTAACACACCTTGCTCATCCCCCACAATCGGACATTTTCGGAAAAAAAAGAACCCTTCTACTCGGCAGCGCCGGCGGCATCTTCTTTTAAGGCCTTGTCGTTCGCTGCGGTCTTAACGTTGCGATGTGCTTGAGGGGAGATCTAGGGACTCGTGTTAGCGGCCGATACGACAGAAAGGACAAAGGGGCAGCGTCGTTACCTTAGTGACATACGACAACAACAACTCCACAACCTTGTCACCATTCTCCGTCACAGCCTCATCAACCACCGCCTTTTGCTTGTTCACATCATCCTGGGCGCTCGCACTAAGCTGGGCTTTTTCTTTCTCCAGCTGTTTGTTCCGAGGGTGTCAGTTTCCAGACGAGCCGTAGACCAGATGGCCTTGAGTGCGAACAGAGATTCATACCTCGGCTTTCTTCTGTTCGAGCTCCTTTTTCTTGTCCTGTTCATACAAATCTGTTTCCTTCTTGGCCTCTTCGCGGGCGGCCTTTACTCGGTCCGCACGATCTAGTTGGTGTTAGGGAGCATTCTCGTTATGATTGGGTGCATGGTGAGTGGTGGTGAGTGGTGAGTCGATAGTCGTGGCGTTCGAGAGCGAGATTGGTGATGAGAGAGCGGTGGCCGACATAGGTTCGAGTGGAGAGGAATGGAGGGAACTGGAACAACGTACATTTGCGTGCTAGATATCAGAGACAAACGTTAGCAGATGGTCATCATGGTCAACGAGAACTGTAAACAAGCATGCGGAATGGCTGTTGACGTACCCTCCTCGACAATTTGTTGACCATGTTTCTCAGCCTATACGGATCCACGCCCAAGATCAGTCTTCTTTTCCCTCCTACGCTCCTCCCCGTCTCAACTTTGTATCTCCTCGTAAAGGAGTCGAGTAGAGCGAACCTTCAAGAGTCTCTGGATAGCCGCAGAGTTCTGGACGCCGCTTTGTGCCTGCGTTTGAGTTAGTTCCCGTTGTCGTCATCTCGTGATTGTCGCCCTACCATAGTGCAGTTGTGGTTTCTAGACAGAAGCGTGGGCGATGTATGGTGGGGTAGGAGGGGTAGTAGTTGGAGATGTTCGGCGGAGGTTCGTTGGTTGTTGTGTTTGGATTGGGTTGCCTCGAGGGATGGCCGCTTGCTGCTGGCGGGCTCGCTTGGGCACGCTGATATCATCTGCCAAGGCTTTTATCAGGAGGCGGCGTCAGGTGATTCTGGGGGGAGGAAGGGGAGCATTTGGTGCGTATCTTCCATAAGAGGTTCGCATTTGATTGTACAGTTTCATGGGCTTCAAAATGACATTTATTCGGACCAAGAATTACTCAATCCAGCTTGAGGAAACGCAGTTTAAATTCGTGACGATGGAACACATTACAAAGGCAGAAGTATTTCTATCCACACCAGAGCAGCTGCTGAAGATGAACTGAAGGTCTTACAAGACAAACCGCAAAAGCCATATCATACTACTTGTCTTCGACTCTTCACGGTTTACCCTGCCCGTTCCAACGAGAGCTTTCTCGGTAGTCGAATCCTCCATTTCAGACCGGTAACCACCAGTAGCAATCTCCGAATTGTGGGGCCTATGTAGGTCGAGAGCACATACACTGCCTAAGCTGGCACTTTTCATATGACGATCTGCTTGGTGCGGGGTCTCTAAGTTTGACTTTTTCTGGGCTCTGAGCTGAGGAATAGTCGATCTGCTCACTGGAGGAGTAAAGTGTGTTTGGATGTGGCCTCTTGGATGGTGTGGTCGTTCGTAGAGGAGAGGAAAGACCCATGGGCTTGTCACTTTCGACGGTACGACTAGTTGAAGGGTGACCACAGCTTGGGGATTGGTTTGGAGTGTTTGTGCTGAATGATGAACTTGTTGACTCGGATGTGTTGGGCTGGCCGTGCTGAAAGCTCGAGGCATGTCGGTTCTGAGGGTACTGCTCATTGTTGCAGAACTCGCATTGCTTCTCGTAATACTGAAAAGAAGACATTATTGGCCTTTGTCGTGTGCAGTAGATAGAAAGGAAGCTCTGACTTGGGTCTAGTTGTGGGTGATTATGATGTGTTCCAATGTTGTAGCTCGTTTTCATCAACTCGAACTTGGAGATGGGCCACTCTCTAGAGCCACTCGTGGAGGGCTGCTTTTAAGATTTCGCAAAAGGTTTATCCCATGTTTAGTGGCTCGCTGAGTATGTTGGTCAGTAACTCCCAATCCATGATCCAGTAGTATAATTCGTGCTGCTGTGACTCTGTGTCCGATGCCCATCTCCCGATCAAGCATCGTTTCGATCAAGATCAAAGTTGTAAAGAGACTGTACTTCCATGGCTAATAAAACACTGGTACAATCAAGCTGCAACCGATCTTGCTCCCATCATCCCGCCTCGCTGCTCCCTACCTCCTGTTTTTGCATTGTCGGTCATCGCCTTCCCAGGAAGCAAGCAGTCAGCCAGAACTGGCAACCTCCCACGTGAGCGCCAAGCGAAGGCACCAAACTTCGTTTTCAGTCGCACTAGAATTTCTCGACCGCTCTGGCTCGCAGAGTCCCTCCACCATCAAAACCACAACAGCCCTACACCTCCGAGAACCATTAGTGCACCTATCAGCAACATCACGACCCAACCCAAACCACCTGCAACATGTCGCTAGCAACTCTCGACCCAGCCCTTATTGTCCTTCCAGGCGACGACTTACCCGCACTTCCAACGCCATCGAAGCCTCGTGGAACCGTCAAACTAGGGCCGGGCATCACGCATCTGCCAGCACCATCCAGTGTCATTCCAACGAGGGCGGGTGAGGCTATTGTTGATGAGAAGAAGTGTGCTGTTTGGATTGAGAGTAATAACAAACGTGTATGCTCCCCTTGCTATCCATTTCGTTTTTGTTTTCGTTTTCACCAGAGCCCCAGTTCCGCCTTGCTTCGGCTTCTCGTGGGGCTGAGGACGTGCTGCTTCATTTCCATTTGAAGGAGAGGACTGACCACCTGCTACAGTACGTCCCACAGGTGAATGATTCCATCATAGGTGTCGTTTTACGAAGCACGGCCGACTCGTTTTTCCTTTCGATTCCCGGCTCATCGAACCTGCAATCTGTTGTTCTTCCCCATCTCGCGTTCGAGAATGCGACAAAGAAGACGAAGCCTAATTTCGTTGCGGGAACGGTCGTTTACTGCCGAGTCTCGCTGGCCAACAAGTTTATGGATACGGAAGTCGAGTGCTTCAATGCAGAGACAGGCAAGGCCGATGGTTTTGGAGAGTTGAAGAACGGAATGCTCTTTCCCGTCAGCTTAGGTTTAGCAAGAAGGCTGCTCGGTGATGGAAAGAAGTTGCGACTCCTCAAGGGAAGACAGGCAACCGGCAAGAAGATACCCATGAGTAACGGACTGGAAGCGATTGAAGAGCTTGGGCAAAGATTGAGCTTCGAGATTGCTGTTGGTAGAAACGGCAGAGTATGGGTCAACAGCGCTGACACCAAAACAACACTCTTGATTGGCAAAACCATTCAAGATTGTGAATTCTTGACAGGACAGGAACAGAAGGAGCTGGTTCGCGAGCGTGTCAAATCATTGCAATAAAAGATCAATCATTCTCGTTTTATTATTATTGTTATGAATTATCATTATGAGGACACTATACTATACTACTAGTGCTGCTACCACCACAACGTGATTACATTGAGTCTGGAGAGTGAAAGGAAAACCAGCCGAAGTCCATAAGAGCTCAGCATAAGAAAAGAGCCGGAAAACGCCGAAAACCCATAACGCCAAAAAAAGGACCAGAACACCTAATGCCCAAATCATTAAGAACTCATTTGCTCATCCTCATCAATGCCCAAATCAAAAGGTGGAAAGGGAGTCTTGGGACCGTTGATCTTCACATTCGCTTGAATCTTCACAAGCTCTTCCCCAACAAAAGCTCGAGTCCGAATCAGCTTCCTAATGTCGGCTTCAGATGTCATGTTGTCGGCCTCCAGAAGAGCGTCGTTCACCATCTTTGCAATCTCCTGTCGAACACTCGGGTCGTTCATTGCTGACAATTGCGGGCTATTCGGTTGGTGCATAATCAAGAGCATAGTCTCTTCGAGTGCATTCAGAAAGCCCTTGTTTGCTGGAGCTCTCGGTGCAAGATGCTTCGTGGCGAAATCGATTGCAGGTGTCACATCGCCGCCTGCAGAAGCATTGCATTCCTTGATGAGTTCGATGAGTTGTAGACGGAGAAGCGAAAAGTGAATTCCAGGGTTTGTATCTAGAAGCTTCAAGGTGTGTTAGCTACAGCTCTAACAAAGATGACAATGAATATATTCGAGATCGAATAAAAGCTCATACAAAATGGTGTAGTTTGGTTCTCATCACACAGCCCGAAGGCATTTAAGAGTGGTGCATGAACGTGTCAAATCATAGCAGGGGTAGAGGCAAAAAGTGGAGTAGGGAGCAGCATACCTGAGGGTTCAATCCATTGATCATCTTGATTGCAGATTTGATGTCGCCTGCCTGGATGGCATTCCGGATCTTGCGTCGCTCACCGATGCCGTTGTATTTCACGGATGTCGCAAGGTTTGCCTCCTGGGCAAACTTGATGGCGGCTTCTTCGTAGCCTTCAGTGATGAGGTAGTTCATGACCATGTTGTTCAGATCCCTAATAGCGAAAGCACCATTAGCAAATGTTACTCGCCAGCAAATCCATGAATAAATGGAAAGGTGTAAACGAATTTCAGAAACAAGTTAACATGTTCTCCTCATTATTTTTCGGAGAGATTCCCAACTTGAATTTAACTCATCACTGTAGAAAAAGCAAACGCACCAAAGAGCAGGAAGAGGGAAGCTTACAGTTTAGATGGAGCGACATCATCGATCTTCTTCTCCCAATCGACTGATGCCGGAAGCGACTTGCGTGCAGTGGATGACGTCTGCTCGTCGGGAACAACGTTTAGCATATCGAGAATCGACAGTAAACCCGACATGGTGAAGGTGCTCCAGGCAGAGTGAATGTGAAGCTCACCATATTGAAGACGGAAACAACAAAGGCGGGGGAGTTTATTAGATGGGTTGTGATGTTGTATTGTCCAATACTGGGAAGGGATGCGGCAAGCGCTTTGAGTAACGATAGAGTATGAAAAAGGCAAAGAGAGAGAAAGATAAGAGTGAAAGACTGCGCAAGAGCTTTCCCGACACACAGATGCTTTTGTTGAAAGAAGATCCTGTGCGTTTGCTGAGATCCAAGGATCCCACGAAGTCTAACAAGGTGAGCGGGGGTGTTTTTTTTAAGTCGGGATTTTCCACGTTCACGTGTCCTAAGGGCTTAGGGTTACTTTGTACGCTAAACAATCACGTGCATTGTAGAGTCTTCTCCGCTCAATCATGTCGTCGGTTTGTATTTACAGCCCTCGATACGAAAACATTGGATAGCTCGACTAAATAACCGATGAGAGACAAACAAACGGCAGCACAACAGTCAAGATGTTCTCCTTTACGCTATAGCAAACCAGATCTCTGTGTTTAAATGGTTAGTACTGCGTCATGCTTGTTGGTTCAGGAATACTAACTCTCCCATAGATTCTTTGGAACTGGAGGTCTATGCAATAGCTCATCCCTGTCGACTTCTGCCTTGCCGGTGTAAAAGTCGAGCTGATCAAGCGAAACGGGCTTGCATCGAGTGATAGCCTTGTGCACTACGCTGATGTCTGTGTCAGGACTCACTCTCCGGATACAAGTCTGTAGGAAGGCTTACTATGGGATTAAAAACATCAAGACTCCAGCGTAACTTGTGAAAAACTCCTTGACGCTCCATCTGCTTGGGAAGAATACGTCGAAACCGCAAATGAGAATGAAAAAGGCGCTCATGAATGCGGCATAGTAGCCCAAGTATGGCTGGAACATGGATTTGAACGGCAAAGTCTCACGGTCAATTCCCTGAACCTTCATTCCTTTGTAGAAACGGATGTAGGAGATTCCAACGGTGAGCCAGTTGAAAAGGCCGGAAACAGTCGTGATGTTGACAAACCAGTTGAAGACTTCTGCGGCATTGTTGGATACGTTCAGATATGAGAGCAATCCGAAACCACAAATAGCAGCAACTGAGTATATCGGAATTCCTCTTTTGGTACATTTTGCAAAGATTTTTGGCGCAGCACTGTTGAACAGTTAGTAAACTTGTTCCCAAAGCATTTTCATCGTACCCTGTTAAGGCTAACGCGTATAGGTTCCGAGATCCAGCGTACGCAAAAGAGTTTCCGCAAGACCAGGCCGAGCTCAAAATAACGGCATTTATGATGTGGGGTAGCCCTTTGATACCGGCATTCTGAATGGCGATTACCCAGGGAGAACCAGCGGCACCCTTCTTGCCTTCGTCAATAGCCTCACGCAGTGACTTGTCATTGTATGGTACCAAGACTCCAATAGCAAGAACGCCGAGGACATAGAATATGAGGATACGCCAGAAGGTACCTTGGAATAGTCAGTTGGTATTTGACTGGCCTAATCAAAGGAATGCACTTACGCCTTACTGCTTTCGGGATGTTGTGTCGTGGATTTTTTGTTTCGCAAGCAGCAACTGCGATAACCTCGGCGCCAAAGAAGGCAAATACTGCGTTGACAAAGCTCTTTAGGAAGCCTAAAAAGTATCCTGCGCTTCCCTCTTTAATGTATGCCTTCATTGCACCTGGATCTCTCCAATAACGAAAGCCTATAGGGTCTTTGTTTGGCCCCCCACCACATGCAAGGACGAATGCCATGATCAACAGGCCGACTATTGTTATTATTTTGAAGCCTGTGCAAGGGTCAGTATACGTCTCCGTGTGAAGCTAATCCTTACTGCAGAATATAAACTCGGCTTCGCCATATCCTGCAACAACGAAGGAATTTAGAGCGACAATGACTACCAGGATAATTGTTATCCATACCGCAACAGGCACAGAGTCGTCCCAGTACTGTATTACGACAGCTGCTGCTGATATCTCGGCACACAACACCGCACCGGCATCTACAACTGTTAGCAATTGGTTGGCACTCTCCAAGGGCTGCTATCAACTTAAGGCATAACTAATGGTTGTTAGTTTTTTGTTCGACTGAAAAAGGACTGATCGTTGGCAACACTCACTTCCATCCCATGGCAACTCCCAACGAGGCATCTCCATATCGATGAGCATATACGGTCAATCCCCCACTGATTGGAAGCCAGGTAACGATCTCACCAAGACTTTGAATCATGGCAAAGACTATACACCGTTAGCATATTTCGAAATTGAGGCTGTGGTTCATACCGACGGTGCCAACAATTGTATATGCGAGGAATATGGACAAGGGGCCAGCTCGTTGTAGAGCTACACCCGTCCCAAGGAAGAGGCCTGTGCCAATCATTCCGCCCATTGCGATGAACTGGACATGGCGACTCTTCAGTCTACCCGATTATGTTAGTTCAGGAGCCCTTTGACCGGAGCACAATAGCGCAGCAGCACATACCCTCTCTCCAAATGACCGTATTTCGCACCATCCAGCTCACCAGTGTAGACGGCAACCTCTTCCGAACTGGCATCGCCCGCATGCTCGACATCCTTTTCATTCCGACTGTTTGAATCTTCAGGTGTGGCTACCGGAACTGGGGATTTTGACATCTTGTTGGTTAGAATCCGCCTGGCATGAACTTGGATAATTCTTGTCTGAGCTGCGGGAGAACGGTCATTATAAAGCTTCCCAGATGGCTGGGTGGGGTTCAGATATATCGATATTATCAGTCTCACGGCTCAACCCACGTTGCCCTTCGGAGTTATCACCGTTGTATAGTATGGACATGGCAGATACTCTTATTACTGGACAAATATCACAACCAAGACGGGTGAAAACTCCGTAATCTTCTAACGGCACTACCAGTTGCATACTACTTTTGCACTCAATTTTACTTTTACGACAAGAAGTAGGGAATAAACTCGTCGCTCTTTCATTTGTCTTTTTTCTGATTTATAATTCAGGGTGCATCCCTGACTAGGACGTCAGCCCTTTCGAACATCTGCAAAACACCCTAAAGGGTTTGTCGTAACGGGCGGAACACGAGCCACGGCAATATCCCAGATATGTATATCTCAAGTGTAACGAACCCACGTTTGTTCAGGTATCTGCGGCTGGCCAGATGATATGATCGGCTGTACGGGCACGGAGGTCGCAAAGAAAATCAATCCGTCTGCCCTTATTGGGTGCCTCTCGGTGTTACTGGGCTGGTGGGCTGAATAGTACAGTTTATATCCAAGTCTTATCAACATGCAAGGTCTTCCTGTTATACCTTAGATGCAAGTCTCAAGCTAAAATTGTGACCTTTGGTACTCGGGGATAAGGACTGGCATGTGCGGTGTACTTGTACATTCAGCAGAGTACGCCCCCACGGACAACCCCAAACTCCAATCCTGTTTCTGCAGAATACCTCTGGCTATCTGTGGCTATCCGCTACTAACCAATTGGTGCAGTTTGTGCATCATATGCATGTAGCCCTTCCAAGTCACCAGCTGTTGAGGGGTAGCACTGCAGTACTGATCGATGGTTGTTCTGCAATGCCTTCAAGTTCCAGCCAGGGACAATATTGAAGCCGCCTTGGCTGGACGATGGAGGGGAATAGGGGATATGGCTGAGCTGTGTCTTGACGATATGAACTACTCCGAGACACCGGGGCTTGTCAATATCTGTAAGGATCCTGTGTAAGTCATTCTTCCAAGCTACTGCAACTCTTACTGTGGGGTAGTGGGTCAGTATGTATCACAGCCTGTGCCAGGTACCATGACGTTTATTTACCACGGTTTCAGGCATCGCAATGACACTTGACGTGCCTCCTTGCTTCTAAAAAGCAATGCTTTGCTGCACGAGTCGACTGCATCTGGCTTTGTACAACCCAAGATAGCGGCAACAGTCGTACGAATGGCAACCACATATGTACATACGTATCGAGAATATACACCTTTGGTTATACATCCCACTGGTATTACAATGACAGGCGCCTAGGCGGATTCCACAGCTTGCCATATGTCCCAGTACCTCCCACCTACCGCATGGCCTCTACTAGCCCTAAGGTTCTAAAAGCAACTCCTCGTCGGATACGTACCTCGTAGCAAACGACTTTACGTATTATTATTCCAACTGTGGCGATAGATCAGTTGAAGGAGCCGAATAGTTCGCCTAGCTAGTCTTTACGGCGAGAGGCAGAGTCTTAGATTCATAAAAAGCGATCATGCAGACGGATATTGACCTGAAAAGCTCGCCATGTCCGATCTCGGAACTGATTCAGACCACTTTTCCAGAAACAACAACCACTGGCCATTACGCTTAGTGCACATACTACCAAGACGGGCGGTGATTGAGTTGAGACATTTCCAGAGTGCTCTCAAGAAGGTCCTAACCTGCAATGCATTGAGCCTTTACTAGTATGTTCGGGCGGGAGGGACAATACTGAATCAAGAATTGGGCAAGAATTGACGGCTCGAGAAGAGGGGATCACGGAAAGCACTACCCTGGAAGCCTTCCCTGAGTAATCTATATACTGGTCTGAGGGAGAGTCCTTATCGCAAAAGCGATGCTTGAGGGATCGAAGATATGGTGCCGATCAAGTATGGAATACATACATGTGTAGGTGCTTTCTGCCTTACGGACCATGCGTGCAGCAAAAGCTTATCTAGCATTTAAAGTGTCGATGGCCTTTATCGAGTGTAAAGTGGTCTTACAAGCAATTGGTTCCTGTATAAAGATTAAGGAACATCAATAGCCAGGGATCCCGAGGGCCTGGTAGTTTCCGTCCCGCCTTCCCAATGCGGAAACAATCCCGTCCTGTTGTGTTGATCCAATGTGAAATATTGGAGTCTGTTTATCTTGCGTTTATAAAGTACCTAATTGTACATGCATTAGAAGGGATATCACTTTATAAGAAGTGCTTGATTACTTATGTATGCTCCGTGGGAATTGTTCCTATGTACATGCTTTCCCAGTAGTAGTAGTTTGGATTTCCGGTGGGTGCACGGTGATGACCTATAGATCTATGTACTCTCAAGAAGTGTAAAATAAGGAGATCCGGTCTGTACTTGGTAGCATGTTGGACCAACCAGTTTTGATATATCTCTGGAATTTCACAAAGGTTGGTGCATCCTATGTGCTTCTTGAAGAAGATCATGGCAAGCCGCCAAGCTGGCGCTGGTATACCGTATGTAAGTACTTGAGGCTCATCAGGTGACCACCAGCCAAGATGTTGGGGTCCGCAGGGCTTCAGGCGCTTGTGTAGCCATTACAGGCACGAGGATGAAGGTGAAGTGAGAAGACGCCAGATGACGACGAACCCATTCATCCACCAACCGGCATCACAGCGTCTTCAACTTCAATTCCAGTCTATCCAGAGCTATATTGCGCCTACTGCGACTCGGATTGTTCCCTTGCGCCTCGCCTATCCCTTCTCCACGTTTCAACACGACTCGACGCATCATCCACGCCGCATCTCAACCAGCGGCATCCCGCGGCTCCGTTTCACTCCCCTACCAGCCTGAACCATCACCCCTTCCCAGCGACAAACCCTCGTCCTACACGTGAGGCCTCGAAAGCTTCATGCCGCGAAAAGGCGCCCGTCAACGCATCAGTTATGGTGAGAATTGGAGCTCCCCTGCCAGAATTCCAGAGTGATGGGTCAAGGAAACGAACTAACGCGGCTCCAACCATCCTCTAGTCCTCCCACTTGCAGAATCTACGGCCGGTCATCGGCTTGGAGTTAATGGACTTGCTATAGATGAGAAGGGCGGAATCCTGTAAGTCGCTATTTTCCCAACAAAAACCTTTCGAATGGCCAATCTACCCATCTTAGTCATCCATCTTTTTACCTTACTCGATGACCCAACCTTTCTTCAATCACTGACACCTTCAAAACCAAAAGCTACTCAGGAGGTCGAGATGGCGTTGTTTGCGCTTGGGACCTGAACCTTCCTCGCTCAAATCCATCGCCCGACTATCCTCGAAAGGCCGCCAAAGGTTCGACATTCAGACAGCAAGTTCAGGCACATACGCATTGGGTCAACGACATTCTAGTCTCAACCGATGGCCAAAGTCTCGTCTCCGCCTCCTCGGATCTCACCGTCAAGCTGTGGCGTCCCCACTCACAAGCCATCGATACTCCACAAACGATCGGGCGGCATAGCGACTACGTCAAATGTCTCGCTGCACCGAGTAGTTTCAACTGGATCGCTTCAGGCGGACTGGACCGAAAGATTAGACTCTGGGATGTCGATGGTGGAGGAGCACAGTCGGTTATTGACGTTGGGGATGATGGCGAGAACCCCAAGGGAAGCGTTTACGCTCTTGGAGTTGGTGGACATGGTGGTTCGGTCCTTGCTAGTGGAGGTCCAGAAAGTGTTGTGAGAGTTTGGGATCCCAGGTCTGGAGAGCGGATAACAAAGTTTGTTGGCCACACAGACAACATCCGGTCGATACTTGTCAGTGATGATGGTGGCTTGATTCTCTCCGCTTCGTCTGATACCACGGTCAAGCTATGGAGTTTGGCAGAGAGGAGATGTATCCATACACTCAGTCACCACAACGACAGCGTCTGGTCTTTATTCTCACGACATCCTCGACTGGAAATATTCCACTCTAGTGATCGTTCAGGCCTCGTTGCCAAATCGGATTTGCGCAATACCAGCGATCTCGACGATGGAATCAGCGTTGCCGTGTGTCAAGAACACGAGGGTGTTAGTAGGGTTATTGCAAGTGGAGACAACATCTGGACGGCAACCTCGAGTTCCAGCATCAACAGGTGGAGTGACGTCGATACAGACACTGAAATCGTAAAGACGAGAGATGCAGGTCCAGCTCGCTCTCATAAGCATAGACCATCCGCATCATCTGTTCTAGGTTCACCGGTATTCAGCAAAAGGCCAAATATCCCCGTCAATGCCCTGCTCCGCCTCTCCTCAACCGGATCAGTTCCATCGAACGTTAGAGACCCCGATGCGGTAACTGTTTACTCGGTATCAAGTCAAAGGCGAGCATCTATTCCAGACGGAGCAGATCTGGGCCTCGTTGTACCAATCAACGATACACCAGAGGAAACGATACAGGGGCATCATGGTCTTATCAAACACTTTATTCTCAACGATCGACGGAGAGTTCTCACAGTCGACACATCTGGGGACGTTGTTCTATGGGACTTGCTAAAGTGCTGTCAAGTAAAGAGTTATGGCAAACGAGAACTGGAGGATGTCGCAGCAGAGGTCAACACCGTAGAAAGTGTTGCAAACTGGTGCACGGTGAATACGAGAACGGGTGCATTAACGTGCGTGTTGGAGGAGAGCACTTGCTTTGATGCCGAAATGTATGCGGACCAGGTTGAGCTTGAGAACCCCATAGATTTCAGGGAAGACCAGCGAAGTGAGTGTTCCAAAGGCACTTGACCCGGTAGAGACTGACCTTTCTTCTAGTCAACTTGGGTAAATGGGTTCTGAGATATCTTTTTGCAGAGCTCATCAGCGAAGAAATTGCCCGAGACGAGCAGTGGAGACGCACACTCGACGTCCAACGAGTGGAGCGGGAAAACGTTCGTAGAGCTAATGCACCCCCACAAATCACTCTACCTCCAGCGGGCATGTTTGAAAACGGTCCACAATCCTCGAAAAGTATGATGACACCACGAGCAAACGGTCACGGTGTTCCCCAAACCCCAGCTCTGCAGATTGGCCTTGCCACTCCAGGTCCTTTCATGACTCCTAGCATGTTGCTTCCGAACAATACCGGGAACTCGTCCGATGGTAGTACTGCCGGAAGGTCCTCTTTTCAAGGAACTCGCATATCTACTGAGCCGAAGGATTATTTCAACAGTGGGAGTGGAGTTCCACGCTCCTCCCAAGATGTTCCAGAAACGCCTTCAGCTGAGACGCCCACGGCAGAAGGTCAATCCCTTTTCGGCAAGTTTAGGCAGTCTCTTAAGAAGGGTGCCCGTTCAATGTCTACCGACTCCAGAATACCACCTACACCAACGGCTGCAAAGACGCCCATGCTTCCTGAAAATGACTCGAGTAGTACTCACAGCTCCAACAAGGACAAGGACGACCCCAATCATGTCTCAGAAGAGATTTTAGCAGGCATCTTACAGCGTCAAAGACAGCTTTACGAAAGCCATCTCAATGCTTTTGATAAGAAGGAGATGCTCAAGTCTGCTATCACGCCTAGTTTGCCAACCGAGACGCCGATTCTGAGGCCGCCTGGAAACACCATGGTGATTATACAGGACGACAAGCCGGATAGTGGAGGTGCCTCCGACCTATACAGAGGTACTGTGGCAAGTTGTGGAAAGGATGCCGAGATTCTTGAACGAGTTGTGCCTGCTTGGTTAGGTGATTTACTGCTCTATGTAAGATGACCATGAAGCACTCTATCATCTTATGAACTAACATGTTTCTAGAATAAAATACCCTTCAAGGAGCCAGTCAAGATCTCGTTCGTCCTGGTACCATGGCACGACGAGATGCCTAGCATATCAAGCACTGCAGATGGGTACGTCAAGGAAGCAGAAAGACTAACTTCAATATCTGACAATGTCAGGAATACTCGGTTAAATGCGAATCGAATGCTCCGCGCACGAAAAATCATGGCTTACGTAGCCGAACGACTACCCTTTTCCCACCTACCGGAGCTATCCGAGAAGGAAGGAGGACCACGTCCCGAGGAATGGTTGGAGCTCATGTGTCACGATAAGGTATACTGGTTACGTCCCGTCTTGTAGGTTCGGTTTCTAATTTTCAATTTCGAATAGCCTCTCGACCCTCTCCAGACTCTGGCAACCATCCGCGCTCATATTTGGAAGACTGGTGGTGATATCCTCCTACAATACCGCAAGAAGGGTGATATCAAGCTCGGACGTGCAGCAGGACACCAATCCACGCAAAAGAGGCACAGTGGTAGTGACAGCTTCAGCAGTGATCGTGATCCAATGTCCCCGATATCCCATAACTGACGAGTCCCGCTTGGCTTGCAATAATTCCTGACTTTCTCTTGGATTCCTTTGGAGTAAAACTAATTTCACACCCTCCTTTCAAGTTGGAGACTTGCTGTAGATGTTGGCCCTGTATGTCTAATTACTCTCTCCCCTTGTAAATAATTTTTTGGCCACTAATTTGGGCTTCTCCTGTATTGTTGTTTTGGAAGGCTGGTCTTTTTTCTTTTGTTTGCTTATCTCTCTTTACTACTTCTCACCGTAATTAACTTTTGGGTTGCTTTCTCTTCTTACGGCTGGAGCTTTTGGCGTTAATTTCCGTGGCTATTCCGATATACACTTTTTCTTGTCTGATTGTCTGACGACCACACATTTTTTGCAGTGGTGCCTTTTTAATGCGGATTGTCTGTCATACTACTTGGTAACTGGTGCTGCAGAACATCAAGATGACCGGTTATCGTGAAGGCTCAATGATTCACATTGATTGAGCAGAGAGATCGGAGTAAGTGGGGAAAGGAGCTTGCAAGGCTGATATGCTTGAGATGCCCAGAAGGAAAAAGTCTAAACGGACCGTCTATGATGGTAAAGAATCTAGGAAAACGGATAAAGACCCAACTACGAAGAAACCGCCGGCGGTGTAACCAGCTCGCGATAACCTCTTCTATCTTCCTCCACTTCCAGAACCCAATCCGGTATAATCTCCTGAAGGACCCCAATGCTGGGATCCTTGAGATATTCCAGCAAGCCCTGCAAATCCTCCGAAACGCGATTGGCAAACTCAAACCTGGTGTTGGTCACCCAGTAGCTGCCTCGGTTCATCTTGTCCTCGAAAAGTATATGGTCCTTTAGCCCTCTACCGTCATATCGCCACAGATTCTCTGGACTTGCTGCAATTCTGAAATGATGTTCGATGCTGTCGAGGTCCTTCGAGTATGGCGTGTGCTCGTAGTCGTAGCTCTCGAGGAGCTTGTGAAATGCGTGCTGCTCGAGCGAGGCTTCGATGTCTGGCACTTCTCGACAGGCCGGGCACGGATGGGCTGGAGTGCACTCTTGAGCTTCTCGCCATTCTCGACAGAACCGACATTCCTCGTTACTCTCCACTGAGGATACATCATCAAAGTCCTCCTCCTCTACGCCGACTCCCTTCTCATCGACATTTGGCTTGAGGTTACCAAAGTAGTCCTTATCCGTTCCGAAGCCGGCATTGCTCTGAGCTTGCTGTGCTTCGCTGCCTTGCTGCTGAAATGCCTCTTCCGTGATTCCAGCCAGTCCGTCATTCTCCGGTCGTGAAGGGGTGTTTGCGCTGCCCATTATGTGTAGCTGTCGATGTCGCTTGACTTGTTCGTGCGGGATGTTGATACGGCTCGAACGGGTAGGAGGAGTGAGGAGGAAAAGTCTATGAGGGATAAGGTCAGGATTGAGCCGAGGAGATGCGAGCTTTAAGGGGTTTCCGAGTGTTCAACTTCGGATGCGATAACCTTGTTTGTGAAAGGGACTAAAGGTTCATTGGTAGATCTTCTCTGACGTAGTAGGTGCTAGGCGTTGCGAAAGTAGCTCAACTCGGGATATCACGTGATGTGCCGCGTCAAGATAAGTAGTTCGGTTCAGAATCAAAACCGGCGCCTCTCCCATTTTGAAGAACGACCTAATAGATGCCAACATCTTTTCAGAAAACGGTTTGAAAGCTGGGCTTTGCTTGAATATTACCAAGCAAGACATACTGTTAATGAGTTTTTGTGGTTGATGGCTGATTCGAATTCTGATCTGATCCCAGGAAAGACTCGAGCTCATAACTACACACTACATTTTTTCCAACAAGCAAGTATGCACTTCAGTCTGTATTTTTGTCTTATGAGCATTGATAGAGCCTTCGCAGCCCTTTTACATACAAATGTCGATAACAACGCAAGAACAACGAGGGGGTCTTGAATCCACTTCCTTGAGGGTGTTGTCACGTGGAGTGTAAACAAAGAAATGGCTGCATGGCAACAGGACCCTGCATAAGGTAGCCTCGGAAAGTTGCCAACAGAACGCTAACTAATCTGAACCTGGAAGCAAGCAACGCAGCGCGAGGCTAGCAAAACAATCTCCAGACAAACTTGGGTGGATCGACATCAACCTATCAAGACCCAACAACCTTTGGACTATCGACTAGCTTCCACCCAGCTCAGCTTCATACACAAAAACTTTACACTATTATACACGCCGGAAAATCTCGACTAACCAGCAAACGCCAGGCTTGCTCATCATCGACTTTGAGTTCTGAAGGACACAAGTTGTGAATGTTTGTTGGTGGCCAACCGAGAAGTGACCATAGGGACGATTGAGGCGTCCATTCCCTTTATAAATACAGTGCTTCGTCAAAGTCCAAGACATGACATTACCCATACCGCTTCGTCGGCAGCTGGGTGAATTTGATACATACGACCAGGTTTGCTTCTCGCCCTCCAACTTGAAGCCGTAGATGTGCCGAAGTTCGGGCTGACGATAGAATGACAGGAATCACCGTTGTCTTCACCACTTAGAGTATGCACAGTGCTACTACCCACAATTATCCGAGAGCATACCGCCCCGGAGAGAACCAATCGACGCTAGAGCTACCACGAGGTTGGACCTTCGAGCCCAAACGGAACGACATGTCGACAATCAAAGTCGGAGGACACGATCCACACGACCATTAGGACATTAACCTTCTAGGCTGCAGAATTTGGGCACTTCATAGGAGTTCTTCGTTTGACCGATGTGTATGGATTGGTGGGATTGGACTTATAACTGTACGGAGTTGGAGGCACATAGTAGCGGGATATCTGTGGACGGGTCTCCATACACTGCTGGTATACTGGTAGTGCTGCCGGTTTCAAGCAACGCCAGGAAGGTAACTCCGGGTGCAACAAGAACTCGCAAAACGATGGCTCTCGGGTGCCGGACGTTTCTGAGCGCTTCAGATCGGCTCTACTTCGGCGGGACTCCGGGGAGGCAGGTCGGCCAAATGTGAAGTACAATGCGGAATGCGGCAGCTCTGCTCTCGTGAGACAAAACGCTCAACCGGCCTAGACAGGACACCAGATGGACTTTGTCGGCTTAAGCCGCTATACTTCGGAGCATACGGTAGCAGATCTATGCACGTCCTGGAGTCTCGACGTCATCGGAGTTGAAGAAACAGCGCAACAGACAACAGACCACCCAGCACTGACATCACCTCAAGTATTTCCGGTACCCTTCCTCACACAATTCGGTAAGGTGTGCAACTTATTTTCCCCATAAGGCGGAGTACCAAGGCTAAGAGCCTCATAAATCTCTCTCGGTTTATAGGTTCTAGATTAAACTGCCTCGTGTTTCGATCTCGGCACATACTGACAAGCTTTTGTGGCATGATTAGCGAGGATTACAGCTAATGCAACAGAGATTTCTGTGCTGAATTTCTCCGGTTGGGAGAAGGAATCGGCGATGAATTAGTTGGTGAGAGGCCTAAACTTTAACGGCGGATATAAGAGTACAAAGGGCCCGAGGAGGTGATGAGCACCAACTCCCTTACTCTACTCTCTACTACCGAAAGAAAAACCAGCTCTCCACAACCGAGTAAGTACATCTCCATCAAAGTCATTCCTTTTCTTAGGACTCTTTATATTACCGGGAATATCTGCTGATTTGGGTCATCCAGTAAATCCGTGCTGCTGCTGCAAGCTTCCGCCAAAACCCACACTACAAACCATGGCTCCACACTTCAGTCTGGGCACTTCCTCCGCCTCCTCCTCCCCGACGACCACCCCACCCCTTTCCCGGACACCCTCTCATTCCACACCGGTCCGAGACAACGTGGGAAATCGCCACCGCTTCTCTCGCTTTGTTTCGAGGCTTATGGCATCGAAAGCCTGTTCAACCTCGCCTCTCGGAACGCCAGATGATGAAACTCCCGTCGTCAGATACAAACCAAGACGAAACCCCACCTACACCGATCCACATACCGGTATAAAGGTTCGCGAGAACGAGCTTGAGCAACCGGAGACAACTGGGGAAGAGGGACATGACTACCTTTCATCGAACCCACCTGTTCCTCTCGAAAAGTCGAAAACATACGAAAGAATGCTGGAACTGGAGAGCAAAAAGCCGCTGGAGGCAGACGGGATCTTTACTCTTAAAGATCCTGTTGAAGTTGTAGAGGAGATAGTAGAGGAGATAGATGGCGAAGAGGTGAAGATAGCCGTGAAGAAGGGCCCCCAGAAGCTGTATGATGAGGAGTATATACTGGTCGGGTCAGAATCGAGATGCCATTCGAGAAGTCAATCGAGAAGTTCTTCCAGAGTTCGAGGCTCGACCCGAGTTAGGACCCCCTTCACTCCACCGCAAATGCTCCCGAAGACTCTTGGCGCCTTTCCCTTTCCTTCAGTGTCGAATGAAGATGCCTCCTCAGTTCCCCGAAGTCACAGTTCTTCTGATCTTCCATCTTTCACTCCTCCCGTCCGCGCTTCTCCACACCAAGCACTACCCAGAGTTTCAAGCCTGCGAGACCTAGCCCTTTCGAGTCCGAAGGCTCCTTCTACTCCCATGACTTCTCACTCTCCTCTTAGGCATGCCGATACCCCGGACAGCATGAAGACTCTGGCAAACATTGGTGCGGACGAGTACAAGGAGCTTATTTCACAGATCAAGAAGATACAGAAAACAAATCGGGTACGCTTTGAAGGTAGCAGCACTTATACCGGTAGCGGTGGGTTGAATGGGAGTAATGTCCAGAGGGCCGCTCAGAGGCGAGTCCTATAAGAGATTAAGTATGTATGTCGGATTGTATGAGAAGGAGGATTGAGTTGGAAAAGTTTCTCTTCTCTTGTTTGGTGATTGTATGCATTGGATTATGTTGCCTCGTTTTCGCAAGAAACTGGATGGGAGGGCATTATTGGGCGTGTTTTGCGTATTCATCCTTCTAATAATGCATTAATGTTGCTGCGAGAAGTCCCATAGTTGCACTCGGGTTCCTGTAGATTAAGGGACAGGAATTTTTCTAGATAATAGTAAGGAGTACGATGATGATGGATCCGGCTAAGAGCTTTTAGCAATAATTACGACCTAAGTCTCTAAGTAGGTCCGAGGACTCCATTGAGATATATGTAGGTAAGTAAATGCCAGAGAGAACAAGTATCGGAAACTCGTTTATAGATACTGAGGAGATGAATTCAGGCTTCTTTCTGTACTTGCGGCTCATTTAATAACTTCGTCATACATGCGTATTCCAGGCTGTACCGCGTTTCAAAGATATCAGATCCTCCTGAAAATAAAAACAGAGGCGTCCAGAGATTTATATTCTGTGGCAAGGATTCTCCAAATGCCTCGATGCGTCCGCTGGTCGAAGTCGAAGCATGTGCACGTGGTTGCTGTGATCGGTACTTACTTTCATGATCCCAGAAGCAATTTCCTGAGCAGGTCCCGAGAAGGTCGAAGGCAAGCAGTCCGGAACCGCTGGATTCCATGGACGGCTCGAGCGTAAATGGGAGTTCATATTATAGACTAATTGGCACAGCGAGGAAGTGAAAAAAGAAGCCACTGTCTTATTGGAGCAAAAGATATTCCTGGTGGGATTCGAACCCACGACTTTCGCATTTCTCGTTCCAGGGAACGCCTGGTGACAAGTATAAGAACGACACGCTGAGCCACTGCGTCACAGGAATGATATATACATTGGACAATTATTGTGCAATATCATGATATAGAAATGCCAAGCACGGTTTCTGAGAGAGGAATATCTACTTCGCATTCATGGATGCATTTTAGCAACTTCAGATGGCTGAGTTTGGGGCTTAGGTAGCCCGAAACAACATGAATTGATCCCCTACAAACGAACGGCTGTTGTCGTGACAACATAGGCTAGGGCTTCCTTCAGCTCCTCCAAGACCGCACGCTTCAACAACCATCTGCTACAAGGTACCCAGTGCATCGCGGCTCTAGCTAACTTATGGAGAACGCAATTCGCTTTCGGTGTCATAATGTGTTTTAAACAGAAGATTACAGCCACAAGATTGCCCTTCACAGTGGTACTCAGAGAAACCATGAGAAGACCAGCAATGAGCACTAAGAAGTGGCAGTGTATTCCAGCATTCTAGTTAGATACAAGGGACGGCTCATAGTACTGTCATCGGCTCCGCAGGTCCCGCTGCCTGTGAAGTCGCGTGATAACTCCATCCTCTTGCAGAATGACATCTCCGAGTCGTTCAATGCCTCGGCCACAGTAGTAGCCCGGAGTGGACTGTTTATGGGGACATCACTGGAGGGATCAGCAGCACAATTCGAGTACTATGAATCGAAAGCCGAGTTCCGACTTCTAAGTGATGGCCCCTTTGTACCTTCTAGAACAGTTCCCTGCATTTGACAGGGAGCATCTCAGACGTTCCTTCGTGGTTCATCTCATCGCATCCAAGATAGACTAATGCTGCTCGGAACCAATATTTGCATGTGAAAGGACAGACATCGACCCTTTTCAATCATGAGCATCACAAGAAGTATGTAATTTAAGGAAGACACGCCGAGTTCTTTAATCTGAAGTATATTAGAAGCCTCGGATGAACCTGCTGTGGCGATATATATTCGGAAAGCTTCGGAGCGTGCACTGAAATCGGATGCCGAAACTGGCAATGGCAGTTGTACGAAGTATGTCCCTATAGCCTAGTACTCGTGGGTACTTCGTTCGGAGGATTCGGTACCCATGGCTCCGAGCCAAATGCAGTTCAGTTGCTCGTCGGTACGAAAAATGATGTCCTGACAGCGAGTGAATCTTGCGACTGTACTGATTAGGACACGCTCGGTACACCTTGCAATGTTGTATGGTTATGTAGCTAGAATGATCTCAAATATGCCGGTGAAATTGAAACGTTCGACAACAGTCAGTATGAGCCGAAAAGTTCAGAGACCAAACGACAAGCGCCTCTTTACTGTATGTGAGTAAGAGTACTTGTAAGTAGAAATATCCAAGTAGATCAGATAGTCGTATTCCTTGTCGTGGTACGCAATCCGGACCATTATCCCAAGTTTCGATATGCCGCAAAGGCATGAGTCTTAACAAGGTAATAGCGAATACTTCTGGGAATTTGCCCAAATGACAACGCTTCATAAATACCGGCCTGTTATACTTTTGCCTCTTGAGTGTGCCGATCGGGATATAAAGAGGGGATACGCCCCGCCTTGTAATGCAAGATGAGCTGGACAAGAAGTTATCATTCTTGTGCTTGGTACTCCGTACGTACGGAGAATCGGAACCACCCAGGTGCTACATACTCATACATACCCCGCATCGTCTACAGGCAGATGTCAGCAAAGGTAGGCATCGTATGTATGTACACATGTAGTTAGATGTTCGCAGATTCTGCTAATGCATTGATAAAGTTCTTCACATCACTGGTTGCATCAGATGTTCCGCACACTTTAGGAGCGCTTGCGCTTGTATGTAGCACTTGCATATGCATGCAATTGCAAGATTTTGCCTACGACGGGACGATAAGCTTTCTTCCAGTACGGCCTAGGGCGTAAGAACATTTGAGAGCAAACGACGACCGTCAGGAAGCGACGGGAATATTACATACTCAATTCGCAAAGGGGAAAGAAAACTCTTCAACTGTCGCCATTTCTCTCAGATTCGTCGGGATATGCCAACTGCTTTCCGGGCCCGGGGCGGGAATAAATCAAAAGTGAGACTTTTCTCCGATCAATCTACGAACGAGCGCGATGTATCATCCTTCAAGTTCCGAGTCCGAGTTGCCAACACACATAAAACAAGCTCAAAGATGCTCGAACGGGGTCAGACCTTATGATAGCCAGACTACTTAACCTCTCGAGGATTAGTAGAGAGCCAGCCACAAAACGAAGGTGGTATTCCGAGTCTGCGTCTTCCAGTAGTATACATACGCTGAGAATAATCATCTCTGTGTACAAGGTACTTTGATATAAGTCGTTGGCTGTATTCTAGAGCCGCATTTTCTTCGAATAGAATAGTTGACCGCACTTGAAACTCTTCGAAGGCCCGCCATGCGCGATCAACAGTGCCGTGGATGCATCAAGTACTATACAAGATCAGTATAAAGTTAAGTACGTTAAGCAGGACGCACCCAAAATATGATTTGTACTGCTCGATGGTATGAACAGTAGCCGAGTGGCTCGGTGACCGATGTTGGTGGTAACCAGGCGGATGGGATGCTGTAAGACGATGTCGAGCTGAACGTGAGAGAGATGGTGCCCTATCCGGTCGATCAGTTCATAGTGTTAATACTTGAGAATGTTACCTGAAAACGTGCTTTCAAAAACTTCGGAGTCCGATGTGGGGTAGTCTACAGTGGCATTCAGAAAGTCTGGACATGGGTTTGTGGTTGCTGTGCCGTCGCTTCGGCTGCCTGTGGTTGCACAAATTTGAATAGATAGTGACACCGATACTCGTAACTGGTACTCCGTATTAACGTCAAGCACGAAAGCACTACTTACGGTCGATTTCGGATAGATGCTAGAGAGATACGTCGATAACGAGAGGGCCAACAAAAGCAGCTAAGCAAAGAGTCAGTGGTAATCTGTGTGCTATTATCTCTAGAATGTGGGGAATGGAACTCAATAACTTCCAGAAGCCTAGCCATCCTTCCGAGGTGCATTGTCTAACTTATCTATCTGTCCGACGCAATCTGTCTTTATGTCGATCCAAATTAACACCTAAGTATTCGGATGCATGCCGATAAGTGATAGCGGTATTGGTACCAGTAACTAATGCAGAGTTCCATACCAAGTACCTACCGTCCTGCTTGCGATTTTTGTATATGCGCAGGCGGCCGTAATATGAAGGAACCGTCTGCCACTCTCCAGTACGGATGCTCCCAACCACAGACGGTAGTCCAAAGCGGATAAACTGTTATCGCTATCTTCACTGACTTCGACTCCGATATGTGCCAGGCAACCTTCATCCTCTATTCGGATATTGAAGCCTGCCCGGGTGCCAGGTGCCTGATAGTGCTAGCGGGAGCCCAGTCGATCACCCAAGGAACGAAGCCACTGAGCCAGTAGCCGAACTTACTTCGTACTTTTGCAAATTTGTATGATATGTACTGTAGTTATCATACGTACGAAAATCGAGCCGAAGACAAGCCCCATACTAACTGCAGCGCTGCGGAGCCGGGAAGTCTAACGAAGTGCCATCCCCACGAGGTGGATGTAAAATGCAAGTCCATCTGCAGTTGTGGCAAATGATCTGATACTCTCTTCAATTTGGTTAGGTCCCAGTACAATGGGCATCAAATGATCGAACGTTGCTGAGCAGCCTCAATTCAGCTCTCCAAAGTGGTGGCTTTCTCTGTGAACCCGAGCTGCTGGTTGTTTCGAAACCTAACGGGATATGTCCGAATGCACTCTAAGCAACCCAAGTCGCAGCCAAACAAAGTACCAGATGATGATGAAATCAATTTCGACAGCGTCTTGTCCTCCCAGTTCGATGCAGGTGGTTTTTGAATGACAGTTCATCCAATTGCGTTCTCCGCACGCAAACTTCTCCCTTTCGATATGGCAATCGAGGTTCCGGCATTCCGACACTTGAAAGTGATTGACTCATGATGCTATTCACATAAACAGCTGTTCAAGTTGCCAACAGCAAGTAGGATTTCGAAATGGACAATAACAGGTCCGTAATAGTTGCTGTGATTCTGCAACTGACGTTGTGTCGTCAGTTTGAGCATTTGTTCCTCCAGCGTCGGTCCGGTTGAGAAGCAGACCTTCAAAGCCGTCATCTCCATACCGATGGCGTGTACCCCACACTTTCCAGTTTGCCCAGCCCCGCGATTACCCCAGCTTTTCTCCAGTCTTCTGTCGACGTTCTGGCGTTTCGGTTGTCGTTGGTCACGATGCCAGGGTTTCCGCTACTCCTTTCTCAACAAAACCATATCCTGGACCCAGCTGCTCCTCGTCAACGAAGTCGCCTGAACGTCGAGAAATTGAGGTGTGGCAACGAGACGAAGGCCTGTTTTGATCGATTGTCGTCGCAGGGATAGTGAGAGATCCAAATGGCATTAAGATTGGCAGCAGGGGACTCCAATCCAGAGATTTGCGCCGCCGCTGCATGAAAATCGATCGAAATGATGGGTTGTAAGGCTGCTTTGGGGTGGTTGAACGGTGTAAAGCTTTCCCAACAAAAACTCGTAGAAGCCACTTGAAACCTTGCTCTGCACACGTGATCGGCTTTCTCGATCTGGAAAACCGACAACCCTTCGTGATGATACAAGTAAAGGCGTTCTCTGTATGAAGTAGTTTTCTGCTGGTACATACGTACGGGATTTCTGTAATACATTATGACGAGGATTCTACATATCATGCAATTGAGTCCATAAATGGGATCAGGAACAGGAGATGATTCCTGCCTAACGAGCTGCATCCAAGATGCAGTTTTCCATCGAGAAGTTACAGATTTGCATGCGGGTTCGATGTCAACAGCGGGTGGCTGCAGAATCTGGATACTTGGGAAGGTAACAGCCTGCAGAAGCATCTCATTGTTGACCAATCGACTTGCAAACGTCCCTCAAGGAGATGACATTCGCCGCGACCGGTTTAACGTCTTCGATGGGCCTTTGAGGCTTCCAAGGACCTGGAACGTTCAAAGCAATATTCTTTACTTAGAAGAACACCTGTGAGCCCATAACGGGAGCATTTGCTCAAATGACCTCCAACTAATGAAGTCGTCTTGCTTCCTAACTGGGACAGTGCTCAGTTTAGATACCAGAATCTCAACATTTTGTGGTCACCTGCCCCGGAATTTAAAGCATGATGCTTGTGTATTCAATCAAGAGCCTGGATAGTTCATCCAGTGTTGCAATAAATCATATCGTACTTTTATTCCTGAACTAGCTCCGGTTGACGGACTACTTGTACCTATCCTTTCATACCTCGCCAGCATTGTTTTGCTCTGAACTCAATTCGGCCTGCACACTTGCATATCGTCATACATAAGTACAAGTAGAGATGGAGTTCCTTCCGTTCTAGTAAGAGTTAGCAGACGTCACCTAGCAAGCCACAAAGGTACCGATTCAACGTGGCTCTCACTGGCACGCCACTGCACTTGACCCCACACGTCACGGAAGGGTGAACGGAAGCAACAGACCATAAGCTTTAGCAGCCGTAAGTCAGCCGAAAAACGCCGAAGCGCTGCCTATTTTGAAGTTTGTGGGGTAGCTTTAACGTCGAAATAAAGTGGGGACTCCACGACCGTGCGCGAAGGTTGAAATTCAAGAGTGTAGCGTATCGGTTAACGTTCGTGAGACAACCTCCGCATTCTCACACTTGCTACAAGTACATACCGTTACATACTTAATTACCTATTTAAAATTAGACTCCGTTTGTATGAATTCAGAAGCATTATTACCTTGTATCACGAAGAAAGTCATCGTGATGCGTTGGGTATGAGACTCCCATGGCATCTTTTGATCTCTTCTTCGATCTTTGTAACTTACTTACTAAAGCTGCCTTTCACGGCCCTAATTAATTAACAAATTCTGACCAAAGTGGGACTCACGTTCATGTCGGCAAACCAGCTGAGTTAATACAAGTAGCCACCTTAAGTAAGTACGTTAATAAAAAGCATACAAAGTAGCAGAAGCTCATACGGGCACTACATAATCGTCCATACGTCTTCCTACTTCGTATGTACCCCCCAGCCCACGCGGTACAGCCCACGTTGCAAGAAAATTCAACTTGGTGGAAGAAACATTCAGTTACTTCGCAAATAATCGAAAAGATTCACCATATTTCGGACTGTCGTCATAAGCATCGCACCAATCTTTGGGCAATGCCGGCAGCCATGTCACATTCATCTCGTCAAGCCCACTCGATTCTACAATCGTCAATCTGTAAGCCTAATTTCCGCCTGTCGAGGACTGTGTCGAATCGAACCTCACAAACTCTCTTCAGCCTCCTTCAACGACCAACTAGTCTCCCCGCCAAATAACGTCCTGTTGTCTCTGCACACCAACCATCACGTTCAAAAAGAGTCGCATCTGAGTCGCAAACCTTTCAGCAAAAGCACCCTGAGAATCTGTGCAGCAGTCGCCCAGCTGCATAGTCTGCCTCTCAACAAATCCCAGCTGGTCTTCTCCCGGTCAATGCTGATCCAGTTGGGTCCCGACTTTGTCCCTTAGTGCCATTTGTGTCCCACAGTTCAGTCCAGCATACGCCAACCGAGGCCCATTAAGGCTTAGGAGCCAATTCGATATCAAGACCTATTCGAGTGTCGTAGGATTGTGAACGACCGCAGGATTACTCCTCCCATCAGCTTCAGCGGAGGCAAAGCCACGAAAAACGTTAGCAAAGAAAGGCAAAGACAAAGAAAGCTGTTGGAGTCCAGACCGAGACAACCGCAGGTCGCAGAGAGGAAAAGAAAGTGAAAATTTACTGCGGAATTTCATGGTTGAGATCGAGCAAGAAATTGACGGGTTCGTTTCAGTGTTTCGGTTCGGGACCCAGAGCTGTCGTCGTGGTTGAAGGAGAAATTCAAAGCCGGGGAAAACGTTGAAGTTTGTTGTCTCTCGTGGTTCACAAAGACCAAGGTCTGACAGGGATTGGACATTTGATGGCTTCGTAAGGGCGTTTAGAGAAAAATTGCACCGACGAGATCCAAACGTAACGCCGTCCAGCAGCTTCTGACACCCCCCCGTCCAGGCCGTTCATTTCCTTCCATCCCGTCACTACCCCCAGGCATCTTTTTTATCACCGTCGCCGCATCTCGCACTCCCTGTCTCTCTTCTCTCTTCTTCTTCTCTTCTCGCGTTAGCCAGGCTTCCCTCTCGACAGCTTCAACAGCAGCACATTCCACCCACAAGCCTCATCTGTCCCTGCCTTCTTTTGTGCATCACGCATTCACCACCGTTTGCAACAACCGAAAGCACGATAGCAATCACCGCGGTTGAGCTAGGGAGCCTCCTCATCACCAAAAAACAACACAGAGCCAGACCCAATTACCGAATCTTCAACGGTCCACAGCACAGTTCGAGTTCAGCATCCGATCGACAACTACCGTTCGTTCGCAATAATTGTTGGAAGGTACCGGTACGCATCGTTTGGAGACTTTGGAAACCTGTACAGCTCAAACTCGCACGCCTTCTGTTTTTCTTCAACTCTCTCACGAAACTATTCTGGGTAGCTTCCGAGTGCTTGGACGCGGAAGAACTGGGAATTGATTTGTCCATCATTTTCGCCATCGAAGAAAAACCCTAGCAGCGATTTTAGTTGACTGGGCGCATCTCCACTTGACTGAGGATCCAGACGAGCTAAAATATCGAAAAGAAACAAATTCGGAGTCGTAACAAGCCGGAAGATTCACAGGTCCGACTTGGACGCTCTCCTTATCTGCCACACTCGTTTTTATAAAAAGAACGGTACTGGCTCTCTCCTCGCAAAGCTCGACTCTGGTACCTGGATTCCCTCTTGTCGCTCAATATCGCCCTTTTCCGCTCCCAAACCAAACAAACACCACTCAAAAAGCGTCGGTCGTCGATCGGATATTTTACCCATCCCAACTACGGAAAACAAGCATCAACTTAATTTTTCCTTTTTCTTTTTCTTTAGGAAAGAATAAGTGGAAAGTAATCATTTTTTTCCATATATCGACTACTGTACAGTTGTGCACAATAATATCCTGCAGAAGCTAGGAAGACTTTGCTTAGGGCACTTGCTGGAGCGATTGGATTTGTTGGTTGCCGCGTTCGAACGCTCGCTTCTCAGGTCCTCTTTATCGGCCACCCACCCACCCTTCGCATGAACTTCCCTTTTCCTCCCGCCCATTAATAGGCCCTTCCTGCTTTCTTATCTTCCACCACCACTCCACCTCCACCTCCACCACCACCACCACCTTTATTCCCGTCCTTGGGTAGGTCAAGTTTGGAGTCCAAAAGGTACTCGGCAGTTGCAATTGGCGCCTTATTTCTTCCTTCTTCTTCATCACAGCCCTCTTACCTTTTGCACATTACCTCCACAACTACTCCTCACCTTGGACAACTTTTTCAAAGGTCTCTTTTTTTCGTTTTCAACCCCCGCAACTATCGCCATTCTCTCTTTTTCCGCTTCGAAAGATCTTCGACCCAAGAAATTCCTCTCCCTCAACAAATCGAGAAAGCCTCCAAAGACGATTCCCACGAATTACGTTTACCATTGATCAACTGTTACCCAATTCACCCGGGTCCTCAGCTCCCTCGTTACCAACCATTTCCGACTGTCTCAATCGAAAATCTCAGACTGGCTTCCTGTCGACAACGATCTTCACTCTTAGCCCCGTCATTGTGAAGCGATCTTCACCGACCGCACTCAACACTTTGCAATCCGGACCCTGCACCAATGACGGAAGTTCTCACTGCCTCCATGTCTGGCGGACATGGTGGCTTCCACCGTTCGGCCTCCACTGGTTCTCTCCTTCAACGCTCCTCTTCGACAAGTATGTTGGGGTCACTCGCCGGCAAGAAGAACCATCACCACGGCAATTTCAAAACACAAATTGTCCCTCCCTCTCCTCCTCTTTCGCCGCAGCTCTCTTCATTCTCTCTCGACCACGACGGATTTGACGGTGGGGTTTGCTTGGACGATGACGAACTCTACCTACCAGTCTATGACTACGCCAACACCTCCCCTCCCGGTGATTCATCCGAATCATACACAGAATCGGTTGCCAGCAGCACATACATTTCGTCCTCGCCAGACCTATTGGAGAGGAAGGACTCGATATCGCCAGAGGCACCCGACGTTGTAATTACGGCCGTGGATGACTTTGAGATCAAGCACGAGCCCTCGCGGCATGTCGACTATCTCTCACACGACTGGACGGAGGAGCAGATTTGTTCGTCTTGGAGGTACATGGTTGGAAAGAGGAATGCCTACCAGTACAGTGCACGGCTGGAGAATGCTTCTTGGAGAACATGGGCAAAGTCGAGATTTAATCTCGGCACGATTTCCCCTAAGCAGTTGAATTGGTATGTCATCTTCCCATATCTCTTTCTGATCCAATGGGTGTTAACTGATGGAATAGGCTCAAGGAGTGTGATGTTACCTGGTTGTACGGGCCATTGTCAGACGGGACCGACAAAGTTTCATGGAAGAAGCTTCGCTCAACAAGCTACGAAGACTCCGAATACAGATACAGCCCACCACACCGCTATAGCCCACACGCTCATGGGAAGAAGCCAATTCTGAAGAAGAGAAGCATGTCAGAGGTGATGCTGCAGAAATCGCTATCATCCTCCAGTCTTTTGAAGCAGGCAACAGCCGCGATTGAGGCACAGAAATCAGAACGAGGCGGACTCTTTCCATCGGATCGTCCAGTTCCATCGCGAGCGTTCTCAGACTATGGTGGGTATCGCAAGTCTACATTCAACTCTGCCGTAACCGAGTGTCCAACGGCATTTGCATCATCGAGCTCGGGAGGTCACTCGCCGTCGTGTGAGAAGCACATTACCTTTAACGACAAGGTTCAGCAATGTATAGCAGTAGCGACCGAAGAGGAGGAGCGCGACGATGACGACTTGTACCCGGAGGCCATCGACGAGTCATCCTCGGATGATGATGGGTTGGTTATGCTCGGATCCAGTAGACCAAAAATTACGAGATCATCGAGCAGCACCCGGTCTTTCTCGGAACAAAAGACCATTGCCATGCTTCCCGCGGCGGAACTCAAGCCACCAGATGAGCCAATCGAGAAGCCAAAGAAGTCCTCCTTCACCGGTGGATTCTCTTCCTTTTTTTCATTGCCTTCTGTTGGTATTCCCCAGCTTGGTGGGTCGTCCGCTGTGTCGGATCCAAAGACAGCCACTCCATCCATGGGTTCAATGGGCAAGACGACCGCCACACATCACTCCATTCAGCACAGCCATATGTTTGATGATGATGATCTGGATGATGATGAGATGGCGGAATTGAACTGGGGTGGAAGTGGAGCGTTTGCCAATCGACGAGACAGCCTTTCTCTCGTCCGCCCACGGTTCGAGACGGGCTTGACGGAGTTTGATGGGTCAGATTATAAGCACGACATCACCGGATCGGCCTCCGTTTATTCCAACTACTCTAACTACGAGGAGGATGAGGACGATCAAGTGGCAGAGGGTCTGTTTGGAAGAGCGGTGGATACTGTCAATACGGTCAAGGACATTGCCCACGTCTTTTGGAACGTTGGATGGAGAAGATAGGGGCGCAGGATTTGATGGAGGGCATTTGGTTGGCTCACTGGCCATTATCATTGCTTCTTTGTAAAGGGCTCTATCTGACTCGATTTCATTTTACTCTCTCTTTCCTATGGGTAGTTTGCTTTCAACTTGCTTTAACGGCGCGTCGGGGTTGCTGAAAATTTTTGCTTTTTGCTTTCGCTTCCTTTTTCCCTTCTCTTTTTTTTGTTTTGGGGGTGGTGGTAAGTCTTATAGCCGTGCTTTCTTCCTCATACACTCTCTATCAGCGGCTATCACCACGTCGATTTTTCTTTGTCCTAGGCTCTACTTTAATATTATCATAGTAAGGAGCGGGCTGTGATAAGGCGTTATGCGGTTTTGATTTTGTTTTTTTAGTTCTCTCCTGTCCCCATCTCCTCTGTCTATTATCCTTTTGGACTCATCTCAAAGGTCATCCATCATATCTTGCGGATACAGGTAGTCAGTCACTCGCAACATTGTCTGTTGCGCTAATCGTTTCTATTGCAGTCTTCATGGCAAAGTTGGATAGTTCATAAAATTCTTTGCAGGACTTGCTTTTTTCTGTCTTTTCTCGAGTCATTCTGTTCTTTCTTGGTTGTTTTTGGTTCTTCATTCTCGATACAGGAGTTGAGGGTCGTTTTGTGACGTTTTGTGACGTTTGAAGTGTTTATTGGCCATTATCAGAGTACATAGCTTCATATTCTACGCGCTCACTACGGTGAGTTGTTTCTTGTTGATCACACCTTGTTCCGACCTCAAGTCTATCATTTTGCTTCATGAAACTGTATCCATGTCTAGGATTGTGATTTGAGTGATTGAATGTGGCGTGCATTCGCATTGACAATTTGACTTCAACCAAGCCACCGACCCGAGCTTATCTTTGAGATCCGACCCTAAGGTGCTAATTCAAAAGTTTGCATGTTTGAACCGCTGGATCCCTCTTCTAACCGCACCCCGCATGGAGTCGCCGCCAGGGATCATACAAGTACTACAGATAGGGATCCCAGAGCGTTCCGAGTAAAATTCCAGAACTATGTACACCAGCAGTTTGTAGCTCGGTCCTAGAATGGCAGGGCAAACTCGAACTCTTGCCAAGGTATTGAAAATGTTTGGATTGCCATCATCCATTCCCCTTCCAAATCCTACCCCTTGGTCCGTGCGTTCTCCGCGTTTCCCATTCCATCCCCATGCATTAGTAGTCGCTACCCCTGCCTAAACAATCTTCGACCCAATCTTTCCCGACTTTGACGATCCTCATCGCGACTCCCGCGCGCCAGTCCTTACCTACCGGTTCCGAACTAGGTACTCTCCCTTATCTTCAACAACAACAACGACTACAACAACAACACCAGTCACAAAGCCTGCAACTGTACGGTCCGATTCAACGCCCGCCCACAGCGGCATCAACAGGCACGATGGACAACATTACCGAATTGATTGAGCGGCTTTCGAATGACGAGGATGCGGTGCGGAAAATGGCAGTTTTCAAGCTGCAGAGCAACATAGGAGATCCTAGCTTTGCAGAGGCGTTCATTGCGCAGGGAGGACTAGGGGAACTGAAGAAACTGTGTTTGCAGAGCAACGGAAACACTCTGGCGTATGCGCTCACGAGTTTGGGAAGGTTGTTGGAACTGGATAAGGGGTGGGATGCCGTCGATGGGAATGTCGTAGAGCGGGTAAGTGCCAATTGAGTTTGGAAAGCTACAGGATGGAGTATGCCATTGGCGGCTGTCGTGGTACCGTTACCGAATTGCTGAAGGCGGACTGTGATGATGTCCAGACAGCAATTCTCAATGGCAATACCACCATTTCATCGAGCTCTTGCTGACATTACCTCAGGTAGTAGAGCTGATAGTAACCCATCCTCTTGTCAACATTCTTCGCGGCGCCATGTCCATTCTTGTCTCAATCGTTTCCCATCCGCATTCACCATCTCGCTCCTCCACACCAGCTTCGGCCACTCACTTTGGCTTTCGAGCCCTCCGCCCCGCCATTGCCGCCCATCCCCGCTTCCTCGAAATGCTCGTCTCGCGCCTTTCCTCCGCTGACCACGCCCTTTGTGCAAACTCCCTCCAACTCATAAACTCTCTTATGCGCGACGCTATTTCCAACGAAGCAGAAACAGAATGGCCCAGGTTCATCAAACGACTCCAGGATCTTGGCGTCATCAAGGCTGTCTTTGTTCTTATGCAAAGTTCTGCCCTACAGGATTTGGCCCATCCATTACTAGAGTTCCAAGCATTGACAAAGGTGCTCCTAAAGAAGTGGAGGGATGTCAATGTCGACCTCGACAGGAAGGAACATCGCATAGCCCTCAAAGGCCTACACCTCGCCTCTGCTCCCGACCGGTCCCTAACCCTCACTTCTGTTGGTACCGCTGTTGTCGAAACTCCCAACGGTTCAACAGACCCGGTAAAGAAGAAGCATAATCCCGAGAAATGGCGGCGCCTTGGCTTCGAGACGGAATCGCCTGCTCACGAGTTCTCCGGAGTTGGTTTCCTTGGTATGATGGATCTTACCGACTTTGTTAGGAAGAGAGAAGATAATTTCCAGAAAATCATCCTCGAGCAATCCGTCAAGCCCGCCTCGAAGCGTTGCCCAGTCGCCCGTGGAAGTATAGCAGTCACGGAACTCCTTTACCATCTCTTTGAGGTTGACCGATACGAACTCGACGAGGCAAAGACCTACCAAATTCTCGAATCTCGAACCAACTTTGAGCGTGCCTTCCGACCGCTATTGTTGCAATGGAGCAGACTTCATACGGCTGGTCTCACTGCTTTTTTTAGGCTATGGAAGGAGACAGATGCCACTCTTGATGATTTCGACAAGGTTGTAGAACTGCTCCGAGTACTGATAATTCAGGTTGTCGGCTTGGCTCCTCGTACGAAAGAAGTGACTGAAATTGAGGACGAACTCTCCCGGTTCGACTATCCCCGGCTCCGAGAGCTACAAATGGAGAAGCTCGAGCAAGCCTACGAGTCGGCGTGGGCACCGCACCTTAAGCAGGTTCGAGACGAGCTGAGGCAGGAGGCAGTCGAGTTTGTCAAGGAGCAGCGGATACGATGCTTGCTTGGAGGTGAATGGTTTCCGGTCAGTCCAGGTGTAGTTGTTACGGCTGGAGGTGAGAGTCATGTTGGTAGTGGGAGTCATGAAGGGTCTAGTCTGCTGAGCAAAGTACGGAGCGCAAGTCACTCACGACACGATACACCTAATATACCGCAAGTGGAGCGGGTCGAGAGGACGGTATGGCGGTTCGTCAAGCTCAGCACGAATCGACGCTTCTTGCACTACGCCGACTTTGAGCATGAGACGGTGTCGAAACCAGGACTGGACATGTTACCAAATAGAAGTGAGTATATCGATGATCTCCTCCTCACCTTTACAATACTAACTGTTTTCATAGTTGACCTCTCCACTGTCTCGTCTGTGGTTTCAAATGTCACACCTGCCCCCGCAACCCCAAATCCTACTTCACCTTCCTCTCCGGCCGGGAACACCCGTCCCCATAGCACAACTCGCATCACGATCCACGGCTATCCACCCTCTCAGTTAAACTCACCACGCCCCACATCGCCACCAGCAACAGCTGACGAGATCATCCTCCTTACACTCCACCCACAGACGCATAGTATCGCATCAGAGTGGTTAGATGGGTTGCTGATGCTCCTGAACCAGGCCCCTATCACGGCAGAGACACAAAAGCTGGTGGGATTGATTACCGGGTATGGTCTAAAGATCAGGTTGCTGAATGTACGGTATGATGATTTTGATACGAGACAGCCAGAGATGCCCAGTAGGGAGGAGTGTGGTGGAGAGTTTTTCTACGAGTTGTATGTGTGAGCTTCTGGATGTACCTGGGAGTTATTTATCTTTTTTGTTCTTGCGCGCCTCTTATTGTCCTCCTTGCTTCATATTCTTTTATCACGTCTTGTTGGCTAGCATCTCTTGTATTTCTGTCGGCGTTGGGATTGGGTGCGCCTGTAGATTTATTGGTCGTAATATCTGCTACTTCTTTTATTCTTTATTCGTTTATATCTTCTTCTTAGTACGTCTTTGTTTCGGCCAGGTTACCCCTTCTTACTAAGTATTCAGAATATCCTTTGCTGCTAAAATAATGTTTACTTAGCTTTGTTGCGTATTTGGCTGCTTTGCGTCCAGCAGTGAGTTCTTCTGTAGTCATGTCAATTCTGGCGGTCGATGCTTTGATCGCCTCGTATTGCAGAGCTTAATGAAAGTGTAGTATACGATTATCTTGCTAGCGTGCGTCTGGTGTGATTTCACAATCGACAATTCAGAGAGCAAAGTTCATTATTTAGGGTAAATTATTTGTTCGCAATAGTTCTACATAACTACCTCATAGGGTACTTACTTACTGAGATGCTATGCAAGCGGTTTCGTGATCCTGGCGGCCCGCCAGTGTAACAGCGCTAAGGGGGCCTTATCGCGATGTTCAGCCTCCTCCTCCAGTCATCTGACGCTATCACTCCGAGTCAACTTCCTTGATCGACCAGTCTCAAGTACCTCCTTTCTTAAGAGATTCCTCCGGCCTTTCAACCCTTCTCTTCTACATCCTCTCACCACCACCAACCCATTCCTCTCCTTCCACATCACCATAATACCCAGCACACAAACCCTCGCTCGCTTCTTTCTGCTCATCTCTCAACCATCCATCCCATCCCCGAAACCGCAATCATGACGCGCTTCGCCTACAAGCACAACCACCAAACCCCCCGTCATCTCCCCATCGAAGAGAAGGACAACACCATTCCCTACGCTGTACGTAGTCACTGGCCCCGTACACACGTCTGCAGGCGAGTTGAGCCCAACAAGATCTCTAACCCGCTTTCTCTGTCACAGCCCATGGAGAGCCTCTCTCTTGCCGACAGCAAGCTCCGTGCTGCCTCGCTCAATCCATCGGACTTCACCAAGCCTTTCCTCGACTTCATGACCAACAATCCAACTGTCTTCCATGCCGTTGATTACTTCTGCAAGAAGCTTGAGGCAAAGGGCTTCACCAAGTTGAGCGAGCGCGCAAACTGGGAGGGAAAGTTGAAGAAGGGTGGACGGTACTACACAACGAGAAATGGCTCGAGTTTGATGGCGTTTGTGGTGGGTGAGAAGTACAAGGCTGGAAACGGTGCCAGTATCGTCGTTGGCCATATCGATGCCTTGACCGCAAGACGTAAGTTGTGCGATTTCGAGTTCAAGGAGTGGTGCTAACAGCCTCCGTGTAGTGAAGCCAGTGAGCAAGAAGCCAAACAGCCAGGGATACGTACAGTTGGGAGTCGCTCCATATGCTGGTGCGTTGAACTCGTAAGTCCCCCTATCCCTGTCCGGCATAAAGAGGCGATTGCTAATAGTATTGCCTAACAGGACGTGGTGGGACCGTGATCTCGGAGTTGGCGGAAAGATCATCGTAAAGGAGAACGGAAAGATTGTCGAGAAGCTCGTCAAGCTTGACTGGCCAATCGCCCGCATCCCAACCCTCGCGCCACATTTCGGAGCCGCCGCCAATGGTCCCTTCAACAAGGAAACTAACATGGTCCCCATCATCGGACTCGAGAGCGCTGAGGCCGACAAGCTTGATGCTCCAGAGGACTGCTTCGCTTCCTCTCAGCCACCACGCCTCGTCAAGGCCCTCAGCAACGAACTCGGAATCAAGGACTACTCCAGCATCATCAACTGGGATCTCGAGCTCTTTGACACACAACCAGCTGCTCTCGGAGGCCTCAGCAAGGAGTTCATCTTTGCTGGTCGCATTGATGACAAGCTCTGCTCATGGGCTGCCCTAGAGGCTCTCCTCACTGCCGTCGACAATGGAGCTGACAAGCTCGGCACCCTCAGCATTTGCGGCTTGTTTGATGATGAGGAGATTGGAAGCAAGTTGAGACAGGGTGCTGCCAGTAACTATCTCAACATCGTCATGGAGCGCGTCATTGAGCAGTTCTCGGAAGGTCGTGGACTTACCAACCTCGTCGCCCAGACCAATGCCAACAGCTTCATCGTCTCCGCTGACGTCTCGCACGCCGTCAACCCCAATTTCCTCCATGCCTACCTCCCAGACCATATGCCAAAGTTCAATGTCGGCATTACCGTCTGCGCAGACAGCAATGGCCACATGACCACCGATGCCGTCTCCACTTCTCTCTTCACCCGCATTGCCGAAAAGTCGGACTGCAAGTTGCAGATCTTCCAAATCCGCAACGACTCGCGATCAGGCGGTACTGTCGGACCCATGCTTTCTGCCGCAACCGGTATCAGAGCCATCGATGCCGGTATGGCACAACTAAGCATGCATTCCATCAGAGCCACCTGTGGTTCCCTTGATCCAGGTCTTGGTGTCAAGATCTTTGCTGGATTCTACGAGGGATTTGAGGCTGTGGATGCCGAGTTTGAGGAGTAGTTGTCTCCCATTGTGTACAGTATGATGTGATGGTTGGTATTGGGCAGGAGTAATGGATGGGTCGGCTTGTTATTATTACGCACTTTTAATGCTTCGTGTATGTTTTATTGGATTTGGTTTCGCTTTGCTTTCTTGTACCTGTTTTATTTATTTTTGCTTTGCTTGCTTTTTGCGCTTATAGGATCTTACGGATACCGGATTTGCGGTTGGTCGCTCATGGAGTAGATGCATATGCATTGTTTGTTTTTGTTGTTTGTTTTTACTGCGTTGCTTGCACTTTGGTGGTTCGTAATGGCTGGGAGGTGGTATGTATTGAGATACCTAGTAAGTAGTTGCGGAATACATAAGGAAACATATGATTACAGATCGCATCTTTGCTATACATATCGTCGCAGATCGTGGAATATTACAAGAAGGATATTACTGGTGGATCTTCGTTTGGATCTCATGCAAAGAAGTTTGGTTGATCTGCGGGGATGCATTGCTTGCATGTTTATGCAGGTACCAAGGCTGCGGCCGAAACATCTGGAAGCTTGCTTATCATGGGATATATTGCACCGCGCGCCGCAGATTCACGAATGAGAAGCGTCTTCATCAGACCTCAGATTATAACTGGACAAAACTGCGAATAATGCAGCGTTATAAAGGGTAGCGAACTTTAAGTGGTCACTCCTTTAGACCGGCATCAATACAGATATAGTCTTCGTTCCTCTACACATTAAGTACTAAGTAAGTACTTAGTATTTATGGCACGACTGCACTTTGTAACACTTCCTCCGTTATTGTCTTGAATAAAGAACACCTGCGGAGGTCATGCCTTGCAACTCCAATATTGGTCGCACGACTTGAATTGAACTCTGCATAAAATATAAAAGCAAAAGTGAGAAGGCATATCACCCAGTCCATGATTCGAACCCTCTGCCTTTCCGGCTAGAAAGTGTCTACGGCCATGTGTGGGGCACTTCAAAGAGAAAAGGGGAACTCCTTGACTACACGTCCTCACTGTAGAGATTCAGAATCCGTATAATATATTACATATTTCAAAGGAATGTTGGAGAAGGAGAGGCAAAAGTGAAAAGACATAGAAACATGTCAAAACGAGCCATCTGGTCCTCAGTACCCATTAAACGCTTTACTTGAATCGTTAGTACGATACCAGGCTGATACCGACTATATATGCTGACTGCTCGGACTGATCAAGGCATTACCCAGCTGCTAGTGCTACCTGTCCAAATGCCGGTACATTCCGACCAGTAAGCATACCGGTTTTCCTTCGAGACTCTGGATGACGCGTGTCTTGAGCTAGATTGCTGCAAAACACCATTTCCATGAACGAATTCAAAAAGATTTCCCTTCTTCGGGACTCTGCAACGATCGGGAGTCGAACCCGAGCCAATTGCTTGGAAGGCAATTATCCTACCGTTGGACCATCGAAGCTGTTACAATGTAGGGACGTTCAGCTCAATACAAGACGGTTCCTTTGAGAATGCAATTTTTGAGATCCCCACCGGAAACACTCCGTAGTTGTATACTACTGTTAACAAAACTATATTGATCCTACCATACTTTCTTCATATCAACTGAAACCGGGTAGAACCTAAGTGCATTGTGCCTATTTCAGCTTTCCAACCTGTTAAGTACTATATACAAATCCATTTCCTCGAAACAAAAGTCCAGCATGAATACTCGTTCGTCGGGAGGAATTGACAAGGTCAAGACGTCCATTATCCACCCTCCCTGCCGTCGACACCTATGGAATGGCCGAATCCATTGCACATATAACCGTCAAGGTCTTCTTTCTCCGACGACTATCCCACCTCGAGCTGGACAACTATCCCAGTACTCGTCATTGCAAGGGAGGTAAATAAGAGTGAGAGTTGAAGGGCCAAGTAGTATCTACTTGAAGACGTGCTGAGCTCGATGAATTGATAGCCAAGGCGCAAATATAGTGATTTACCTCCATTATTCTTCATCCCCATTGAAGCCTGTGACGTGCAGACTGATTGTAATAGTTCTGTCCTTGTGCCGGAACTGTCCACCAAGCATTTTACTCGTACAAACAGGCGTCCATACTGATTGATGCCCTTTCCATCATGTCATCATCTTGCGAAATCCCCAAGCCATCCGGATCTTCGTCCGATATAATGGATCTCACGGGATGTTTTAGTAAGACGTAGCATCACACCTCCCGCACAACGCTGAAAGTATTGCTCACTCCGCCCGATCGCGAGGTTTCTGATCAGGTATCCTCCAGCAATTCTACTTTAACGGTCCGGCCAAAACTCGTAGGTGCTGAAGCTTCTACTTGTTCGGGCCGCTGTGGGCATTTAAACCAAGCTACTGATGGAGTATCTCCAAAGCCAGTCACATCTTGTGGATAAACTAACATATTCGTATTTGCCAGCCGTGAAACTTTTTCGGGGTGTATGCCTTTCGTAACGATCAATAATCGCACTACTAGATTCATTGATACCAGCTGGCTACTGTACATCCCCTTTGATCGATCATTGTAAACAACATTATTCCCAAACTCAGGCTGATGCCACAACTCTTATCATCAATCAGCCTACCCGGGATGCAAGATATGCCAATGTTTGGTTCTCCACTCGTTCCACATCGTGGAATGGCTTACTAAACCCCAGTAAGTTAAATGCCTCCATGTCGCCCTTTCTATCCTCCGTACCAAGTAGCAAAGATGGTACATCATCCCCGTTCTTTGCCTTTGCATGCATCTCAAGTTCTATCAGCAAGAACGTAACACGGAATCATGCGCCATGGATCCAGAAATTGGACGGACATGTTCCACTTCCTTCATGGTTCCTCGATATTACTTGTTTTACTCTTGCTGTTTTTTCCTCTTTCGACGCCGGCGGGGGTGGAACACACCGCTGGCGATTCATTCCCATTCGTGGCCGGGAGGCCTTTTTGTACAGCTTGCTTGCAACTACCGTGTGGTGCCAAGGCAGACATCTCTTAGAACAGGACCTTACGTATATGGTCCGCTTGGTATACTGAAAGCCCGTCGTGTTCTTCCTCGACGAGCGGATGAGCTTTCTGGCCCGTGCCTTCGGTAACTCCAGAACAACATGAGGATCGTTCGCGCAGCTCAAACAGTCAGTCATCCCCATTCGATAGCCTAGCTCCGAGCTTCTGCTAGAAATCGTAGCTGGCTTCTAGGACCAGTTTGTTGAATGTAGTAGCACGAATAAGGGGCACATCAATCCCAAACCGTAATAATCTGCTGCTTTCTGTCTCGAACCAAGTGCGACCAGACTTCTCCCATCTCTTCGAGTTCTTGTCATCAGCGAGCCAACAAAATAACCACCCGTGAGCTGGTTTCATTCGCTCTGTTGAAGAGATACCCTCGGAATGACTTCCCCGTTATCCAATCCTCTGTCTTGCAAGAATACTCCCATGTATTCGCCCTTAAACCGCGATACCGGTTGGTCCAATGGAATGAATCCTCCAAGGAGAAAAAACAAAGACGCCCTTCCTAAGTTGTTGAGTAGACCCCATCTTTGTTGTATCTCGAAACTATTGTAACTCGTGATTTAGCTCGATCTCCAGCAGACTTGAGCTGGAGGGACTCATCATCCCCATTAATAGTCACAAGTCACTCTTGCTTCCCATCAAACGACCATGAATGAGACTGATAAATGTCGACAGAGGGATGTGATCGGTGATAGAGGAAAGGGACGGGCTCCCGGGGTCGCCCACCCAGAAATTGGCTACTATGCTGAAACCCGGAACGTCCAACGAGTGAAGTTCGATCTCTGCTGAAAGTCCGACAGCACGGTCGTGCTCAGTTTTGCTGATAATTCCCCATGGTCCGGACATTGTAGTCTGGCGTCCAAGTGCCAAAATGGCCCAGCATAATAGCCATCTAAACAGGCCTCCCATCAGTATCTGTCCCAGCATAAATATGAAAGGGTTACTCACATGTCCTCGCTGAAGTTACGTACATACTCGTACGACACCTGTATGTGCGAGCGCAGATCTGCCGGGAAAGAGGCGGATATGGCCGTATCGGACTCACCGTTTCCTCACGTTCCTCCAGTGTAGGCGAAGAAGAGCCATCCCCTTTGATTGGAGTGGCGTGGCCTTGACTGTCCAACCGGATTGCATCACTGCATCCTCGGATCGTGATGGCTTTTTGGAAGAATCCTGGCTCAAGCTTCATCGTTGCTCATTCCTCTGACGGTGATGTTGACACGTTCGGCACAATCTCCAATGGACTGCCCCCAAACGAAGTCCTGGTACGTCATCTCGAGGCTTAAACAGACCCGACATCCCCGTATGGTGAGCCTCCCAAGCTCGCGACCTACCACTGCACTTCTCCGTAGTGATTGGTGATTGGTTGTCTGTGGAAGTATGCAGTACCTGAAGCAAGAAACTGAGCATATTTTCTCCGTATGGGTCGTTTGGCGAAGAGAATGTCGCTGCGTGCGTAGACAGAATAGCGTGCTGTCTCGTTGTTTGCGAAGTCTAAAAAAGAAGCAGAGCATCTCCGCCCTGGAAGCGCTCAATCTCTCAGCACAGGAAGAAGGTGTGCAAAGATCGTAGGGTCATACCATACTAAGTACGAGCGAGTAGTAAACGACGATGAAAGACGTGCAAAAAAAGGAATAGCAGTTGATTATTTGCAGTTGATTATTTGCAGTTTGGCAACCACCATTGTGACACGACCCATGTTCTCTCCTCAATATCTGTCGCTCCCACAGTCCTCGTGCAAACGACAGAGAAAATAAAGTTCCACATCCCCATTGCTGAAGCTTTCCGGCGTGTTGTCTAACGTTCGTGGGTCGTACTTCTTGCGGCGAGGGAGGCTTCTGAGGAGAGGATAGGGGAGAGGAAGAGTAAGAAAAAGAACATCAAGGCCCGTGTCAAAGCAACTCGTATGTCACCTCGAGGTCATCCTCTTTGGTATCTGTCGTATCGTATGCCTCTTGCTGTTTTCATATGAATCCGGTTGCATGAGTGTTGTTGAACGTGCCGGATCTCAAAGCACTGGGCCCTGGGAAGACCATCGCTATCCGTGGGGGGGAACTCTCCTGCGATGAGGCACAAACACCACTTCATCCCCTTTGACTTCGTTCCGTATCGCTGTCTTAATAAAGTCAATTGTCAGTTTTCCGCCCATACGTTCGTAACATGCAAACATGCTGACGAACCTCAAGCCTGACAAGACCTCTTTTCCTTTGCAAGGCTCGTGTGGCCGTGTAAGGACCTCGATAGTCTCGAAACCGCAGTCGTGGGGTGATCCGGCAGGCGAGATAGCGCGAGCCTCTAGAAGTTCTCGAATGTGTTCTCATTGTCGTCCCCTTTAATTTTCCCTCATGACGCTTGATCGTGTGTTGGATTCTAAACGTGTCATCGGTCCGAACACTTTCTGAGACAGAGCAGAGATGTTTGCTTCTCCAGATAGTTTCGAAGACCTGAAACGTGGCCGACAAGGTTGGGTTCTGCTTCTGGTGGGATAGACAGGGTCACCGCGGTGAAGTATCACGTGCCATTCGAAAGTACAGTTCTGTTTCTGGTGCGCTTCTCATCGTCCCCTTTGAGATTCGGAATCGATCCGAAGTTGCTGTGTGATCTCCTGCGAGAATGCATCAAAATGTTGTGGTGGAAGAAAAGTGCTGGGGATGTGTGGTGTCTTAAGTGCCGTTGGTTGGGAGTTGGGTTGTGGAGGAGCAAACTTGGGAAGAATAAAGAAAGAAGGAATAGAGTAAGGAGAAAAGGGAAGGCGGATGCAAACTCCCGCGAAGAGGAAGGACGGCGCTTTGACCAGAGACTGGGCGGAAACTGCCGACAAAGGAAGCAAGAGAGGAAGGAGCGGCAGATGCTTGATGAATGTCCGGATATCATTTCTAGATAATGTGAGATCCTGAAAATCGTCGTCGAGGGATATCCGCTCTCATGCCTAAATCCCATCAAATCCCACACAAATTATTATTACCCTTACCACATCATCATAACCTCCTTGCACTTCCATCATCCCTCGGCCTTAACCTCAGCATCTCCATATACTGCCTGCCCGTATCCATCAAGGTAAACTCCCTCTCTCCTTCTGTCCCCAGCGGATCACCATAAAACCTGCCCTTATCCGCCGGTATATTCAACTGCTGCAGCGTCTCGGGCACAAACGTCCTAAGAATCTCCCGTATAATCGGCGCGCCTGCACTCAAATAATCCGTCGAAAAGTACTCCACCTAAGTTCCCGTCAGCACCCACCTACCACGGCAAAACACCTTCACCTACCTCAATAAACAAGCCCCGATTCGTATTCTGCATCATCAACCCCCCCACCCTAACCCTCCACGCCTCAAACTCCATCCCCACACCCTCAGCCCTAACAAACTGCTGCTGCATCCACAACGCATTCAGCTTGAGCCTCGCAATCTCTGCAAACTCTCGCTGCACAAGCACCATCTCTCCCTGTTGATTTCCCGCCGCGATATTCGTCGTCAACACAAACATCTTGCCCCGGACATAGCTCAGCTCCAGTTGTTGCATGAGGTTCGGCGGTGTCGTCTGGGGCTGCGGGAGTGTTGGGTCGGGCGTTTCGCGGAAAAGTCGGTATTCAAAGCCAAAGGAGGAGGTGGTGATGGGCGTGTGCAGCTTGAGAATGCGTTCGGTTAGGGCATCGCGGAGGAGGGGGGATGGGTCGGCGATGTAGAAGAGTCTGGAGCGTCAGTTGGTGTTCGAAGGTGGAAGGGACGGAAGGCGTGGAGAGGGTGAAGTTACCCCGTGACGGGCATTCTGGGAGGCGGGTGAGGGGGTTGCGAATTGAAGGCGGTTCTGAGAAAGAAGGAAGGACAGGGTCGAGTTGGAGGCGGCGCGGAGATGGAATTGGTGCGGTGTTGAGCTGGGCGTTGTTGACGACTCGGTCGTGTCCGTAGCGTGGAGACAAGCTTTCTCGCCCACTGCAGCGCTGATCGAGACTTGTGCAACAAAGTGTTTTTAGCGAGCCAATGATCTCATCAAGACCCTGTTCATGACTCTGAATGACCACAGACAACCATTGCGTCTCAGTATAATTCTCAACTATGTACAGATGGGGATTTGAATGCTACTTCTGTTCTACTTACTTGAGTAGTGAAGCCCTTAGGAACGTGGGTCATCATAAATTTAACTCTAGTTAAGTTGTCGCCCGCAGCACTACTGGCTGACCGGTTTCATTATGACCTGGCGTCGCACCTATGCACTTTCCTCCTACGGGCTCTGAAAGTGTGTGTTAGACGCCGGTTCGAATCCGGATCGATTCCTTGCGCTGCGCAGGCTTTGGTACATCTAGTATGGCCCAACCCAAAACCGGAACATCTTTGATGGACCCAAACACAAGTGGAGCACCTTCATAGGTAGTACACAAAGACCCGTGGAATACCTTCTAGGTAGTACACACCATACAAGGACACATCTTCGGATCGTCCAAATAAACAAACAAACAAGCAAACAAACAAATCCGTGCTGAGGTATTCAGGAGTAGTATTCGCGACACGCTTGGATAGTAGGGACATTCTATATGGGCCTACCACTACCAAGTCGTGCAGAGAGCTGCGGCCAATATCCTCTTCACGGTAGGAGAGTAAGGACGTTCTATGGGCCTAACTCCTTTTTGCGATTACAGTTTTGCCCTTTTCAATACGTACTTTCACCACACTTTTTGTTGACCCTTCAGAAACCTAACCGGAAACGAAAAAACTTTAAAAAGAAGTCGATTTGCCCGGGCGGGAGCTCAATCATGAGAAGCTTGCCTGAACATGTGGGAAGTTCAGCATTCTTCGTAATCTTCCTACGAGCTCGGTGAGAGCGAGCTTGGAACGACGGTGGAGTATGCCTTTGAACATGCATGAAGAACTTAAATGGTCCGACCTCACTCTGCAGCCCTGAAGAGCCCCAGAGTTCCGCCCGTAGGCACACCAGAACTTTCCGCCTTTTCCCTTCAGCCGCACATTTATCAGATGCGATAAGACCACTCCAGAATTCCACCAGCTTCAGAGGAGAGGGAGGAAGGATAATGATGTAGGGACCACTTTGAAACGGCCGGAGGAGTATTAGCCGAGGGAGAGGGAGGTTTATGAGAAGATGGGGAAGTTGTAGGGATTGAAGGGGGTGGAAGGAAACGAGGGAGAGTGAGGAGAATGATGTCGAGTTTTGCTGACGGTGCACTGCACTGGACGATATATAAATACTGAGACCGATTAGGAGCGATGGCAGATTGGATGACTCTGAAGGTCGACTTCTTTATCATCGAGGATGGTTTTGCTTATGCATATATGGATGGACCAATCTCACTTCTAGCTCAAGTTCTTAACTTTCAACCTGTTGGTTGGTTGGTACGAGCCTCACGACGAGAACGAAAGCAGCTTAGACTTTATACTACACAATCCCATCATATTATCCACACCCCCTCCCCAATCTACTGCTCACTGTTCATCTACTCTCATCTAACCCCCAAAGAAACGCAGATATGCAACGCAAAAGAAGCAGCAAAACAACGCAACGCAAAGAAAACAACAGAAAAATAGCAAATACAGAAAGCAGGTCATATACAGTAGTTCAACAGATCCAACCCACCACACCGTCCACTGTACACTGTAATAGGCTCACAAAAAGAACCGATAAAACGAACATAAACACAAGACGTAGAAAAAAGAAGACCCACTAAACAGCTGGGCAATGTACGAGTACGGAAGTAATTGACAGTACTGACCATGAAATGATCCAAACGCCATGTAATGCATGCAATGATATCTTCGAGCTCCAAATGCCACGAAAAACAATGCAAAAGGAAAACGGAAAGGAAAAAAAACGAGAGCAAGGGGCCATGAAAGGCGAGAAAGATGAGAGAGAAGGAAAATCATGCTAGAGCTCGAATCGAGACCAAAATTCGCAAAACACGGCCAATACTCATCCACTCAAGGGCCATAACCTCACCCCTACCAAACGACCGCAAGCACCACTCAAGGAGACCTACTAGATCCCCAAATAAAGCTTGCACCGCTCATAGACATAGAAGCTCGCTGCCGCCATGGGAATAATCTTGACATACCCAATGGTAAGCCCGACATAGAACCCCCTCAAACCCTGTGTCCTCCAAATCGTCTTGGCCACATCCCTTATCGTCAGGAACCGGCCCTCGCCCACTGCTCCTCCCACTTGAAGCCTTCGCCGTATCACCTCTAGCGGATACGAAGCCGTCTGACTCGTCAATCCCGCAACACCTCCGGCAAAGAGTTGCGCCCATGCGTTGAGTGGGAGCTTTCGGTTCTGGTCGTAACCGGCTCCCTCCTTGGTGGCGCGCTCAGGTGCATCGAGGTAGCCGGGCTTGACGGTGTAGGGAGCGGCGCGTTTAGAGCGAAGGATGTCGCCAATGAGGTCGTGGGTCCAGAACGAGACACCAGCGTAAGGAAGCATACCGAGGACGGTAGGTAGGAAGCCGCGGTAAAAGTTGGCGAGGCCTTTGGTGAGGGTTTGTGTCTCTCCCGGGGCGATTCCTTCCCGCCAGAGCATGCCGGAGAGTTTGCTCATGCCAACTTGACGGTCTGCGCGGGTTTCAAAGGCGAGGCGGACGCGGACAACTTCAAGGGGGTAGGTGGCGAGGACGGAGGTGACGCCGGCGAGGGAACCAGAGAGAAAGCGACGCCAGCCGGCTTCGTGGGCCTTGTCGGGGATGAGGATGGAGCGGATTTGTTCGTAGGCGACAAACTTGATGGCGGCGTAGGGGAAGATGCGGAGGAGGGTTGCGCTGTGGCCGCGGTAGAGGCCTGGGACGCCTTCAGAGGCGGTGATGGCGCGCATGGCGTGGAAGAGGCCGTAGGGCTGGGAGGAGTAGCGGGCAAAGGTGGGGTTGTGAGCTTGGAAGAGGATCTTGACGCGGTCGAGGGGAGCGATGAGAGTTTTGGCCTGGTGGTCATGTTAGTAGAGGTTCTTCTGTTCTTCTGTCCTACTCCTGCTCCTTCTCCTTGAGCTGGAGATGATGGGTTTGAAGGCAGAAAGTGGGAAGAAAAACTCACGGCGCATCCAGCTATTCCGCCAGCGAGTCCCGACCGTAATATGTAGTCCAGACTCTGTTTTCCCTTGGGCTTTCCATGCTGCGTCTCTGGTTTTGAGTCGAGGGTTGTGGTTGTGGAGCTGTTTCGTGATGGGTGTGATGACATTGTTGCGGTGTCGAGCTCGCCCGTCCCTTCGGATGTGAGCACTGCGGCTGGTGCCATTTTTGGCGTGTGATGATGGGAAGTATTCGAGATGGCTGGGTAGATTTGGGAAGGGGAAGTTGATGAGGAGGATGAGAAGAGTTTGGTGATTCCCTTCTTTGCTGTGTGCCCTCTTTGAAATACGTGATTGTGATGATGATGTAGTTTTCAGGTAATGTGAATGGTAATGGAGAAGTGGTCGACTCGGTGGTGGGAGCCTGAAATAAGAAGGCGATGCCTAAGAACTTTGACGATAGACGACTTTGTGGTTTTTCCTCCCTTCTCCAACTCGGAATCTGTTGCAACTCCGCTGAATCGTCCCTTCTTCCTATCGCAACGTCGAATGGCGAGAATGTTGAAGTATCGTGAGAATATGGAAAAAAAGATGAAAACAAAGTGGAAACTCCGGGCGAACGGGGCAGAGGAAGGCTTATAAACAGGAGCAAAGATAAACAGAAGAAGAAGGCTGAAGTCTTTCACGGCGCGTGCTGCTCTCACTAATGCAATCGATGTGGGGAAAATAAGCAGTCTCGTCTCGGAGGATGGCAGATTGTGGAGAAAAGAACTTCGGCTACCCTGAGGCCTCCTCCAGGCTTGCCGGTTTGGGCTCCGCTAGTGGCATTCGAAGCTCATCAAGAACGCCCGAGGTCGATGCTGGAAAGTTTGTGGAGCCAGCCAATCAGAATGCGCGAGGAAAGGCCGATGTTAAGCGGATGGGGTGTGACGTAAGTTGCCTAGGTTGAGATGGAAGCGGACTTGGAAGGTGAGATCTGGTGGTACAAAGGGAGGATTACAAAGCCTCAAGATCTTATCAATGGAGATGGCCGGCGAGAGATACCTAAGTACTTGGACAAGACAGGCAAGAGCACTGAGATTGCTATCAAAAAAGTGCTTGGTTTTATTTTTTTCATGGACATTTTAATGCTCACCGTACCGTTAATTCTTAGGACGTATTGCCCGGCGGAGTAGCAAAGAGAAAGGAGCAAAGCGGTAGAGTATGATGGGATTCACAAGCCTAAGTAGATACTTGGAGCTTCCTAATAAGACTCAATCCTAAATCCCGAAAGCAAACATTATACTAAAGCTTACGAACCAAGGAAAGAGCATGGTGGACGGAGGCTTATAACAGAGAGAAAGCGGAGTTACATATTAGTGGTAGATACCATGGTACCAGGTAAGTACTTAGTGGTAGAGTCAATGGCCGAAGAATTCGAGCAAAGCAGTATAGAGGGCCCTCCCACAGAACTGCACAAGAGCCAGGCGTATGAGATTCCTCGGTAAAGATACAGCATCAATCATTAAAACACACAAGACACAAGTAGAGTATAAGAGGTAAGAATGCCGGATACTACAACAAGACCTCTTTCCGAGGTCCATCTTGATAAAAACTAAAACCCGAAAAACAGCAGTCCTATAAAAAAGTGTAATAGAAGCAAGTAGAAAGAAAAAATAAGACATTCCGAAAACATGAGTGCAATACATATAGCAACATCCTTCTCACAACCCCAGCTCAACAAAAGATAGCAAGTCAAGATAAAAAGAAAAACGTAAAAGCAAGGTAAAGATAAAGCGAAAATGGAGAATCCTAAACAACAAAAGAAACGCCCGAGAACACCAGCGACAGACAGACAGACAGACAGACGAACAAGACGAGGCAAGACAGACAAGACGGCATCCAGATCCTGCTTAACGTGTACAAAGCCAACCCCACAACCACACAACACAGCGGTCAACAAAACGTGAAAAAAACCAACGTGCGGAATCCCATCATCTTCTGAGCGAAAGATTATAACGGTACGAATCAACTGCCTAAGTCGAATCCATGACATCCGCAGACGTAAACGTTTGTTCCGACGTGGTGCTGGGTGCGCCGGTATCTCCGCCGTTTGAGGAGCCGCCTTGGTGGCTGCCATCCGACGGGGTACCACCCTCGACTCCGTTGGCTGTGCTTTGCTGTTGTTGCTGATGCTGGCCATTTTGTCCGTTGTTGTTATTGTTGCTGGCTTGTTCTAGTTGCCGCTGCTGCTCTTCCTGTTGTTGCGATCCGTTTTCTTCTGGAAGAGACGAAATCTCCTTGTCACATTGCTGCATCAACGCCTGGAAGCGAGCCATCTCTTTCTGGTAAAATATTCTCTTTGCCGTGAGAATTTCCTTTTTCGTCTTTACTGGTGCATTCTCCGGCACGCCGAAATTCGTGGACATGGCCAGCAGCGATGGTTCTATCGGCACCTCAAACTGATTTCCACCCTGCGCTGTACCAAACTGTCCATTCAGGCTCGCGGCAATGGCCTGGATCTTTGCAAACTCCTGATGGTCGCCCGGAAACGCCTCCGTTGATGTCCGCTTTTTGCTCAGCTCCCTTATGAAGTCCGCTGTCAGGATGTTTTGAAGGACGGAATTTTGCGCAGCGTTGGGATCAACAGCTTGAGCCTGTGGCTTCGCACCTCTAAAGGCTCCCGTAAAGTCGATAGCAGGGGGCGCATTACGTCCGTCGGTCGCATCATGCATGACAGTATCATTCCCATTGTTGATGTGTACATGTGCCGCAGCAGCATGCATTTGTGGTTGGAGATTCTGAGGGTAGTTTGGCGTGTTGACTGGGGCTACGACACGTTTCCTCCGCTTGATGATGTTCTTCTTCATAGTGACCGGTCGAGGTGATCCATGAAGCTTGTGATATAATCCTGTATTTGGTTAGCTCCGAGTCACTTGGTGCAGATCCCAAACTTACCACAGGCATTGCAAATGGTATGGCCATTCTCATCTCGTCTCCACAGCGGTGTGATGGTTGTTCCGCAATTCTGGCAAGCAACAACAACGGTCGTTCCACTTCCACTCGGCGTAGGAGTCTCTGGAGCTTCTGACGGCGCAGCAGTAGGTGTAGGAGAAGGAGCATGTGCGCCATGGCCACCACAGCATCCACCACCCGAGGGTGACCCAGCACTCATACCCTGACCAACAGCAAACTGGGCCGATTTCGATACTCGATTGTTGAAAGCTGGACAGCCATTGCATCCGTCTGCACCTCCGGTACCATTGCACTTTCCACCTCCAGGACAAGTGCCGGTTGGAACCTGATCTGCCGGAACAAAGGTTGCACCGAGAGCATTCTGCTGGATTGCGCTGGCTCCATGTGGCGATCTTTTCAGTGTATTGGGGCGAGAAATGTTTCGAGCTTTGAGGTAGAGACCGCAGGCATTACAAATCGTCCGTCCATCTGGTGCACGTCGCCACAGTGGTGTCTGAGTTGTTCCGCAATTGCTGGGGCGTTGGTTAGTACTTTCAGGTACCAACGGAATGAGAATGGACCCGAGTAAAAACTCACCTGCAAATCTGTCCTGAACGATGGGTCAACTGTTCCATCCCGTCCGCAACCATTTGGTTGAGAATTCTTCGTCCCTGAGCTGTAGCATTGGCTTGTTGCAAGAGTTGAACTTGATGCTGCGCCTGGTGTGCTGCCTGTTGTTGTTGTTGAATGGCCATCTGTAACGAGCGCTCTGCATCTGCCGCAGTCAACTGTCCAGCGACCAACTGATGTGTAGCGGATCCATCCTGCTGCTGTTGTTGTTGTTGTTGGACTTGTTGTTGCTGCTGTTGTTGCTGTTGCTGTTGCTGCTGCTGGACTTGTTGCTGCTGTTGAACTTGCTGCTGGACCTGCTGCTGTTGTTGCTGCTGCTGTTGTTGCTGCTGCTGTTGTTGCTGCTGCTGTTGTTGTTGAGCCTGTTGCTGCGCCTGTTGTTGAGCCTGTTGAGCTTGTTGAACTTGTTGCTGAGTGGCAGCCGACGCGGTAGAGGATCCGTCGACATTCGTATTGGCCGCTGCTCCAGCCTGGGACATGACTGTGTCTACAGAGGAAGTGGTTGGAATTGCGTGTGTAGCGGCCTGGAGGAGTTGTGCGGCTTTCTGGTTGAGGTCTTCGGCCGAGGGTTCATCGCTTGTGGAAGAGCTGTTTACCACGGAAGCAAAGTCGACTGGATTCGGAGCCGTCGTCGAGGCGGTTGTAGGGCTGGCGGTAGAGGCAGCGTCGGTGGCGGGAGTGGAAGCGGTATCCACCACCATTGGGGAGACTTGCTGAGCTTCGGTGGGAGAGTCCATAGTAAAGTTCTCGATGGGATCTGAAGTGACCCTTGCGGGCATAACGCGTGAATCTGATGGGGCTCGCGCCGCGATTTGGTGGATCTCGAAGATAGTGATCTTTGAGGCGGGCTTGAAGGGGTGCTCGTATTGATATGATCTGATCTTGATCGATTGTTGATTATTGGGAACAAGGGAGAAAGATTAGATATGTCCTTTTTTTCTGGGGAAATCTGGCCCAGCAGGAAACCAAACAACAAATTGTGTGTGGTAACGAGACGACGGATCTGTTGCTGCGGGCGAATCCGAGGAAGATGCGAGGCGAAGAAGATGGGAAAAGGAGGTCGAGTTTTGCGAGGATGTAGAGAAGTAAAATGACAGAGAGGCAAGGCGAAAACTTTTCTCAGTCGAAGCTCAGTATAAAATTTCTCTTTTCCGTTCTGATATTCACTCCTCCACTCAATCGACGAGGGAAATGCTTTGATTGTTGCGAAGGTAAAAGATTATCTTGATTGGATCGATCAAATCGATCAAGATATTTGATTAGTGATGAATCTGATCAGGTGGCCTCTCACAAAGCTAGCCTTGTTCGGCTAATGCAAGGAGCATTCAAAATCAGCAGATGCTCATTGGACCGCTTCGCTTTTCCCTTCTGCTTTCCTCCGGCTCCACTCTGTGAGGCTCTTTGTCACACCCGCGTGGAACTGCCAGAGCTGCCATCGTGAGTTGAAACTGGAAAATCTCAACGGAACAATTTTTAGACCCGAAGCGGTGGGACCGGCGTTTCTGTCGCAAGTCTGGGCAAATGCTTGTTTTACCAAATCGTAAACTTTTTGACAGGCGGCCGCTTCCTCGAGATGCGTCACTAGTTTGTCGAATCCGGCACTTTTCGGATCGATCGGCTTCCGAGTCATATCATACACAGGAGATCTCGAGATGGAGCTGGCACAATTCAAAAAGTCAAAGAAGTACGCTATCATTAAACCAATTATTACAGAAGAAAGGCAAGAAGAAGAAGCTACGGTTAGTCGTCCACCAGAAGAGAAAGAAGAATTAAATCCAAAGAAAGGGAAAAGCTAAACGCATATTCCATTCGCCTCCAACACCCCATACACAGGCTCCCATGTGAGCATTTGGATATAGAACCTAAACACAAGCAGTATCACTACAATTCGATAACCCAATTTGAAGCCGGAGCCAACCAACTAGTGCAACATGATCCCCTTTCCAATCCCATGCAATGCAGAAAAAGAACAACAAAAATCAAAAAGAGAACCCCTCCTAAAGCCAATAAACCCTCCCACCCATTATCGTATCCAACCCTAACGTCGGCCGTTCTTTTTATCATCCTCCAGGCCCCTCATCAAGGTCTCCATATACTTTTCGTAGTCATAAACAACCTCCTTGTTGCCGTCCACCTCCACCTCCACGGCCGGCATAGTCTTGACCAGTTGCTCCACCATGCCCTCTGGGATCAAACTATGCCTCAGGTCCAACTCGGTAACATATGGCTTACCGTCAGCCACTTCCTTGAAACTCTGGTAGACCTGCTCCGCCGAATTCTGATCCTCCGTCTCCTCAACCATGAACCTGATGAACTGCTCAAAGCTGACCGATTTACCACCACGGGACACATCGACAAAAATCTCGTGCATTTCCTGCTCGTCATAGACCAAGCCCAGAGAAGCCAAAGCGGCCGAGAATTCCAATTCATGTAGGGAGTTAGTAAGATCCCTATCGAAGTGACGGAAAACACTCTCAAACTCTTCGAGCTGTATGGGCGTGAGGTTCGTCATGTTCCGAGCAACAATTTGATTCTCTAGGAAGGACAGCTTTTTGGCCACCGATTCTTTTGCAAGGCCGTATTCGTACTCGAGTTCTTCGTAGTTGTAGACGGTATAGTCGTTCTCCTCAACGTTGGCTTCGTTACACATGTCTTGAAGATTCTTAATTTTGACAAGCTCCCGTGCTATGGGAACAATGTTTTCGTGTAGTGTCCTCACTCGCCGAAGCTGCAACTCTAGATCCCCGTCCAGTCCACTAAGCTCGAGAGATACAGTGTTGAGAATCAGTCCAAACTCGTTGGCAACATCCGCAAATTCCCGACGCAAGGCTTCTTTGACTCTGATTCCTATTAGCATCACCCTCAATACCACCTTGTGGAAGAACTCACTCTCTAATCTTTTGGTTGATCAACATTGAACGTTTATTCTCTGCCTGCAAAAGCATGTTCCATTCACGATCCAAAGTCTCCGGACTGAGTTCCTTCGGCGGGTCATAAGCCTTCAACCTATAAGTGCCCAATTTCGCTTTGATATTACCAAGCAGAGAAACTAGATCTGACTTTTCCGTGACCCATTTCCTCTTGATATCTCTTTTATAGTCCGAAAATTCAGCCGACTGTTGCTTCGCATCCAAATAGGTTCCAGTAAACTTTGACGTCTCCCAGTGCTTCCTCCGCTCTGCGATCTGTCTCAGCAACTCCCTCATTCGGCGCTCATAGTCGTGCTCCATTTCCCAGGTGCCCTGCATGGACTCCACAAACTTCTCTACTCTTCTCCCGGCTGTTTCTATACGGTCGAGATGGCTGAAGGCGTGGAACCAGTAGGCAATGTAGGTCATCATGGAGCGTTCGTCGGGCTTTGCAACATCACAAACATCCTCTACGTCGAGAAGCGCCGGGATTCCTATCTCCTCGGTGGCAATTTTGAAAGCAAGAGCCATGTTTCCTTTGTGGTCGGATTTGTCGAGTTGGTCGTAGTCGATGAGATCGGGTCGATGAATATCCAGCAGCGCGCAGCTAAACGTCCAGAATTAGCAACCCCTTCCCATCCAACCGGTTCCTCCAAGAGACACATACAAGGCGAGTCCATCGTTCCAGCTGGTGGAAAAGTCTCTGATGTCCACCTCATCATAACAGGCGGTCTTTCTCTGACACCACAGCAACAAACCCTCCTTCGCCGTCAGACCCTCTTCGTTGATATCGTTGATGGTAAACCTAAGAATCAAAGTCCAAAGCAGTCCAAGAATTAACTTTAGATTCCCATCAACGATATCCTCCGCACCAATGTTCCACAACTGAATTCCTCTTTGCCGAATATACTCGAGCGACTTGTGCACATTCTCACACTTTTGAACTCGGAGACGGGGATGTGAAGCATATTTTCCGAGCGATTCGTTGCCGAGGATTTCGAGTAGATGGATGAGGATGACGCCGTCGGACAGATCATGTTGAAGACTTTCGGCGGGCTTGACGTCTCGTACCTGAATCTTGGTGTTTAACCTACAATGAGCAAAAGGAAGGGTCTCAAATCAGCATTGTGCCTTTTGCTCCACAGGAAGTTGCGAGATGAATGCATGAAGGGGCGGTGTTGAGGCGGCTCGCGGAGGAGGGTGCAAGCGAACAAGATAACGGGAGGTTACTGAGACAAGGAGAGAGAAGGTGAAAAGGATCGGGAGGGTTCGACGGCTAGGGATCGAGTTTATCTGTACCATTTAAGGAAAGTCTTTCTACAAAGCCACTTGGTTAGCATAATGCACACTGGACCCTTTGACATCACCACCAAGGCCTTCGGCACCCGCACTACCACCGCCGTTTCGAACTAGTTCCAGGGGGAGGGGCAGTAAACATACGCCTGAATCTTTTGCCAATCCTCCACCGCCATCTCATGATACAACCCGCGTGGGTCTGCCTATCAGTCCTTTTTGGGGTTTTGTCGGTTCAGGGGCGGCCCGTCGTCTCGGGAAAGTGACTCTGATTGCGGAATGCGACGATGAGACTTATGGAGGGGCAGGCAGACGCTATTCGTGACGATCCTCCTTCTGGCTGTTGACGTAATTAAGGAGAGGGAGGCCGAGCCGTTGTAGTAGGCGTTCCGTTACGTTACGAGGGTGAGATGGGCGTATCGTGAGCGTAAGCAGGGAGGATTAAGAGTCGCGTTGAGGGTGGTATGGCGGGAGAGACGCTGGATATCGAATGTAACTGGAAGCAAAGAGGTACAAGTGAGCGCCGATTAATGTTGCCTCCTTTTCTTGGTTTCGTCGCCGCCAAGACTTGCCAGGGCAACGCAGAAGGGTCAAAAGCAGGAAGTGCTCAAGAAGAAACATCTTGTTCTTTATCCTACAGTCAGCTATCCATACTTAAAATTAGCAAATTATAGGCAGGGGTATGCAATACTTCTTGCCTTGAGGCAGCCGAATATGTGAGTTTCCGTCTTGCATGTTTGGAGGACGCGAATCTACAGCACCAACCAGTAATATTAAGCGGCGAGAGAGATGAGCAGCGAGGTTTTTCTGCGATTGTGGCTTTGATTGGATGATTATAATGATTTGGCTGATGTAAACGTTATAGATGCCAATAGAGAGGAACCCTTCACTACGCCTGTAATCTTACATATGAACCAATTCCTCTGATTTATATTCCCAAAACACCAGCTCTCTACATTACTACATGAAAAGGAAAGTAAGGAGCCATTATCATACGACGAGAACTGGTACAGGGGCGATAACCAAAGGAACAGCACGGCCAACGTAAAAACAACATCATTACAAGCTCCCGTCTTCTGTAAAGTAAATCCACAACCCATTTTACACATCAAAGAAAGAAAGAAACACACAAACAGAAATAAAGCTGAAGGTGGTGGTAAAGGCATAGAAGTAAAAGCACAAAAAAAAGAAGATAACGGGAAGGGGGTAAAGAATACAAGGAAGTAAGAGAAAAAAAGAAGAGTCATATGCAGAAGTCAAATGAAGACGATGCCCGAAGTAGAAACGAGGATATGGAAGATTCCAAGTAGATGAAAGGAAGAAGGGTATACGCCATGTGCTGTATCTAGCGATGCTGGTAGGGTATGAGGAGCCGCTTCGGATCTACAAAACCATTCGCCAGAGTAGAAGTCAGACCACCAGAAGAACAGATGTCTGCAACATTTAGCCAACTACTAGCCCAAACGCACCAAATGCATAAGCCATATTAGTAACCGTCAACGCTCAAAAAAAACCGAGACAAATTATCAACAAGCTAGTATGCCGACCCGCAACGCTCTTGAGGGCCGAATGAAAGAAGAAAAAGGCCGAAATGTACCATCACCGCACCAATTGTAAAATTTTGAACCCAGAGAAAACCAAAAAGCAGACACAAGTAAGAATAACCCGTACAATGAGCCTGCACTATTTGGACTTGAAGGCAAGGAGAGCAGCCAAGCTGGCCTGTGGGCAACCCTTCTGCAAGAAAGGATGGGCCAGAAGCTCCTCAGCAGTGGCGCGATTGTCGACCGTAACGCAAAGGCACACAGCCAAGAAGTTGAGCAGCTCCTTGCTAGACTTGTCGGCCTTCTTCAGGCGGGGGGTACCGTTGGTGGCAATGAGGTAAAGAGCCTTGAGTGGCTCCTCGTTAAGGTATGGCGGTTCAGACTCGATCATCTCGATGGCCATAATACCGAGCGACCAAATATCAACCTTCGAGTCGTATTCTTGCTGCTTGACGACTTCCGGTGCCATCCAGTATGGTGTACCGACCATTGTTGCTCTTTTAGATTTTTGCTCGGTAAGCTTTGCACAGAAACCAAAATCGGCTGTAAAGATGGTTAGAATGCTGTTATTGATTGGCGCCATTTGGGTAAAGACTCACTAATCTTGACGCGCCCTGAGGCATCCAAGAGAACGTTATCAGACTTGATGTCACGATGGATAATGTTCTGCATATGGAGATGGTGGAGACCCTTGGTAGTCTAGCAATCGGTTAGTGGCTGAATCTCTTTTCATGTCGTCACACATACCTCGAGGCAGATGGTAGCAATCTGATCCTCCTCCAAATGGTTGTTATCGATAACGTCTGTCAAAGCACCACCTTCCATGTACTCCATGACAACCCACAATTCACTGTTTCCACGCATATAAGCATCCAAAAAGTTGACGATGTTTGGATGCGTGCTCTGTTTCATAACCGAGATTTCGTTGACAATCAACTCCTTGCGTGGCTGTTGAGTGAGATCCATCTGCTTGATAGCAACACGAGGTATCGATCCTCCAGCGGCACGAGCAATGAGTTGACGTGCCGTTGAAGAAGTAGCATTAGGATTAATCTTCGCCACATAGACAGAACCAGAGGCTCCCTGGCCGACCTTGCGGACCTTGGTGTAGGACTGGTTGGGATCGTCTGGAGAGACGACTGAACGGAGTTTCTCCATGACCTGAGCCTCGGTCATGTTAGAGATGCGTCTGCCCTCCTTCTGCCTTTCCTGCTTGGCCATAATCTCCTTTGCAGCTGGGGCTGGCTTCTGGACATTGAGTGGCTTAACTGGGGCAGCGGGAGTAGCAGCAGGTTGACGAGTTGAGCCAGCAGTCGGTGTTCGGGCAATCTGCTGTTGTGGTTGGGTTCGCTGGGAGCTAGAGTCGTTCCGTGATGGCTGAGTCCTGACGGTAACGTTGGTGGTTGCGCCTGGCTGTCTCTGTCCAGGCTTGGGGATCTGACTTTGGCCAGTAGCTGGCTGGCGAGTGGAAGCTGCGGCTGGCTGGCGTGGGACGGTTGGTGCAGCTCTCATTGGGTTGAAGCGTCCGTTGGAAGAGAGGGACCCACCACCTCCTCCTCCACCACCCATCATGAGCGGTTGCTGAGCAGCCGAAGTCTTCTGAGGATAGGCCTTCTCCTCTTCTCTTCTCTGCTCATACTCACGCTGCTCCTCACGCTCTCTCTCCCTCTCCCTAGCCTCACGTTCCCGTTCACGTTCACGCTCACGCTTCTCTCGCTGCCTCTCTTGCTCCCGAATTTCACGCTCACGCTCGCGTCGTTCCCGGTCCTCTTGCTCTTGTAGCTGCCTCTCACGCTGTTCCCTCTCCTGCAACTGACGCTGCTGTCTCTCATACTCCTCTCTGTATAGCTCACGCTCGCGCTGCTCCTTATCCCTCTGCATATTTCCAAGAGACTGCTGGGAAGCCTTCTCATTCAAAGCTGGCTGTTGGTCCAACATTCTCTGCTGGCCACCCATCTGTGGTGGGGCCATCATATCGGAGTATTGCTCGTTTGCGTTGCGTCGGATATCACTGTAGAACTCAAGTACCTCAATGACGGCCTGAGGGTTCTTAACATAGTCCTCCTTGGTGATTGCACTGCCCTTGAGCATCTTCTTCCACTCGTCTGGAAGTCCAGTGAAGCCACCAGTGTTGGGATCGAAGCCGACATGGACCTTGTGGACCATGTTTGTTGGGTTCGAGACTCCTCCCATGGATGGTGCTCTTGCGTAGAGATCATCGATCCAGGCGTAGAGCTCCCCATCAGACTTGACTGCAACATTGACGATTCTTCGGGGTCCATCATGCGAGAATGCCGAGGCCGGTGCTCCGTTTGTCGATACTGCTCGTATGATTTCGAAGCAGTAGGGCTTGACATCGACACGGTTCACCCCGATAACATCCTTCAGTGGTATGGAGAGCGATGGCGAAGTGGCAGATTCCGACTTGTTGAAGTCAAGGGCATGTTCGCGAAGAACCAGATAGCGTCTCTGCCACATCCACGACTTGATTCCGTCCTCCTTGACCGAAGCCCATCCTTGTCGCAGCTTCTTCTCCAGTCCAGGCGAGCCAGGGATTTGTGTGTAGGTTTGTTGCGGAACGAGAGTGGTGGTCGACGAGAATGTGGAGGCTGAACTCTTCTCGACGGGCGAACCCATTAGGGGCCCCTGCTGGGATATCGAGGGTCGAGGCTGGCCGACGGGCGGTCGAGGAGCGGGTCCTGGGTTAAGGAAAGCATTTTTGTTGCTGTAATGATCGCCATAGGGTGAGGACGACATGGTCGGTTTACTTTACTGTTGAAGAAGGCCACGCACGGCCGTCGAGGGGGGGGATGTTTCTAGGGAACGAAGTTTATTTGCGGAGCCGTTGCAGGAGGCGGAAACGGGATGAGGACTGTCGATAGGAACGACAAAAGCGACCGATTTGCTGGTAAGAACTGGATATTCTGCTGCTCGGCTTGCTGAGTCTGTTGTACTGAAAGGTATTGTACTGGATAATCCGCTATGAAAGAAAAAAGTAGACGCTGATGCTGTCCTGTTGTTTCTTTGCTTCGTCCCAAATCTCCTATTCGGCGCAGGGCCCTGTCAGCCTAACTGGAAAAGAAGAGCGACGAAAGGGAGAAGGGCGAGAAGGGAACTCACTGGAGGATTGAAAGAAGGAACCGCACAGTAGCAAACAGTTGTCGAAGGGAAGGACGGGAAAGCGCAAGATAAACGATGAACCCTGGCCGTTAGACGACTCCAAATCAAGGGGTTATGAGGGACAGATAGAAGTGATCTGGTGGATTGAAGACGAGCTTGAGGAGGGGTCGCGTTTGAGAATGGGTGGTCTGCCAAGGCGAATTGAAGACCCCATTAAAGCCACTACGGACAGGGGGTCCGCTCGATGGGCAGAGCGCCGGATAGGACAAAGTGCACAAAAGGCACACCGAATACAAAGCAAGAAGTAAGTACAGTAAGAAGTATAATTGAGAAAGTAACAATGCTAATATCCTGCTGATGAAATAGCTAATATTTTCATGCAAAATTCAACAACATTCAGACTCTTCTTTTTCACAGGGAAACAAAGAGAACCCGTTGAAATGAATTCTCCTGGATGTTTCGTCTGAGGCGAGGTGTCGGGTTATTATTTCGTTTGCCGGTGCGCAAAAACAGTGGCCATGTTGCTAACTGCACTTAACTGAGTAGCGTCAAGCCCAGCGGCATCCCAAGCAAAGTCTGACCGGCAAGATGGACAGAACCTCGAACGAAGCGCCTCACAGGTCATCATCCCTTTACGCACTGGGACCGGCGGATGCTCAGGCACAGTCCACTCTGCACTCGTAAAAAATGTGTATGCGACCTGTCCTACAAAATTGAAGCGGCCATCTGCAATCCTCAAACACTCCTTGTTCTGAGGGACGCCTTTCGACAAATCTTCCCAAATTGCAGGCGCCTAGTTAGATGTTTGGTTCCAATAGCTAGGGCGTCGCAAAGGCATCCTAGTAACGCTGACCCATGCCATGTTACAGACCTATGGAATTGCAAAAACGTAAGCAGATGATGGTATGTATGTTGTCAATTATTTGAAGCCACAGATCTCAAGAATCAATATTCATATTCGAGTCCTAACTACTTAATCGAAGAAACCTTAGAGTTGATGGTTACGAATCACCATTCACAAGCACAAGCACAAGCACAAGCACAAGCACAAGCACAGCTGCTTTAATCCCACGCTCGTCTTGGTGGCGTACTCAGCCCTCAATCCACAGTTGTAAATCCCTGACAGAAGCAGTACGAGTGCATTCGCCACTCTCAACCTCCATCTCATAGCAGCACTCATATTGAAGAACAGACTTGCGGAACTGATCGAACTGGTAAGAAAAATGATTAATCTTTACAATAAATTGAAGTAAAATGTGCCACATATACAGAGAACAGAAGAACTAAAGCAAGAAACAAGGTCGGGATATCCGGAAAAAGAAATGAAAAGCAATGAATACTGTGTCGAGCTCCCCGGTAAATAACGAAAACGACAGAAGAAAAGAGAAAGCAATGAAGCCAAAACTCCTTCCAAATAAAAGCAATTAGTAGTATCTCCAAAATGAGTGTGATGAGAACTGAAAGGAAAGTAAAACAAAAAGAAACGGCTAATGAGTCGTGTGGAAGTGTGTATCATTTTTACAAAGGAAATAGAGCGTGTTTGCCATGCTTCCCAGTCCATCCACCCAATATCAAGCTAAGAACTTCGATGTTTGAGGCAACATGATGAAGCGAACGGAATGTGAGCAAAGAACTGAATGTCTGCTGTGGTAAAGCGGTCTGCTCGTCTACCGTCTGGGTATGTCGTCATAGATAGCAAATTGAGTTCGGAATTTTTGAGATCTGGTATTGACGGGATACCGATCGACTATAGTATAACGCAGCGGCAAGAGGGACTTGATCGATCCCTAGTCGACCGAGATTGACCAAAGGTAAGTTTTGCACTCCGTTGGGTAGCATCGTCCTCTCCCGTGTCTGAAGGTCGAATCGTCATGTGCACAACATTTGGGGTATCCTTGTTGAGTCTACAGTCTATAGACCGAGTCAGTAACCTCCAACGGAATATTTATGCCAGGTACCTACCTCGAAGTGGATGCCTGTCATCCAAAAGTCTCCCAAAGTGAATGAGTCTGATGAAATGTGCACTCGGTGGTCGTTGATCCCAGTCTATTTGCAATCCCCAAGTCAGCAACCAACTTCGAGCCCCGACTACTACACAACCATACCATCTCTCCAGTCTTTCCAGATACACTCCTTCAGCGTCAACACTGACAAGTCGAATGGATCCTCGAGTTTCAGTGCATGTTTCGCCATGTAGTCCGAGTTGATCTTGATTTGGCAGCGAGTCCCAGAGATCATGAGGAGAGTTATCGTCAAGCTGTCTGTCTCGCTCGTAATCCGGGAGAGGTCGGGCGTCGCTGGGGGATTGTCCGATGAGGCTTCATCGTTGGTTGTGGTTGTAGTCGACGCTTGGTTGGCTGGAACAGGGGAGCTCAAGGGATGCGCATCACCAGTGTCGGTAGTCGCTGATGGTGGCAGATCGGCTGGCGATGGGCTGGGCTTTGCGCCAGCCTCGTCAGACGTTTCCACAGCCTGTACTGGGGGATTTCCGGTGGTGGACATTTCTATGGCGTTTATGTCGGATGATGGAGGTTCTCTGGGGATTCTGAAGGGAGGTGGATGTCGAGCTGAAGCGTGCTTAAGAAGGTATCACCGTGGTGGAGGAGCGAGATAACAGCCGGAATAGGAGCAAACTTCTGGAGTTCAGAAAGAGCGTCGGCAGACGTTGGTCGCAAGGACCATGAGGAGCAAGGCTGGAGAAGCGTTGCTTTGGAAGTCGAGTGTAGATTATGGAAGAAAGTAAGTATTACGAAGGTAGATGAAGGCAGTCGAAAAGTAAAAAGAGCGTTCGTAGGGATGCAAAAGAACTCCGGATCAATTGTTATGGTATTTTACGGTTGAAGCGACAAAGGTGGATGTGAGGGGGTGAATTTTACTAGCTCTTTGCCCCAAATGGCCTCCATGCACCCCTTGATGGCCAAGGAAGAAGAAGAGCGTCGCTGCGATCACAAAGCAAACGAACGGTGCACCCATAACGGGACACTCCACGGAACAACCTCACGGATGCCATTTTTCTTTTAGGATGCCAGCAGGTTTGGAGGGCGTACGTCGTTGCTTGCTGAGCATTGCTACGGACTTGTCCGGTGGGGAATCTCGCCAATTGTTCCCGAATGCCGCGAAACAGCTCAATCTGCTCCTCGAAATGATATTTTCGGGCTGGAGATTGAGCAGGTGCGGCACTTTGCACCGAATAAATGGCACATATGATGGGACTTGCAAGCAGCTGGCTGAAGATCTATTGTAAGTACTTTTAATCCCCTTTTATTTTTCATACTCATGACGGCTGGTGGACTTGAACAGTCCTGCTCTCTAACTAAGTACCTAGGTATCTACCAGGTAACTACATACAATATACTTGATGTTCAGTACGTGTGGAGATCGGATCTTGGATCTTAGGCCTGCCCTGTCATAAGGTGCATCGAAAGGATTAAGGTCCCTTGGAGGGTTAGTCTCACCTAACGTCAGAGTGCCTGTCGATAAGTCAGCCTACACTGAGGCTTCAAGTTCAAGAGGGGTCGACTGACCCAAAGTCCGCTTGGGCGGTCACTGGTGAATCCTTGTCAAATCGCCAATGCGATGCAGATATAAGAACCGTTTTATGTACCAGCTTGTACCTCGATCCGTTTAAAGTTTCGACGGTAAGGCTGCAGTGCCATCATGGATACAAATATGTATCTCCAGGAAGCCTGAAGACTTCTATTTGCAAGAAGTACTCTAATCGATATCCCAAAGAGCCTCAGAAATCCAAGCAGATGGCCTATGACCGTAGCATACCCAGTTTTTTTCACTTTCAACGACGCATGTATTATTTTCAAATACGTTGAATAATCAGCGAGTGTTTGTCCACTATCGTATGAATTGCAATGTGATGCGTCGAGGACCGTTCTATTTCAACCGTTTGGTTAGACAAAATCAAAATGTCTTGGCTGCGAACCAATTGCTCGGAGTCCAAATTCACCGTAGGGTGCCTTGACAACCACGACAACAACTGACGCTGATCATCGAGTTCCGTGTTCATTCCTTTCGAACCACCGACAATAGACGAAAACTCGCGGCAATCATCTCACCAGACCTCTACCGCCCCTCGAGCACTACTGGCAATACCTCCCGCTGGTTCCCACACGCCGCCAAACTTCAGCAAAGGCGAACATCTCGCGTGAACCTTCCAGCAGCAACTTCCCCAGTCTCGAAGCCACATTCTGCACCATTGCGCCCTATGAAGTGGTAGAGGTCATTCCAGATCGACCAAATCAGCTGCCCGACTCCACCCCTGGGCTGGGAGAGCTATCGACAATGAATGGACATGGTCTTCCACCTGGCTACGGCCCACCCGCAAAGATGCCAGTCAAGGACGTGGACGAGGCGATACAATACACACCATTGGCCTCCATAACACCATTCCGACTAGGTACGCACAACGATTGTCTTTGAGATGGCTAGGAGGCGGGAGAATACTGATCAAAGGTGCTTCAAGATGCGGTTCCATGCCCCACGGTTCTCCCTCATGGCGACTTGCACATTTTCTCAACAGAGAACGAACGGTACGAAGCGTCAAAAGGTTTACGGCACCTGAACCGCGTCGCAGAGACCGAACGAGATTCAGCAGAAGTCACTACGACGCTGAAAGACATCTCCAAGCATTTGGCACAAAGCGAATTGACGAAATAGTGCGTGTAGCTCGCCGTGAGGACGCCCAGAAAGTACTGCTAACCTTTGATGATAGTCGCTTCAAGACACCTCTCAAGGGCCTCTCTCGGACTCACCTCGCCACAGCACCGCCAAACCCGAATGCAAGGCTGTTTGAAAGAGAGATGGGGAGCTTTGAGAAATTGCTCCTGGAGAAGACGAGTGTGCCATTCTTGTGTAAGTCTCAGGCCAGTTTTGCGAAAAGGGAAGGACCAGACTGACTTCTCGGTTAACTTAGATCCTTCCATATCCTCCTCAGGACCACCACCTTCCGCACCAGCTCGCGACTACTCCCTGAACAACTCCTCGCGCTCCGCCAGTCATACTCCACCACCGATCCAGCAAGCCAATACCCCTACACGACCGGCAATGCCGGGCATTATGCTCAATGCTCAACGAGCCTCAGCCGTGGTCATAAAATTACCCGCTTTTGACGCTACGAAATACGCAAAGCACGAAGATGTGGATCGGCGGGTACAGATGGCGAAACCATTAGGTTCAACATCAACCAGTAAAAGTCGGAAGCGGAAAAGAAGCTATGCGGTCGTTGGAGATGATGGGATGCTTGCGTCGGGCGTGGATTACCGAGCAAAGGCCGAATCGCTCTTACATTCTCTCAGCAACACGATCTCAAATGTCTTTGAAGCGGAGGATAATTTGGAACCGGATACTTCGGGGAGAGTGGGGGAGAAGAGCGCAAAGTTCTGGGCTCCGCATTCGCTGGATGATAGTTCGCCATGTCTTGCTACTTCTCTGCAAGTAAAGCTTGAGAACTCTGTTCGGATGGTGGTTAAGGCGGACAAATTTGATCTTATACCGGTTGACGAAGTGCTTCGCTTGGAGAAACTGTGTGACAATTCAGTGAGGTTTGCTGATGGACTTCATATCAGGATACCAGATAATGCCAGTTCTGCGGAGCTGTGGATCTCACAGAATGGTGAGTATCTGGATAACGGCCTAAAGACTTGCAGAACTCTGCTGCGGATAATGTCCGCTGGTCGATCCGAAAAGCAGATATGCTCGGAAGACATACTGCAAAACGTCCTGCGGTTCGTACGGCAATTGACTGAAGAAGTCTTTCTGCCGCTCATTGAACTTCGAAACAATGGAAAGACGGCCGAGATGTTCAAGGCTTTGCAACTTCATAAGAAGCCGTTAAACGGTATACTGCACGAGCTGACGACCTTGTACGAGTTGATCTCACTCTTGCTCACGAAAGAACATCTCACAGACGATGCTATAACCACTTTGGAGTATTGCATGCTTCCGGTCATATTTATTGAGAATGCTACACATGAGAAGGATTCGATTCTTGGAATTGCTAAAGTCGAGAGATTTCGGGTTTGTGCTATGGATGTGCTGGAAAAGGTAAAGAATCGCCGTGTGGTTCATATTCAGTCTCTAACATCTGGTAGATTTTCGCACAATATACCTCGCAGCAAAGCTTCCTTTTCGACTCGGTTCTAAGCCATCTGGAAAAGTTACCGGTTAATCGACAGAGCGCCAGACAGTACAAACTCTTGGAAGGAGGCAAGAACATTCAGCTTGTCAGCGCTCTTATGATGCGTTTAGTCCAAGCCAGCGCTGGTTATCATGCACCCAAAAAGAAGCGGGCGCTGAAGGAATCGAAAGGCGAAGATGGTGATAGCTCCGACGATGAACCTGAACAGGTCAAGAAAGAGCCTACCGCGTTAGATCCCGAGAATAATCCAGGAATGGTTATTGAAAGAGTATGGCTGCCATCCCCTCGTTGCTATCCTTGCTAATAAAGCTTTAGTTGACGGCGGTCACCAATCCTTTGATGGACACTGCGATTAGGAACGCCAATCATGTGGTAAATTACATGATCGGAAGAGCTCTTGGGACGACCAAGACTGGAGATGCTCCTTATCGAGTGCTGCTGGATATCTTCACAGAGGATTTCCTTTCTGTGCTCGGACTACCGGAATGGCCCGGTGCGGAGTTGATTCTGCAGCAGGTGTTGAAGATCTGCGTAAGAGGTCCTGCCCATGCTCACTCCCTTTTCTAACACATCTCTAGTTCCAACTTTTAGATGACAAGAGCTCGCCGTCTGCCGTGAAGGCCATGGCTCTGGATCTCCTGGGTGCAATGGGTTCTGGTATCTGCGAGCTTATGATGAAACTCAAGGAGCAAACTAGACACCTAGACACATCCGACTCACTGAACGAAGTTCTTCAGTCCATTGCAGAAAAGACGTCGTCTGGAGCGTCAGCTGACGAGCAGGATCTTTTGTTCTGGCAAGGCCCACTCCGTGGTGTCGTGGAGTATCTTCTAGATGCCGGCCAGTCCGATCCTTCCTTACAAGTTTCTTGCGACTACTACTTGACCCTCTGGGGACATAAGCTCATAAGTTCTTACCGTGCGGTTGAGGATAACGAGGATCGGGAAGGAATGATTGATTTCGCCATCACAGCATCGCATGTTCGAAATTTGATCGTTGACCACATCACACCGGAGGATGACTTTGCTTTGGAGAGCCCACCAGGACCACAGGCACGACTTTCTTCGACCGTTATTGTTCTCAATCTTCAGTTTTGCCGAGCGTTTGACCATATCCTCAACCGATTGCTACGATCCGTCGATTCCGACCAGCCTACAATTAGAACCAAGGGCTTGAAGAGTGTTATGCAAATTGTTGCTATTGACAAGTCTTTGCTTGATAAGAAGCACCTTCTCCCCTTCATACTGAATCGCGCTACCGATCCCTCAACGCTTGTTCGAGATGCTGCAGTGGACTTGATTGGAAGGATAATCGTGATAAGGCCCGATTTAGAATCTCAAGTCTTCAACTCCGTCCTGGAGCGCGTTGCGGTATGTGTCTTGTGTATTGTGTCTTTGGAGATTACAACTAATTCACCGTTAGGATACTGCGCCGACTGTTCGAAAACGAGCCATGAAAATACTAAAGGATATCTACCTGCGAGAGAAGTCGCGAGATACGCGTGTTTCCATTTCAGAGGGCTTGCTCCACCGCGTCCGTGATCAGGACACTTCAGTTTCAGAGCTTGCTCGCAAGACGTTCGAAGAGATCTGGGTCGCCCCTTGCTACGACACTGGCGAGAACATTACAGAAGAAGAGACAGAAAGCTCAGGGCCACCTTCCAATGCCATCAAGGATAGTGCCAACATGATTTTACATGTAGTGAAGAAGTCGGACACATCCAACCATTTGCTTACAGAGCTGATCCAGGCTGTAAGATTCTAGGCCGTTTCTCAACTTTGGCAAGCATGCTAACATGAATAGTTTCTTGGAAAAGACAACAAGAGTGCCCTTCGCAATCTCCGCGTATTCAAGGCAATGGTTGCAGCAATGTTCGAGATGTTCTTGGAAAGCCAGACCGATACTGAAAAGACCAATCAGCAAAACATCTTACAGGCACTTACGGTCTTTGCCAGGGCCAATGGAAAGCTTTTCACGGCAGATCAGCTGATGATGTTACAACCCTATGTGGATAATATCACCACTAATGATGATTTTATTATGTACCGGTGGGTTGTTATGATTTACCGGAATGTTTTCCCATCAGTCTCGAGCTTTCAGCACACTTTCTTGCAGGATGTCCAGAAAGCTCTTCTCAAGAACCTTGGGCGTACGCCGCCAAAGGTAGCACATCTTTTCGGTCGGTTGGATTAAACAACTAACGTGTTATAGGGTGTCAAAGAAGTTGTGGAGTGCTTATGGTCTATTGATCGAGTCCTGAACAACACTGGGCGACTTGTTCGAGTATCTACATCGTGTATCCAGAAGATCAGAGTAGTCCAGCCTACAACTTCCCAAGATAATAGCATCAACTCGGCCGTCCGTCTTTTAACTATTCTTGGAAACCTTGGTATGGTGTGCGAGTTCGAGGACCAAGTCGAGGAGTTTAGAACCTTGCTTTCGGATTATGATGGCAAGAAATCTGTCGCCATGTTAATTGCGGAAACAATCCTGCCATTCACTGCCACAGAGGCCAATTCTGCTCTGCGTCGGGCAGCTTTGGACTGTCTCGGTAATGTGTGTCAAACGCATGGAGCTCTGTTCATGGATGAGAAGGTTTTAAACTCACTTGATCGCGTTTTTAAGGATGGGAGTAAGGATCTTCAGGAGCTTGTGCTTGAAGGATTCAGAGGTTTCCTCAGGCAACAAGAGAATATTTCGGCCAAGGCTATGGAAGAAAAGGAGGACGAGGCCCAGCCAGCGCCGGGAGGACGTTTGGCGATCGTGCATAATGCAACACAGGAGGATGGGTATGTTCCAAGCCAGCAAGAACCGTTGAATGTTTACTGATTGTTGCAGTGTGAGTACATCTCTGGCTCAGAAGTACCTGAATGAGATCATCACTGTCGCCCTTTCAAGTCAAGACCACTATGCCTTGACAGCAGTCGAGGTTATTGCCAGCATTCTTCGACAGGGTCTAGTGCATCCAAAGGCCGTAAGTACCTGACAAGTCCTGCTACGAAAAGCCCAGCTAACCTTACACTTCTTAGTGTGCGCCTGCCCTTGTTGCGCTGGAGACCTCACCGAATGTCGCAATAGCAACGATCTCTTTCAAGGAACACGAACGGCTTCATAACAAGCACGAAGCAATTGTTGAGCGTGGATACCTCGAGGGCGTTAAGCTTTGCTTCACCTATCAAAAGGACGTTGTCAACAATTCTTCTGGTGTCATTACAAGCACTCAGCCATATTCATCGGTACTTGGCCGGCTGTTCGAAATTCTTAATCAAGGGACGAAAAAGATCAAGCTGAAGTTCCTTCAGAATCTTACAGCCACACTCGACTTTGATCCCGCACTTAATGATATTAAGACACTTTCCGACCATCTGGCGTACGTACGATTTGTATCAGAGAACCTGGCATACTTTGAGTATAACGCCATCTGCGATGTGTACCGGGTAATTTCCTCCATGGAGAGTATTGCCTCTTCGACGGGAGTCGCCATTCAGCATCTTATCGAGACTGAGATTTTTGCTATCTCGCTGGAAACAGAGGGCGTCGAGCAGAAGCCAGTCAGTTCTGAAACGCTCATGTTGAGGGCCACTGCTGCCGCCATCTTATCAATAATGTGGGAGGCCCGCACTCATCTGAGGAAGCTCTACAATGTGAACGAGCAAAAGCTGCGAGATTTCAGGAGAGGCAAGTTGGCTGCGAAAGATCTCAACAAGGCACCAACGAAGACACCCTTCTTCAATGGCTCTGCTGCAGTCGAGACAATCGACATGATCTTGACAAACTTCAACACGGACGAAATGATGATTCAGCGGTGTAGACAGGTTAGTTCATTGTGACTTATTGTGATTTTCAGTGACTAACATCGTGTCTAGTTTGTGGATATCCTCAAGATTGACGCTGACTTTAAGCTCGCTGAAGAAGAAGATGACTTCGAGATCGAGAAGGCGCCTGTCGCATCAGGAGATGAGGGCAGTGCAGCAGAAGAAGAGGAGGTTGCCCCACCCACGCCACAGGGTAAACGGAAGAGGAAAACGCCCGCGGATACGCCGAAGAAAGCGAGGCGCAAGCCGAATCCAAAACCACCCAGAGCAAAGAAGCCAAAGGGTGTCATTTTCTAGAGCCAAGTAGCTTCAGCGGTACATTTGTTTTTTAATTTGCATATTTCACGGCTTTATTTCGGTGTACAGACCTTCTTTCGTTCGGAGTTTATTTTTATATTTCTACTAGGGTCTTTTCAAGGATTCACGGAGTCAGCGGTTTTGCTTTTCGATTTCCTTCTTTCCATCATGTAATGGCTCGTAACGTGGGTCTTTTTTTCTGGGGTTATTTAAATTATTTCTCTACTTTCTGGTATCTCTTTATGGTTATGGGTATATGGGGTTGTCTTATGGTTGAGATTTTTAGTTATTGCTTCCAGCCATATATGCATATTTGTACAATGTGCCAGCGAAGATCTGTGAGATTAATTGAGTCTATTTAGCATCTGTAGTTAGCACATGGCTTTCGTTTTATGCTTCTACGTTCTCAATCTTGTCTTATTTTAGAAGGTTCTCGTTGTGGGTCTCTCCTAGTCTTCAGCGTGTTAGACGATCATTATTTCACTTCAGTATATTCTTGTCAGATGGCAGATAGAGTCTCATGTCCATTTTCCGCCTCTCAGTTACGCGCTTCTCGTGTTCAATCATGCATGCGCTAGGATGACGTTCAGGCCCTACGCCATGGTGGCATCATCGGTCCTTTAACGTCAACCTTCTTTCCTTTTGCATTCGTAGCGTTAGCCATACCGGTCATCCGTACGCCGGCACCTCAACTTTCAGAGCTACTTAATACCATCTGTTGTCGACCGGGAATGTCTACCAAACACTTGCAGTTTCTCAACTCTCACTCTTTAGTATCCTTTTTTCCGCATACCGATCGATCAACCTTCACAAGCTCCAATCCATCAACCAAGCTTCATTATGCCTACCCAATACCGTACCGGCGAGCTTCCAGTTGGTGACCCTGTCCACCCAGGAGCCTTCGAGGAACCAAGCAACACTCACCAAAAAATCCACTGTAATCCCTCACCCTCTAACCGTCGCATCCCGAGCCTGACCCTTAGTAGCAAGGAAGCCCCACAACGAGACCAACCAAAGCGGTGAGTTCTACGAAGACAGCAAGCACCGCAAGTACGAAGTCGGGGACACAGTCGAGTATGTCCCAGTTGGCGGTAAGTTCTACATCTCCGTCACCTTCCTGTTACCAGTAATTCTGATCCATGCTCAGGACCGGACTCTCAAACATCACGCTCAACCGGAAAGATCGAGCGCATCTTGACCTCAAAGACAGCTGCTGGAGATACCGGCGTCAGAGTCAACGCCACGCCAGATCAGCCACAATACGAGGTCAGTACCAAACCGCGGGGCTTCCAGTTCCTTCGACCGTCGTTGGAGAAACACACGGCCGTCACGAGTACCTCGAGCATTCCATCCAATCCTGGATCAAAGGATGGTGCATTCGGAGCCAAGTTCCGAGACTTTCTGTTGGAGATGGTGCAAACTTGAGGTGTTGACCTGCTTTGACGACCCGACGAGAACTCTGGCAATTGGTCTGGTACCAAACGCTTTTGGCTGAGCATAATGAAATCTGTTGGAGAGTATACCTTGGAGGATATTGTGCTGATTCGCTGCTTGTGATGGTTCACGCGTTTGGACGGAAAGATCTTGAACTCGCACACCCACAAAAAGTCGGCATTGAAGGGAAGGAATCTTTTGGATCATGTTGAGGACAAGGAGGAGTGATGGGTTGAAGGACATGTATGGTGGTTACTAGTACTATTTAGGAGTTGTGATCTCAGGCTGGCTAGCTAAAACAGAAGCTACTCTATCATTTATCCTTCTCGTCTTTTGATTCTTTGTGGTTTACCCGAATGGCTCAGCGATCATACTTTACGAATCAATACCGTCGTCTCTTCGTAGGCTTGGTTTGCACTCCAGGTTGCGAAGAGATGTAGGCATTGGCATCCTGTTTAGTCGCAATTTCTGGCCATCGCGAAGTGTGCGTTGGAATGGTTATAGCCTTAATAATTGTTTAGCTGTCACATACGGCCATAGATTGAAGAATATACGGGATCCCGTCCGCTCTCCCATAGTCAAGCTTCTAATCGCCAAGTTAGTACTGCGGTGGGTGACCACGCGGGAATCCTTGGTGCTGTATGTTTTGCGCTTCGTTTTTTTGCTTCTAGTCTGGCGTCTCAAGCCGAGCGAAATTGGACCCTTCCGAGAAGAACAAGAACATTAAGACGATGTCTCTGAGAATTCTACTGTTTGTTTGGGCTTTTGTTTGTACAAAGTTTGGTATTTGATTCAACACCGCAGAAGGTGATCGCCATGAAAAAAACAATTATTTAGACAAAAGAGCGTCTGAATGATTTCGAATTCTCAGAAGCAAAAGAATCGACGAGAGCAGGATTTGAACCTGCGCATCCAGAGGATAACAGATTTCTAATCTGTCGCTTTAGACCACTCAGCCATCTCGCCTTGATGTTCAGTTGGCGGCTAGAGTCTTCAAGGACACAACTGAAACTAATGCAATCACACCCAAAGACATCCAAAAAATATCAAGCCATACCAGCGTGGACTAAAGGGCTCTCAATCTGTATCCCAGCCCGATAAAAGAGTCACGCATACTTTCGTCTATGTTAAATATCGATACCCCAAAACCTTACCATATTTCGTAAGTCCGCAGCTCTTGCACGTCTTGACCTCCCTGGTCTCGATGAAGCCATTCTCAGTTCTCGACTCGACCCGGTTCGTAATCCACTTGTGTCGGCCTGACTTCGTACATGTGTTGGTGCGGGTCATGACACTTTCAAAGGCACGACGGATTACCATCATTTCAGTGATGTGGAGAAGGAAGGTTGAATGTGGTTGATGAGAGAGAATGGGGTGGATGAGAGCCACATTCGATCATGTGGCATTGCTGATCCTTATATTGCTTGCGAGGTTATCCGTTGGGTGGTGTCAATGCAGAAATACCATCGTCTCGTTGGAGTGGACTCAACGTACAGGCTGTCATGATTGCTGAATCCACAGTCGTGTACGCCAAAGCAAGAGAAGGGGACAACCGGAACAAGTTTCAAGATCTTAGACACAGAATATTAATTCACTTGAATTGAAGAAAAGCTATGATAAGACAAAACCAGACATTATATTAAAACCCCTCCCCGTGAATACTATATAGCAAGAAAGATGAAGATTCGTCTCAAAGTGAGAGTCTACCAAGCTTCCTGAAAGAAAGAGAGAAAAACAGATAAAACAGAAAAAACAAGCACTCGGCCTAGTATTTGCCAACAAAGAATATTACCATCAATCCACCAACAGAATTAAGAAACCAACTTATAGCCCAACCGTGAAGAACAAACAACAAAACAGACGTAGAAGGCAAATGTTGAAAGAGATTACGAAAGATGTCAACGAGAACAGCAAGTAGCTGAGCCGATAGAAAGCAAACTTGAAATAAACGAGACAGGAAATGAGAAAGATGAACAAACAAAACAAAAAGTAGCGAATGGAAACGACGTGAGGATCTAACGGATATTGCCGTATCTGATCGCATCGTCCTCGTCATGGTAAACCTTGACCTTCTTCACTCCGTTGACCAAAGCTCTGAGGGGCCCAGACTTTGAAGTCTTTCTTGTAGCGATGCCAGACCGGCGAGGAGATGGATTCTTTGGTGCTTCGTAGAACTCGAACACAGGCCTCACTGGTTTATGCCATTCCGCACCATTTAGAATACAGGCAGGAGTGAGATTTGGCCCGGCTGGTTTCTTCGATGGTGCTCGGCTGCGAAGCAGGTCGTAGTCGTAGTCAGTGGTGCCTTGTTGGTCCGTGAAGTCGCACGTCGTGAAGCCCGTTCTTTTCATCCACTTGGAAGTATCATCCTTTGACTGAGCGGAAAGAAACTGGTTATGCTCCTCTTGATACTTGAAGACATGATTCCACAAGGCCTGGTGGATGCCGAACGCGAAGGAATGTTGGAATAGACGGTCGGCACGACAAGTCACCTGGTGCCGTTCAAAGTCGTACATTGCACACTCCGTGGAACAGTAGCTGGAGAAATGTTAGCAAATGTAAGCCCCTCAGGAAAAAAACTGAAAGCACTAACCGAGTGGAGTAGCAAGTATCACAACGGATCTGGTCGTCGCCTTCCTTCCCACAAGGAATGATGCTCCGGCAAAGACAGGCATCTCGATCCTCAAACATCCCGTCCACAACCTCCTCCCAAATCGGCAGTCTCTTCGGGGCGTAGACGTAGCCCTCGAAGATCTCGTAGCGCTCATTGATCGTACCAAAGCTGCCAAGACGAAACCTCCCAACGACATAGTCCCGTAGACCCGTCACAAAGCCCTCCACCATTTGGTATTTGACATCCATCTCGATGATCCTATAACTGGCGTGATACATAGACCAGTTACCACAGGTCGACGTGTAACCATCAGGCGCCAAAGGATTGTAATGGATCTGCTTTTGAAGTTCCCATGGTTCGTCCTTGGCTGAGCATACCGGGAAAAGCAGGACGAAGAGGTAATCTTCTGGGAACAAGCCAGCATCAATGAGCTCTTTGGCCTTGGTCTTGCCGAACTGCTTGTAGTGCCACACGTAGCCTTTGGCGAATGTTTCCTTGATAGTCTTGATCTGGCCAGCATAATGAGCGAGCAGACCACGGAAGTTGAAGTTCAAGTACGTCTTGAAGTACTTTGCCGGGGCACGACAGTGATAGCACTTGACGGTGCGTCTTTCTTGGGTGCTCTTTCTGAAGTAGAGTTTCCAAATCGTCTCGAAGTAGTCGCCCAGAGACTTCTCCATCAACTCGCTCGTTGCGAAGCTGGCTGTCCCTGTCCCTGGCACTTGCGTTCTCAGAACGTTGAGAATCCCGCGAGGGACGGCAACCACGTTCGTAAACACCTTTGGGGTCGGTGCTGACTTGAACGGGAACTCGAACCGGCTAGGACCATCCGACATTATGATCCCGTGTACCAAAGCAAGCAACTGACCCTCCGGACCCTCACCAACGTATGGCTCGTGGAACTCGCCGTTGGATGGGCTTCTGAAGATCCTTTCATCCTTCTCCTTGTCCTCATATCTGGACATCGTGACGGCGGTTGCTTGGGAAACAGGAAGTAGAAAGAAGGGTAAGAAAAGTAAATAATGACTGGAAAGAGAAAAAGTTGGGATGCAAACAGTAAAGTTGGGACGGTAGAGAGAGGGAAAAAGGACAAGGAAAGAGAATAGGAAAGGAAAACCGAGAACAAACAGTGTTTGCTAAAAGGACAGAAGAGGAACGGTGAAATGAAGAAAGATGGAGGTTGTTTGGGTGATGGACGGTATTTATAGCCTTTCAAAGGATGGATTTGTGGGAGCAGAACGGCATTTACCGGCGAAGATTCTAGAGGCCGGCAGATGTGCTCCCCGGAAAAGCCCCCCATTTCTTGTAGACCTGGGCCAATAGCAGGGAATGCTTCCTTTCTCTTTGAGACACCTCTTGTTGTCATGGTTGCTGGGTTCGATGAAGTTCTTATGTTGACATGGTGATCAAACAACCATCGACATGCTCCCAAACTCAGGAAGTGGGTAGCAAACAGCTGTCCGCCAGCTCATTCTCGTCCCCTTTCCCTGTATCCCGTCCCCATTATGACATAGATATTGTCCTCTTTTCTCTTCAATTTTCTCTCATCACTTATTGTTCCGTCCCCGTTACTTCGACCTGTCAAACAATCCTCATCCTCACGATGTCTTTCCGCCGCCATTCAACAACCCCGCCAAACAATCGAACGAGACCGAACAAACTTCGAAAAAGATATCCTTCATCTCCTCCACGTCATCAACAAACATCATCCCCGTTCATGGTACCACATGCTCCTCTCTCTGTAACTCTGCAGCTTCCAGAGACGGCGTCGTTGAGCCTTAGCACCGAGACGACATCCCAAACGACATCGTACATTCTGAGAAAGCCGCCTGGAACACGCTGGTACAGCATATCGGGACTTCTCAATCCGCTGCAAGCAGTGTGTGGATGTTGTCTCGATGGTAGTGGGAGCGAAGGCATGGATTCAGGATCAAGCCGTTCAGCGAGAAAAGGTAGGCGTAAGTTGAATGCTGGTCGGAAGTCTGGTGCTCGTGCCGGCGGGAAAGAAGAAGGAGGAAGGTACGTTGTTACCTTCTTCGTTCGAAGAGCGGGCACCGTTAGAGGCCGCCCAGAGACTAGCCCGGCAACCTGCAAGAAAGGGAAGGAGTGGTGGGAGTCTTCTTCCGCGGAGTCCTCCCAAACCAAGTTACCAGCAGCCGATGAAAGCGAGCCAAGCACCCCCGGAGTTGCAGTAACTTCGTTTGAGTTTGAGGATTTGGACATAGCCCGAGAGGTATGGTTGAAGGAAGCAAGAAAGGCGCAAGCTGCGCAGGCCGCAACAATGAACTTCGATGGCATGAAGGATTTGGGAGACGAAATACGGAGAAGAAAGACAGAGAGAAAGAACAACGCTCTCGGGTCAGACGTATGGTGGAGCGACAGATTTATGGAGACAGAGGATGATGATGAGGATAAACTGGAGGTTACGATTTCGGTTCCACTGGGTCATGATGCTTTCTATGAGAAGCGAGAGTCTCAGAACGGCGAGATGGTGGAGCTGTGCTTCAGGAGGGAAAGACGCCGGGGCACTTGGTAGGATAATGATATCTTTTGGCATCTATAGTATAGTTAGTGAATATACTTAAGATGTACTTTGTACCTCTATATCCCAGCCCTCCCCGCATTCTGGCTACAATGACAATGAAAATATGACCATACTTTGCAGCTTCCTACAAACAATGGACTGTATCGTGTAAACGCAGGGAAAGACATATACAAAAGATAGACTTGAAGAGCTCAACAACAAGACCAGGTATACAAGGAAATAGCCTCATTATTACAGACATATGTACGGGCTACCATAGCCATATCAACTATTCGTAGGCGTTGCAAACAAACTCGCTCGATTAAGAAATAAAATAGCAAAGAGGCCAACGTTTTCCCTTCCAACGCTCAACCAAATATTCTACACAAACAAGTAAAAGAATACAAAGCCGAATTAGACCGCAAGGAAGAAGACTAAAGCCCCCGATAAATGACACCGATAATTAAACTGGACAAGACACTCCTAAGCAATACTGAGCAAGCATGCTTATTAAACATCCTCTGCTCTTTCTATTTAGAAATCCCAGAAGTCTCCACCAGTCTGCTTCATGCGGTTGTTGGCATTAGCAGTCCCCTGGCGAGCCCTCTGCTGAGTATCCCTCTTCTCCTGGGCAGTGGCCGCAGGACTCTCATCAGAGAATTCGAAGTGCTTGCCATGAGCTTTGGCGTTCTCGTTGACGATGACATCAGCCTTCTTTGCTGGTGTAGGAGACTCATCGTAAATTCCCCAGCTGGCGTTTCTATTGGCCATGGCGGCTCTGCTCTGGGTGTTGGAGGCATAACTGCGCTTTTGTTGTTCTTGGATAGGAGAGTCGTCGGCGAGGAGGAAGTTGCTGTCGTTGGCGTATCTCCCCTTGGGGTGTGCAGTACGACCGGCGGTAGGGCGGTTAGTCTTATCGCCGAGTTGTTCTGGAGATTCATCCATGAACTCGAAGTGTGAGTTGTGCTTGCCGCGAGCGACGGAGCCGGATGCCTGGCTCTGTTGGACATTCCTGGCGGTGCGGGATGGGGCTGGAGATTCGTCGGTAAGCTCAAAGTGTGGTTCGGCATCCTTGCGAGGAACAATCTTCTTTGGACGCTTGACGGGTGAGTCAAGATCATCTTCGTTGTCAGAGAAGTGGAAATGGCGCTCATCGCTTGGTCTTTCCTTGATTGGAGCCTTCTCAGGTGTCTGCATATCGGTGGAGTCCCACTTTTGCTGATGCTTGGGTGCTGCCTTTGGCTTGAACGAGGCAACATTCTGATCATCGTTCTCCTCTGCAAACAAGAAATCAGAATGCTCATTCGCAAACTTCTGTCTTGAAATGTATGGTCTTTGCGGTGTGGCTGGGACATCGTCGTCGTCACCAAACTGGAATTGCTGAGGCTGGCCATACTTGGACTTGGCCTTTGGCGTATAGTCAACCTGGGGTGGGGCGGTGGAATCGTCCTCGCTTCCGATGATCTCGCCTAGTCCTCGCGATGGTGGCTTGTGGGCGGTACGTGGCTTGACGACAGCTGGTCTGTGTCGTGGTCCGTCATCCTCTTCGGCATCCTTTACTGGTGAGAATAAGTCCAAGTTCTCACGAGCACCTGCACGACGTGGCGTTGATGGGGCTTCACCCTGCTCAGAAGCCTTGCTGCTACTTCTGGTAACCCGAGTGGTCGCAGGGGCAGGCTGAGATGAGCCACCGGTCCTCTCTGGCAATTGCTTGATAGCCCTAGTAACGATCTTGACCTGGTCTGATCCCTCCTTGATAGGCCAGTTCTTTCCAGTACGTCCGATGATACCGAGTTGCTTCAGGAGAGTCGACTGGTCCCAGTAAAGACGCACTTGCTGAACGGCACCATTACGGAATTCGACGATGTGAATCTAGCTATGTCAGTACAACTTCCTCTTCCACCCACCTCCTTCTCATTGTTGACGTACCAGCACAAAGTTGACGGTCTGATCGGACAAAAAGTTGTCATCCAATCCAGGCAAGAAGGAGCCACCGCCGGTGCGGAATTCTATCGAGGTATCGGTCTCGTAGACGAGAGTGTCTTGCGTCTCGACAACGGAGATCTGTTTGTCAGATCGCTTTGAGAAAAGCTGGTTGTTTTTGCTGAAGTGCTTGATGATTGTGTCGGCTCCTTGAATGAGGTCGGCGGTGGTGGTGTAGATCATAGAGGCATCCTCAGCGAGGTGACCAGCTACTGGGCGGGCGAGGAAGGACTGGTATTTCTGGAGTAAAGTTGCCATGGTTGAGGAGGATCGTGTTTTTTTGGAGTGAAGTGTAGTGGAGAGGGAGAGCGCTGGGGTGAGATGCCTGTAAAGGAGAAAAGGCGGGCTTGTTAGCAAAGGAATAGGGTGGAACACTGAGGAACAAACAAGCGGATGCTAACAAATCAACACCGCTAGCTGCTCAGGAGCAAATACCTTTCGTAAGTTTTTTGTACTGTTGAGTAATGAACTTTGACAAATAATCAGAGACGGGCCGGAAAACGTAATTCTCTGCTAACGGCAATGGTATGCAATTGTTATGATAATCCGTCGAGTTGAGGATGAAGCTTCGATGCCGCTTCTGATAATTGAGGGGCAGATTGCTGTCAAAGGGACCACTGGACCCTTAAACTTCGGCGGTGAAGAAAAAAAGTGCGATAGAAATGAGAGGTATAGGGCGGCAGCGGATTCCCAAAGAAACGCAAGAAGAAGATGAGACTTTAAACTGAGCCAATCTGTTTGAATTTCCGAAAGGAGTAGGATACAGTTGAGGAGGAGGAAAGGGGCAAGGTGGGGCGGACGGGGTGGATGAGGAGCGGCGGGACAATTGCAGGGGGTGCCGCCAAGATGTTCGTTTTCATCTGGGGACGCAACTACCCCGCGTTCGCTCCGAGAATCGCAAAAAGGATCCTTTAACATCCTTCAATGGTGCAATACTGAGGTCATACGCATCCTCCTTCTACTGAGAGCTCACGATGGTGTTGTACACTGCCTCAAATACAAAAAAGTACAAAAAAAACACCGGAGACTAAAATTCTCCGACTCCGAATCGAAGTAAGCGGCGGAACTTGACACCCGCTTAACTCTTAGCCTCTGCCCACTGCCTCCCAGAAACATGGAAGGAGAGCACAAGCTCTACCCAACGTGGAAAGGTTCAGCCTTAACAGTAGATACAAGTACGGCATCTGCTTCTACTACGGCATACCGATGGCTCCACTCCAAGCCCACTGTCAAGCTCGGTCCGAGTCTTTTACAGTCTTCGGTGGATTTGGCGATCTTCTCCAGATTAGGGATGCATCTCTTGGCCGTGCATTCGGGCAGTTGCGGGACCGGCAGTAATTATGTATGACATCACCACCATAGACTTACCTTGGCAACATCTCTCACAGACCTGCAACAGGCCATGCTTCAAGCTCCACAGCAAACAATACGTCAATCGTTTATAACCCACGAAAGCACCACATCGTGACCTTTCTACACCCATAACAAACGCATCAACAACAAACCCTCAAACCAACCAGAACTACCACAACTACATACCGCAATCATGTCCAGCAACGGCCTCGGAGTCTTCCCAAACCTCTCTCTCCCCCGCTTCATCCTCAATTCCCCCACCCTCTCCATCCTCCTCCCAGTCACAGCCGGAACCTTGACTGGCTTCCTCGCCAACCGCCGCGCCGACGTAAGCCCTCTCAATTCCTCCCACCGCTCCAATTACTCTGTATACTAACCAAACCAAACAGACCAGGACCCAATACAAGAACCTCCGCCAACCCGCCGGCGCCCCACCACCATGGGTGTTTGGACCCGTCTGGACGATTCTCTACGCCTCAATGGGTCTCGCCTCGCACATTGCATACCGCCGCAACCCACTGGACCTCCGCAACCAGACGCTCTACTCGATCCAGCTCGCCCTGAACTTCCTCTGGACACCACTCTTCTTTGGACTTGGTAGAGTCCCAGAGTCCTTGGTTGACATCTTGGCCTTGGACTGGACTGTGTTGCACCTTGTGAGGAACTGGTGGGGTGTTGGTCCAGCTGGATACTTGATGGCTCCTTATGCTGCCTGGTCTCTGTTTGCTACTTACCTTACTGGTGGAATCGGTTTCTTGAACGGATGGAGCATGAAGGGCCCACATGAGAAGGGCAAGGCTGCCAAGGGAGGAAAGGGATACTAGAGGTATAAAGCATGGGATACTATGGTGATTTGCTGGGTGTTTTCGAACTATTGGAAAGGAATACGTTGGAGGGCGGGTTGATGTGGTGTTGAGCAATAAAATAATGCATTTGATGAATATCATGACCTATTATTTCCTCTTCAGTACTCGTAATAATGTGATCGTTGAAATTGGCACTAGTTCAAATATTATCCTTGCTGATGTCGAGCGCAAGTTGTGGCTGATGGTACGAGTACTCACTAAGCAGGTGATATGAGCATTCGGCGAAAGTTCGAAACCCAGATGTCTTGATATATACATACGGACTACCAGCCCAATGACATCAAAGCAAACATAAATAACCCCCAAATAACCCATAACAACACAACAACGCCCCACCTACATTTCCCAGTGGTATCAAGTAGTCAATTCTCCGCCTCCTCCTCCTTCTCCGTCTTGACCGTCAAGAAACTCAACCCGTCCCTCCCCATTCTAATCCCCTCCGCCAACGCCTGTTCCTCCACGTCTGTCCACTTGATCGTCAAATCATCCCACTTCCTCACCTTAAACTCCGTCTTGTACTGTCTATGCATGGCATTGTAGTGAGCTTGTTGTCTTGGGTCTCCAATGCCAGAGTAGACGATGAAAGCGGTACCGATGGGGAGGGACTCGTAGATGGCTTTGAGGTTCTTTGTGACGGATGCGGTGGCGTCAATGACGGCTTGTGTTGTTACTATCTTGGGCTCGCCGGCGTCATCTCTATTTGACTGCCATCCACGAGCAAATTCGAGGCTTCGGAGACGGGTCCAGAGGATGTCAGGAAGGTCTTTTGCGTCTGAGGGGTTCATTATCTTGCGGACGTTCTCAACGACTTCTTCGTCATTGGCGCAGCCAGCTGTGATTTGGGCACCCTGAGAATGGAAGGCGGCGTTGCCCCAGTCTACCAGCGCACCCTTCTTGCCTTGACGGGCTATCCGGACAAATAGTGACTCGTCCTTCTGCATTTGCGAACCGAAGCCGGGCTCACGCTCGAGCTTAACTTTGAGGAGTTCAATGCATGTCAGGGCATCTTCAATGGAGTCGTGGCCTGCTGCACCGCCTTTCTGAATTTCTTTGTTGAGGATTTTATCGGCGAGATACTTGAGAGAGGACTTGTACGGTTTACCGCGAGGATGTTCGTAGAGGAGGGTGGTGTCGATGATGTGAGGATGGCAGAGTTTGAGAGCGGTGAGGTCTGAATCGAGGGAGTGGCCGACCAGGATGGTTTCGGAGTCACAAATGTCAAGGAGGTGCTTCTGGACATCGGCGAGGGTGGTGGTGACCGATTCCATTTTGGCTGCGGTAATACCAGAGAAGCGAGTGAGGTAGTCGGTTATTGGGAGCTCGGGCTTGACGAGGGTGTCGTAGATGCACTTGCCATTCAAGTCCACAACACTTATCCGAGTCAACTCTTTTCCACCCTCTGTAATGCACATCTCGCAGTCGATTGCTAGGACCTTTCGGCCATTGGTTGCCTTCTTCTCCATGTCGGTTTCAACCCAGCCGTCCTCGCCTGCTTTCGATTTGGCGGTGCTCTGTTCGACAGGAATACCACTCTTCTTACAGATGGCCTTCACTGTCTCAGAGTGCAATGGGTAGTCTGAATCCAGAAAATCCTCCGTCGTCATAAGCAAGCTCTCCAGCGTCACGCGCGTCTTCTTGTGCTTTTTCTGAATTGCCTTACGCTGTTCCTTGTCGAGTGGTGTCCTCAAGAACGATCCTATCGGTGAGGGTAGCCGCATTTTCTCATCTCCGTCCAGTACCGTCGGCCAGGCATAAGGGAAAATATCGGCAAGATCCTTCATACATGTTGCAATGTTGGTTTGGTCCAACTTGTGTGGGTAGTAATCTGAGTGCTCTTGCCTCCGGCGCTTCTTGCTGCTGGTAAAGTCGAATGGAGTATCGTCTTTCTTTTCTTCTGGTGCCGAATTGTTCACGATAGCATCTCCATCCTCATTTCGCTGAATTGGTGCACCAAAGTCCTCCTCCGGTTCGGTTGCCGTAGTATTGCCGTTCTTGATGTGAAGCTTGGTATCCCGTTGCCCGTCGAACATGTCACCCGTGAAGCCTGGAACCATACACACAACCGCCCTCTTAATCTCCGGCTTGCCCTGTTCACTAGTCAGCTCTGTTCTCCATAGGAAACTACCTGGGGCAACGAAAAGAGACTCACCTTGACAAGTAACCATTGCGGAGCAACACCCTCACCGACAATCCACAGCGCCAACTCCCTCAGAGCAGACACCTTAACCTTACACTTCAACCTCAAAGGGCTCAGGTAGAAACCTGGTGCATTGCTGACATCCTTAATTTTCTGCTTCTTGACCCGTCTAACCTCTTCAAATCCTTCGTTATCATCCTCAGCATTTTCGTTGTTGTCTGGCGCAACGTTCACAGTCGGGCCCCAGCTGTTGAGCTTGAACGATGGGAGTTCCGGAAGCGACGGGAGTGCTGGAAGTGGTGAAGGTTCTTTCGGTGCAGGCTTAGCGGTCTTGGTGTGTGAATGAGTTTTGGCCCCTCTCTTGCGTTTAGCCATGTTGACGGATTTGATGGATGGAAGGTTGAAGATTTGAGGATTTGGAAGAGTCGAGCGAGATGTGGATGTGTTTTTGTTTTGCAGGCTGCAGATGGTCCGCCAACTTTCTTCACCGCTCGAAAACACTGCGGGATGGTTAAGCGGGCTTGGCGCTGGTTAAGAATGTGAGATGGGAGGTTTATCTGGCACACTTTATTTTAGGCCTACAGCAGGCCTTCAGCTGCGCTTATGCTTCTGCCTAAGGCCGGCTATTGCAGCTGTGCAGTGTATGTAGTACCTGTGTTCTATGATTCTTATTTTCTTATTACATACATTCATCATACACACTGGAGGGTAGTATGCATAGCGAATTGCGGTTGTCGATCTTAGAACAAGGACCTCTTTGGAGAGCCCACCGTTTTCAATACACGGGTATGGGTTGGCAGCCTCAGTTGGAGTCTAGCGCTTCTGAGTACATTTTCAGGGCCCTCGGGAACCTACCGAGCGTTCACCCTACGGTCCTTCTTAATTTCCCAGTCGGGTCCCTTTTCCAAGCCCTTTTCAGTCCACACTCACATCACCAAAGCACCGAGCAACGCCTGTGAAAAGAGTAAACCTGCTTTTTTGTAACCCATAATATACAATGGTCCATAGCCTCGGAACGCTCTAAATGTTGCCCTTTTCCCTAGCCTAGACCAGACCTGTTCCTTCTACATCCACAATTCTAGCCAGTTAGGCACCAAGGCGAGAAGAATGTCGATGACCGTCTAACCCCTCATCCACTCATCTCAGTATACTCCTATACCTCCTTCCACCACTCTTCCGCTTCAACAGCCTTCCTCTATTCCAAGCCAGCATTGACCTTAATATCCCCAATCCTCAACACCGTGTACCGATGCTTGCTCTTCACCGTCTTTGTCCGTCTCGTCCTCTGCTTCTTCTTGAGCTTGTATCTCATGGGCTCGCTCGTCACCTCGACCACACGAGCCTTGCACTCGAAGAACTTCTCATCAATGTATGGGTTTCCCTTCATTGTGAACTCCCTTGAACCCAAGACCGAGGCATGGGTGATGCGGAGGGAGTCTCCAACGTTGACATCCTTGAGGAGGAATGGGAGGCGGACGGTGTCGCCGCTGGTGACGAGGAAGGGGAAGCCGTTGATTTGGATGGTGATGTAGTGGGGTGGTTGAAGGGCGAGACGGGTGAGCAGCTGGAGGGTGGAAGGGTCGGCTGGGGTGACGACTGGGGCGTCAGCGGATGGTGGTGGGGTAGAGGTCGAGGCCGAGGAAGCGGCGGTCTCGAGGGCGGCGGGTTTCGGGGTGGAGGAGAGGAAGCGGGATTGAGCGAGGATTGCGGAGCGAGCGATGGTGGGGGTGGCGGTAGTGGCTCGCGTACAAGTCGCGGCGGCGGTTTGCGCAAGGCGGGTGAACGAGCGGGCCAGCATCGTTACTGGTGGTGAATGGGAGGACGGATGAGGGTTCGCTGAGGTGCCTACGGCGAGATGTTGAGGTTGTGTTTTTGCCGAGCGGGAAAGATTTGGGAGTGCTTGGCGACGCTAAAACGGGTCGGGAAATAATGGGATCTACTGGCTTTTGGAATTGTCACTGGGGCTTATCCTACACAGGGAGCATTACGGTTATATTACGGTTGCCTTATTTCAGCAATAATGAGGATATATACAAGCGCTGTCATTTAAAACAGTAACAACGTCCCACTCCACCTATGCGAACTCATACCCAGCTGCAGATGAAACTGGCTTCTTCTTCTCTCCTGGATGCTCTTGTCCTCCAGGACCATGGAATTGCTCCGCAACCACCCTCAACTTGGACCTAAACGAGTCAATGTCAAGATAGGTGCCTCTCAGCCATCTGTCACCACTTGAGGGATCAAACTCCTTTCTGCCATGGAGAACCCTTCGGTTGGCGAACAAAACGCACTCGCCTTCCCTCAAGGTAAGCTCAAAAATGTTATCAGGATGCTCCACCTCTTCGGCAAAGGTCTTTGCAGCCTTCCACCAGAGTCTAAATTTGCCATGGTCATCACCCTCGCAGTTCTCTTCAAACGGTCCTTGGAAGGGTGGAGACCAGTTGACGTGGTCAATCTTTGCGTCTGCCCAATTTACGTTTGGATCATCATTCAGTACGATGATGGGCCTTCTGTAATGATAGTGTTGACCGTCATTCTTGTAGTGGAAAGTGACTGGATACTGTGTCAGAGGTAGGAAGCTGGCTTGCCCTAGTGGAGTTTGCAGGGCCCTTGCAGCGCGGAAAGAGTCGGAGAAGATTGAGGAGCCGCCAGTAGCATCATTCTTCATACAATGAAGAAGCTGGATACCGGGTGGAGACTGGAAGTAGAGCAAGTCCATGTGAAGCCCGAGAAACTCGTTGGTGTACCTAACCCAGTCAGCCTGAACCTTGTAGCCGCAATGAAGTCCGACTCACGCGACGTTCTTCGCATCAGCGATACTCTTGACATCCCATGTTTCTCCATAGAAGGTATTCTTCAACGGCCCGATCCTCTTTGCTATTGTCGCAACGGAGTCGACCTCGGTTGGGACACCCCTCAAGAAGACAAGTCCGTAGCGCTCAAGAGTCTTGAGAACTTCGAACAATGCCTCATCCTCTTTCATGTAGGCATCATAGTCAAACCATCTGACCTGTTCCTCCATCATGGCCTTGTCCCAGTACGTTTGACGGATGTTGTTGAACCGAGCATGAAGGCGATTTCTCTTTGACGAGTACCGAATGAGCCATTCTACTGGATATTCACTGACGTGTGCGTCCTCACCCTCCCAGGTGATCCTCAGGCCCTTCTTGTTGTTGAATTCCTCCACCTTCGCTGGCTTTGTCTCTGCCGACAAATCTGTTGAAGCGAACGTCTTTTGCTGTGTCGAAGGATTGACGCATTTCGGGCAGTGACAGGCGTCTCTCAGGAACATGTAGTCGAAGCTAATAGGCTCGCCATAGAGTCTGAAGTGAACTCTCTTTGTGTTTCCTCGTTGAGCGGGGAGTTGGACTGGAACAGTCTTGTCTGGCGGAGCGAAGTGGGCCTTGTGACGGCAACCACCAATCTGGCTCAGCTTTGTTGGACTTGCTGCCGCATATTTCGCCGGGGCTGAGAGAACTTTGGGAGTAGTTTTCGAGGCGATACGGGCGCTGGTGCTGCGACAGATTTGGGTTGCTGCTCTGGCGAACATGGTGGAGGAAGGCTTCTTGTGGGGGAGAGCGTCGGCAGTTTCTCGGAATAAGCGGCGGAGTGTCTCGCTCAACTGTCAGAAACAAAGTTTAAAACACCGGAAAATTGTTTTACCGATGCCCATCGCGCTAAAACGTAACGGCGTTACACATAAACGAGGAGCTAAACCCGTTTAACCACTCCTGCTCTTTGCTTTTCCTTCCTTTTCCCTGCAGTTCTCTCACTTCTTTTCACCCATACCTCGCAGCTTCGTTATTCTCTTACACCAGCACATCAACAAGCATCTTCCACCTTCTCAGAATATCAATCCCGATACGAATCCCTAGCCATGGCGACCAAACAACCCGAGCACACCAAGAAATCTGTCCGTAACCCACACACGACCCTCTTACCGAGATGCACCCCACTAACTTTCATCTTTCTTACAGGCTTCAAAGCGGAATGTTACGATTGCTGGCTCCGCTTCAGGAGTTGTTTCCCGGTAGCTTCTCACATTCGGCCTCCTCAACACACCTTCTGAGTCCTTCCCCCCTAGATTCTTCATAGCACCTCTTGACGTCATCAAGATCCGGCTTCAGCTACAAGCACACGATGCATCACGACCGCCCATGTACACCGGCATCATCCATACGCTCAAGACCATATTCAGACAAGAGGGCTTTACCGCCCTTTGGAAGGGAAACATCCCAGCAGAATTGCTCTACCTCACATACGGAGCCGCCCAATTCCTAGCCTTTAGACAGATCAACGTTCTGCTCTCCGATGCCTCGAAAACAACAGCAAAGCTTCCAGACGAAGTGAAGAGTTTCATCGCAGGTTCGACTGCTGGAGCAATGGCCACAACAGCGACGTATCCCTTTGATCTTCTACGAACACGGTTTGCAGCACAAGGCGCCGGCGAGAAGGTCTACAGATCGATAGCAGTTAGTATTCGTGACATCTATACCCAGGAGGGCCTCGGTGGCTTTTACCGAGGTCTGGGCGCCGGACTTGGCCAGATTGTGCCAAACATGGGCCTCTTCTTTGGCACATACTCGACCGTTCACAACATACTTCGGGAGCCAGTAGTGGCTGACCTACTACCAACACCACCGACAAGTGGAGGATGGGAGGATGCGGCGAGTGGAGCGGTTGGTAGTGTGGTGGCGAAGACTGGCGTCTTCCCGTTGGACCTGATACGGAAACGGTTGCAAGTACAGGGTCCGACGAAGACCAAGTATGTCAATGGGATATACTTGCCGGATTACAAGGGAGGGGTGGTGAAGACGGGGTTGTTGATCATGAAGAACGAGGGGTTCCTGGGGTTGTATAGAGGGTTAACGGTTGCTCTGATCAAGGCGGTACCGGCTAGTGCAGTAACGATGTGGACCTATGGACAGGTGCTGAAGTTGTTGGAGGAATGGGATGAGGCCGCTGGTAGGTCATGATTGTGGGACGATGGTCTGCACTATCGCTTCTGATTTATGAATAAGTACGTTGTGTCATCTCCGTCTAACTGGACCTTGCATCGTTTGTCCCTTTCTTGTTGTAGTTATCCGACTATTTAATATAACTAATTTGTAGTAAGCTCATATATCCAGTTATTGATTTGTTTCTTCTGAACCCTTTATTGTTTCTGTCTCGTACGAATGTTTCGTTTCGGATGCACCGGTACGATCAAGCAAGGGATCTCGGAAATTTCATCTGTTGGCTCGGAAGCAAGCATATCGATATAGGGTGAAACAAAGACTGCGTGCTCATGGCGTGGTACGGTCTGATTCGAAACTCTAACGTCTTTCTTAGGAGAAGTATGGGCATTGTTATGTCGAGCTCTAGTCTATATACCCATGCCCAAAATACCCGAGAAACTGATTATGGTTTGCTGCATAAGATATTTGTGGTAGTATACTGAAAGTCTACAGTTACAGCCTGGTTGGGTCATTCGGTACTTTCTCTGGGAGAAACAGCCCTGCTTCTGGCCTCATACTCATGAGAACTACAACTATATAAGCAAGGCAACTGCTCCCGTACTTCCGATCCAGGCCTGACAACGTGTCCCAGGGTTTGCTTTCAATACCATGGTTCACTTGCTACCAGCCCTATCGACACTTCACCTCCTCCTCTTCCTCTTTCTGACAACCACAACTCTTGCTCTCCCTAGCAATGATGTTGTAGAACGCCATACAGGCTTCTCCGAGGCCAAGTTCGACGAGCTACTCCGCACAGTAGGATATGCCGGCGAGAGCTACATCCTCACCTCGAATCCCACCGCGAGATCCAAGATGTCCTGCGAGGAATACCTCTCCACGACCTCTCCACCATCAGATCCCATCAGCAGCATGGATTACGACTTCCCCAAAGACGCACCCTGCCGCATAATCCCCGCCCCGCAAAAGTCATCTCCAGAAGGCTCTCTCATCGACACCTCCCCAGTCGACTCCAGCCTCACCCTTACGTCTGCGGATGATGACGAGATGACGGCCAGATTCTACTGCCATACCCGGCGCTTCCCTCGCTCACCCCGAGCCGACCACGTCTTTGACCTGCAGCAGTACCTCAGGCGCATCGGCGGCTACGGGGTAAAATGCCTCGACACGAACACAAACGGGTACTGCACCAACATGAAGAAGATCAACACTTCCGGCGTAAGCTACTGTCGAAAGAAAGGGGATACGCCGAATAAGGGCCATAATTGCAGGCTCCAGGGTTGGCTTACCTACTGGATTTATAGGAAGTGTTATCGTCAGCTTGGAGATCCGGATTTTGCGTTTGCGGAGGGGTTTGCTAGGATGTTCAAGCCAGAGCCGGCGGGAATTGTGGCGGTGCATAGGAGGGATGTATGTCTTGTTTGCGAGGTTATGAATGAGTCTTGGCCGAATTAGTCGTGATAATTCAGTATTTGCTGGGAGTGTATCCCAGCGAGGTTGTACTATCTTGCTATTGTGTTCTGTCAGTTGAGCTTCGAAACTACATATCATCTGACAGAAAGTGAACAGTATGCTATTCTCTGAAAACCTCTCGAATGGTTCGTTCTACGATACTGATGGCAATATCTGGTTATGCAACCGTTCATGAAGCAGTCGGCCATAGTTTGCATTGGAGACGTGATATCTGTCTGGTTTGAAGAGCCGAGCTCTTTGCAAATCACAAGGATTTATGGCTCAATATCTGAAGTATAATAGGATGAAACTGCTGTCTTGAACATGCTTTGTTTGTCAGCTCGGCCATCCATATATGACCAATGATGTTAGAATCCGAGTAATCCCTGACTGAATCGTGATATTATAGGATCGTTTACAGAGGTAGCCATCTCGGATATAAGTACAATGGAGAATACTGTCCTGCAAAATCGCACATAATTCATACAGTCTGCACTATTCTCAAGTACCCAAACACTCCGACTCGTCGATAGGACTCACCAATTTCAACGTTTCAACAGTATCACCATCAGCAGAACCACCATGACACATATCGTTATTACTCCGCCGTGTATGCACGAAGTACTCCGCATGATTGGAGACCTTCTATCACGACAATGCAAGAACTGTGGGCGTTTCGACTACTCCTACAGATGCATCAAGTGCAATGCCGAGATCATCTGGAGCTGTAGGGGATGTGATAGTGGTTTGGCTGAGAAGCAATTCGTCCTTAATTAGCCCGCTTTGGGCGGAGGAAGCATTTCGTTACATTTTATCAAGTAGCTGCTATCCCTACAGCCCTCCCTTTCCATCCGCCCATCTTTCAACTTTCCCCCTAAACATGACAGCGGTACCCGCAGAGTCTCTCCTTACTATCTCAGTTCCGGGTGTTTTCCAAGCCCTTCCCAATGCAGTTTCCATACCACTACTCCACCTAGTTCCAACCTTTGGTCTGTCCATTAATGGGCCTCGTCCGTTGTTCCTGGCCCAAACCGGCTTCATGCCCCAGTCTTTATCATTGATGTCGCCAATACCAATCTCTTCAAGCCATTGCTTCTGTGGTTTGTATCCCATTTTGTTGGATTTGAGTAGTGAGCCAAGTCCCAACCAACCCGGCCCCGAAGTGGCGAGTATTTTGTGTTGAGGAGACGAAAGTGTTAAAAGGTAAAGTGACATAGCAATGTCTGCAACCGGCTTGAGTTGAAGAGCTGCTTGTGGATGGGCACCTAGGGACACAAGAAGTTGCTGCAGTGGCGTGCGTCCCTGGCGGTTCAGCGCTATTGGAGACGGGGGCGTAGGAAGTGTTAACAATGTGAGAAGAACTGGAAGGTTAAACAATGAAACGGACAAGTGAAGTGGAGTATTTCCGGTATTGTCGGCAGCGGCGAGCATCGATGTGAGCGTTTCTGTGGGTATTTGGCCAGCGATAGCCTTTAGCAAGAGAGGAACGAGGGGACTGAGGGTTGTAGCTGGAGAACACGGAGCGACAGTCGTGCTTGCCAGGATATGAAAAATGTTTTGAGACGTGCTTGATGTGAGAGTTAGGTCCGGAGATACTGCAAGTAGGCCCTGAAGAGCGGTAACTGAGAGGAGGGCAGTAGCCAGAAAGACTTGGGGCCAGTTAAGGTGCGGATCGACGGAGTTAATGTCGTAAGAAAGCTTAGTGATGAGGAAGTCTAAGATTTCGGAGGGGAGTGAATAATGTGCGCAGATATATAATGGATTTGGCCGAATTTGCGGGTTGTGGCGAGCTAATTTCTGATAGCCAAGATGATGATCGAGAAGACTGATGGTTTCCAGATACGAGTCAAAATATGTTGTATCCTTTGGAGAGAAGAACTTTGAAATAAGCTCCCAGAACAGTGGACCATAATCCTCCATCCTCGAATTGTGTACATGCTGGGGCCAGAATTCGCAGGCATAATTCCACAATCCAGTCCTGCTGAGAGTAGTTACCCTTGTTCTCTTGCCCTCGTCCCCAACGATGCTGCTCTTCTCACTGTCGAAGTCATCAGTCTTAACCACTTGACGTTCAAAGCAAAGGATAGTCAAGCAAACCTCTCCCATTCTCTGTCCTTCTTGCACTTGTCCCAGTTCAGACTTCAGGAATTCCTGAACACTCAAGTGACTGAATCGGACGACGTCCAATGCTTCATCATAAAACACCAAGTTCCCACATACGTTCAGGATTGTAGACACGCTATTTGGTGCTTTCCTAGAGTCGTATCTCTGGTCACCAGCTTCAATTGCCGTTGCCTCTGTAATCTCCAGGGACGTGAGTGGCCGAGCAGCCGACAACATCCATCGCAGTGTTCTTTCAGCAATACGTCGTCGAGATGCTGATTGGGCGCGGATCTTATGGAGGATTCGAGTATAAGTATCGTGTAAACCGGTTGGTAGATCGGTAAGGGCCTCCTGGATGTCATACTCTGTTTCTTGCTCGCATAAATGGGCGATTTGGTATCGGACCCACAGAAACCTTTTGAAATTAGCGAATGCGTATTGGAGGACAGAACCAGATCTTACATCCCACCAGCTTGCTTCTGCAAATGGTCCTTGATATCTTCCACAAGATCCTCGCTAATTTCACCCTCAAGCAGCTCTTCTTCTTCAACAGCCTTGTCCACCTCCGAGTCAATGTAAAGAACAATATCAGCCGATGTGTCATCCTCTTTGATGTCAATAGTGAGCTGTGTAGCTTTCGACATGTGTGTCTTGATATCCGCCAGCCAACGACTCGTGACAAGCAAAAGTACTTTGTTGTCCCCTTCGGCTTCTTTTAGTTTCGAGAAAAAGGAAAACATTCTCTTCCTTGCCGGTTGCGGTATTTCATCGAGGGCATCCAGTAAAATGACAATGTCTTTCTCAGAGTACTTGAGGGCTTGGACAAGAAGTGATTCGAGCTCATCGGCGTCTGGACGGACGGAGGCAAAACCTTCGGACTTATGGTTCTCATAGAGCTTTACAAGTGACGGTGGTAATGTTGGCATGGGAGCTACCAACTGCTTCAGTATCATGGCTAGGATCAGATCCGGATCCTGACGACTGGGATCATCGTAATTGCAGTGAAAGTATGCCAGAGCCAAGCTGGAGTCCTTCTTGAGTTCATCGATAATGAGTGAGCTGAGTACTGTTTTGCCCACTCCGGCTGCATACAGGAGTTAGTAGGGAAACGAAACAGCGCAGGATAACTTACGAGCACCGTGCATCCAAAGCGTACCCCGTCTCTCAGATTTCCACCCTACAAAGGCGTCTTTTTCAACAACCCAGCTTCCAGTTCGGTCCATCCTACTTCTCGAAGCGGCCCTGTGCCACTCTCCGTAAGGCAAGATACCCAACCATTTCAGTATTTCAACCTTCTTCTCCAACTCCTGTGATTGTTTGTCTGCTTCCATCTCATCGACCAAAGTGTCGACTCTCTGCTTCACCACATCAAGTAGGGGCAGAATGACGCCTTCAAGGCAACCCTGGGTATCCATTAACAGTCCCATAATTTTCTCATCCCGCACCCTCTGATCTTCCTCTCCTGCCAACCTTGCATCAAGCTCCAAATTATGCTCTGCGCTTCTAATTTCATCGAGCAGTGGCCCAAACTTCACGGCCCATGGCTCACCAAACTTAAGTTTGCCGGCTTCGTTTTTGAAGAAGTAGACGCATTTGGCCAGATACCTCAGAACGAGACCATAGACCCCCTCCAAGTCCTTCAAAACTTTCCTAGCACTTTCTTTCTCTCCCGCATGGTAGAATCCTTCATATACCCTCCCTCTGGCACACAAACCGACAATGCCATCCAAGCTCTTCACCAAGTTTGCGTAAACCTCAACCTGATTTATACCAACTTGCACCAGAAACCTCACCACTCCCCATACCAGAGCTGCAACACCTGGATCAGACTGGACCATGATGTTTCCGATGCTCAGATATGTGTTTACTCGGAGTAAAAGCTTCTCAAGTAGGTCACGAACGATAATCGTTCGACCTGTAGGAAGGGTAACTCGCCAGCGTGCTTCGAGTGATTTTGAGATGGCGTCTTGAAGGGCGGACAAGGTCGTGTTAAGGGAGGGTAGTTCCGATGTCGGTAGTGGGACGGATGGGTCGTGGCCGAGGAGAGCGGCATCTTCGTCGGAAAGGGAGCGGAAGGCAAGGGTCCATGGTGAGATTCGTGGCTGAGACGACCTGTAGACCGATGAAGGTTAGGATTTCTTCCGAGCTGAAATTGGGTTGCAATTCTTTTGGGGGTCTTACGGCTGCTCAATGGCGTCCTCATACCGGGGAGGAGCATCACTACGAATGCTGAGTTCTGATCGGCTCACGGGATTGGTCTTTCCATCCTGTTTCTGTGTCAAAGTTGCCGTAGATGTTGATGCTGATGATTGTGACGAGGATTGGCGGGAATCGGAGTTGTGGTTTCTGAATGCATCGTCGCCCTTGCTCGCTTCGGCTTGAGCTAGGGCATCAGCCCGGAGATCGGTCCGGGAGGAAGAGCTAAACACCTTCTTCAGTCGCTTCGAGAAACTCGGCATTGTCAAACTTCGCAACAGAACTTCACTATCTCCAGATGATGAACAAGAGGATGTAAGTTCACTGCAAAAAGAGGAGGTCAAAACGATGCAGAATGCCGAATGCGAAAAAGCAATATGGAAAGCTGAAAGGCTTGATGCAACGCGACGGAAAGCTCCGTATGAATCCCTGTTGATTTGATTGATTCCCACTGTTACGTTACTTCAGCTCACAGAGAACAGGTCGAGTACTAACTACATATCATGCTGTCCTGTCCACATTCAGAGCATTGTCAATATCACAGTGGGACTCAGATGCCAGTCGGTTTCAGATTTAATCTGGAAGCGCTCCAGGGAAGATAACCCAAGGTCGACGGTCATTGCGTGTCAGCATTCCGCGGCGTCTTCTGTGAGTTGTACGTTGATCGGCCGCAGCCAGTCATGAGCCTCAGGGTCTGATTTTGCTTCTTCTGGCCCGGTTTTGCAGGTTATACATAAGAGCCATGAAAGGGAGCTGATTTGCTCGCCTTCCACTTCCATTCCAACATCGCAGAGGTGAGACCGCAAAACTATCTTTTCGGATGCTGACCGACTGACATGAGATGGTGACAGATGGACTTCGAAAAAGAATACAGCGACAGTCTTCGAACAAACTGCGACACTATATCAACGCTATTTGCCGATGAAGCTTCGGTATCAGATGCAGCAAGCTCAATAACCCTCAATGCACGCTCCGAGCTAGACTTCGGTCTCTCACCAAGTACACCGCTCGAAAAATCCTTTGAGCTCATGCAAGCCTTTATTTCGCAATTCAGGCACCTTTGCAAACTGGAGCATACGCTTTACCTTCGTTATCAGCCGCAAGAAGATTGGACTTCGGACAATCGATCCTACTACGTCGTAGAGTCTCGAGTGGAAGATAGTGACGGCGTTCCAAGTACACGTTGCAACACTGCTGCCTGTGTCGAGCCGGTCACAATTGCAAGCTCGGAGACATACCATCCACCCATAACGCTCTTAATCCAGCGCTTTGAGTTTTTCATTGGCTTGGTAGAACATGCTCTGCACAATCGACCCAACAAGTATGAGACAATCATCGTCGGAAATCTCATGCGCGTCATCAAAGATCATGGTCTCACGAAATACATCTTGTCACACTTCGCCAATTGCAGTCTCCAGGAATGGGAGAACCGGACGTTCCGAATGCAGATAAAGACTGGGAATATAAGGAATTTGCAATTGAGACTAATCCAGAAGGTCCTGGAATGTGTGATGCTGGACATTCGGGAACTATTGGAGAGTGAATTGGAAGTGTCAGAAATAAGTGGGGACCATTACAAGTCAGATAATGAAATGATATTGTGGTTTGAGAGGAAATGTGCCGAGAGGAAGGTCTTTTTGAAATTTCTCATTAACTTGAGGGAGGAATCGATCGAGAACAGGATCTGGGAGCATGTAAACGCGGACTATTAGAATTAGTAGATTAGTAGAAGCTTAGTAGAAACCCCCCGTAGTATATATCTCATCACAGTCAACTGTATTAAAGATCGCCCCTTTCATTACCCAACAGTGTCTCCTCATCGGCTGCAACTTTGAACCTCAAGAAAAACCTTACGATCTCATCTGTTGCATCCACAGGAGCAATCTCGCACTTGCCACTGCCATCTCTCTTCAAATTATCCAAGTTACAACATCTCGCCGGCCAAACATGCTTCCCTCCAACAACTTTGTAGTGCCTTACCTCCTTACCACCCGCACACTGCTCAAAGCTTTGGATCACAATCCTTTGACCCTCAGTCATACCGCCATCCCTCTCAATTACCTCATTCTGGCATTTATTCCTCTCACCCCAACCCAAGAACCAGTACCAAATCCCAGGAATCTTTCCCACACATCTTCTTTCCTCTCCATCACCAACCGACGAGTTCGCCGGGCAATTGATCCACTCTTCACTGCCCTCATACTCCACACTTCGATCCTCCGTTCCTTGAAAGTTGATGACAGCAATCGGCTTACTCGGCCTACACCTTCCAGGAGTCCATCGATCTTTCGCCTGATAATACGGACCCGCAACTGGTGCTATAGCAGCAATCCTCTTGCTCGCATCTGGATCGCAAGCAAGGTAGTTCGTGAAGTGAGCACCATTGCTCTTACCGGTCACATATACCCTCTCAAGATCACCCTTCAGCTCCGGCCGATCCTTGATATAGTCCAATAAGGCATGAAAGAAGCCAAAATCATCTCGAGGCTGATCCGGATGATCGAGGTCGTAGCAGGTTGCGTAAGGTGCACCAGCCCATGACGGTTTACGACGGGCATCATTGTCGCAGGTGTTGCCGTCGGAGAGACCGTAGCCAGGGAGGCCTTGTGGGTAGATTGTGATAGCACAGTAGGTAGGATCGTGAAGGTTGGTGAGTTTCGCCATGTGCTGCCAGGAGGCGCCTCGACCGTGGAAAGCCAAAATTATGGGGTACGAGTCAAGTTGTTCGCATTCCGGATATAGGGAAGGGTTTGAGAGACCGAATGTGCGAGCCACCTTGCCTACGGTGAGGTTATAGGATGGTGGAAGAGTGGAAATAGGGCATGTTGGGTGGCTGCCGTATGACTCGGGGAGGAAAGTTGAGAATAACTTCCCAACAGAGAATAAGGATAGCGCATTAAACGGTAGCTGCATTCCGGAGCATGAAGAGTCTCCTAGGCGTCCGTATCCGATATCACTATCGTACTATTCGCTGGACCAAGGGTGTACGTGTGGCGAACGATCGCAGCGCACGGTCAAGAAATTTTGAGTACCTGGTCTGTTAGTTCTGCAACGCTCAATATAGGTGAATTACCAACGTCAGTACGAATATACCTGGGATCCAGTGGCTTTGCACAAATTATATCCTTCTGGTGGGAAGTCTCTGTGAAGTGGACGTCACACTCAAAGTCGGGCGGTGCACAAGACAGGAGAACGTTCTTGGCGAGCAGATGCTTACTGCGATTATCACAGCATGATCGATAAGATCCCTATATCTGATTAGAATCGCTGCCTGGAAACAGCTGCTCTGATCGCTCTGGAAGGCATCGAGTCTCAGAAAGACAACTTTAGCATCCAGCAATAAGAGAATCATCCTTGAAGAGTCAAGAGAAGCTATTGCGGAAGTTGCTATGCCAACAAACAAGCTTGAAACACATTAGGCGGGCCATCGTGGATGTTCACTTTCCCAGCTTTTAACTGGAGGGCGCTTATTTCAGAGACACTGACCAACCGTCGAACTGTATCTTCATTTGCAGATGTACTTCGAGGAGAAGTAGATAACCAAAAGCGTTACTTGGTTATCTTACCACCATGAGCATCTTGGGCACTCGAAGACTCCTTTGGTCGGTTTGTGCACCTTCGTGCACCTAACTCCATCCAGTCAACCATCATTGTGTTTTTCATCTGGTGAGCATCCTTTGGACCCTTTTCAACAATGAATTTAGCACCACCATAAATAGTAGAACGTAACTATGGGTATCTCCTATATGCACCTTCAGCACAGTCGGGCCTCATCGTATTTGTGCCGGAGTGCAATCATCTCCGAACTCATTTTGAAGCCTTCTTATCAGTTGTCTCTCCCCTTTTCGCGTATATGGCATTACCGAGCTTATCGGTCCCAATAATCTCACCTTCTTCCTCTTCTTCCTCCTCTTCCTGTACCAACTGCTCTTCCTCCTCTTCTTCTTCGGAGTCATCCTCTTCCTCAGAATCACCCTCCGCATTCTCGTCGACAGCCTGCTCTGCAGACTCGCCCTCCTCTCCTTCATCGTCCTTTTCATTTGCAAGAACCTGAAGTCTATACTTCTCGAGCTCCTTCCACTGCTTCTTGCTGAAACCCGAAGCCATAACCTCCGCATCCAAGCGCTTTGTTGTGTTGACATCCTTTGTGAAAAACGGACCAGGCTGATCGCTCTTAAACCCAAACTTCCTCTCGAAAAACCGCTTGATGCAGTTCACATCTCTGTCAAACTGCTCCTCTGCGTTGGCGTGATCGACCGAGATCATCTGTGGGAAATCGATGACGATTGGCTTCTGGGACTTTTCATAGACCAGAATGTTGAACTCGTTGAAATCACCGTGGATGAGGCCATGGTTAGCAAATTTGACAATCAGTTCCATCAACTCGGCGTATAACTTTGCTGGATTGACAATCTCGGTGACTGATCGTAGAGGATGGGCGTCGATAAGTTCCATGAGGATGCAGTGACGGGACTGGTCGAGTGGTTCGGGGACTGGGAAACCATTCTCGCGGAGGACCTTCATGAATTCAAACTCCTTGGTGGCGGCTAATCGAGACATGTACATCCAACTGCCAGAGTTTCGGTTTCGGAGATAGTCTCGATTGGCTTTAACACTTCGGAAGGAAATGCGGCCAAGGCGGTGGATCTTCAAGACGTGTTGAACTCCTGTCTCGCCGGCCACTACGTAGATGTCGGATTCCTTGCCTACACCAATTTGATTCCCGACTGAGTAGACCGTCTTGCGTTTTGAGAAGGTGTTGAGCGCGAGATAGTCGACTCCGCCGTACGTTAATCGGTATCCATCATCTGCAAGAAAAAGACGCAATCAATGGTTAGCCTCAAGCAACTTCAATGAACTGGACGTAAAACGCCCTTGCACTGCATAACGCAACAAGAACCTCTTTCGAGAACAAGCACGAAATTGCCAGTTCCAGCACAGTGCAGATAGAACGATCATGCAAGAACGGAAAAAAGTCCTAAGGCTGGCTTTCTTAAGGCCATCTCATCGGACAGATTTCCAACCAGGCCAGACCCGTTAGGAGGTAGGGCAAAGGCAAAGGACGGGCAACAATCAAATAGGTAGGAGAAATATTACCGACAACAAAGAGCCATGCAATCCTCTGCAGCACCGCCAGGGTCTCATCGACGGCAGTTCATGTACCCTCAGGTTTTGGAAAGCGCAGAAGGGAGGAAGATTCTCAAACTTACAATGTGCATTCTTGACCTTTCCGATCAGTCCAATCTTCGCCAGTGTGGAGATTGATCGCTGTACCCCGCTTCCACCTCTCATGCCCGAAATTTGTGCTATCAGCGGGGTTGGAACAACCTCATGGTTCCTACTGCCCATTTCAACCTGTGATTGGGTACATCGAATTAGTTCTCCTTTGTCATGATACAGAATATTGTGGGTTGGTGTTTTGGATATGCCGGCCGCAGCTGGAAAGTCTTACCGCAGTGAGAACCCGCCAATCTTCGTTCGACAGGTATCGTAAGTGCGTGGTGTCTAGCTTCATGTTGGGCGATTAGTGCGATGTGAGGATGATGTGGTTATATGGAGGCTTGTTGAGCTTGTATGCTTCTCGATCGATGGATGCTCCAGGGTGTGGTGGTGGTTGTGGGTCCTGAAAGACAAGCTGGCGCACGTTGATGCTTGTTGTGTGAAGGATTTCGTTGAGTTTGGAAGTTTTCGATGCGAACGAGCCCAACTTTTTTTCCTGTGCGTTTGGGTTCCGCCTCGCCAAGACTTCCAACCCCGCAATAGGCTCCAAGCAGGAAGCTAGCGTTTTAGAAATCTCTAGACGCACGTTCGCAGCTTGTTGCAGGTACCAAATAATGCATACTGGAAAAGCTCTGAAAGTTTGTACAGTGACAAGGAGAGCCTGTACATGGCATCATAGCTCGTAAAAGATTTACTGCAAGGCATCGTAACGTCTTTAGCTCATATTTGCTGGCAACGAAGACTTCAGCTGGCCATGCATCTCTCGACTAAGTATCACACACAATCTACGAGCACGACTTACTAGTACTTCTCCATATGTACCTGAGGCCCTCGACATACTAAGTACTTGTATGTGAGTACTGATTGCGTGGACCGTTACGCTTTTACAATCAATTTCAAATCTTGTCAACTAATAAAGCCTGGAGACATGTCGACAGCTTTCCAGGCAAGTACAAATCATTCCGAGTCCGGACTAATGCTTCCGGTACTATGTGCAATGAGGCAGCAGTCTCAGAAAAATTACTACAAGCGGCTGGTCATTATGCATACTTCATCACGTATGCTAAGCGTCCTGTATTCAGAATTCAAAGTTCTGGAAGGATAGTATAACACTACTCCTAGCCGTGTATCAGGATGCCGAAATTCTTCATCTACTGCGGCCACGCTCCTAGGCAACGGAGCAGTTGGTCTTGTTACAGCTCACGCCTTCTGCTTGCAGCATACGGAGATCAAAAGTCTCACTACACCTTCGTTGATTCGTAGTATGTACGTACTTAGTAGGTGCAGGTCATGCAAGATAGATTACCTGAATCTCCCGTAGAAGCAAAGCATTGCTTGCATGATATGAGTGAGCCTTGGCCTTCTTCCGTCATGATCAAGCACATGCGGTGGATCCTATAACAAGCAGCAACTCCAAACTTTCGTCGTACCGTGTTGGCCTGATTTTATCCACGTAAGAGAGCTACTATGCATGCAGACAGGCTCCAACCCCTTCTTCCAATGGTGATGTTATAGATACCATGAGGATCTTGAGGAATTTGCTTGAAATACCGGGTAAGTATGTTAGTGAAAAGGTCTAGGGGACAAAACAAATGGTTACCTTAAATGCATGGCCCCGCCTGGTCATCCCAAGTATCATATGGGCATTTGCGGGGTTTAGAACGCTCCTCTATTTGACTGTCCCGTGTGCAATTGCAACTGTACCCGCCATTGACAGGACATACATGCAAGCGAGGGCTGCTACGTTTCGCGGTGCAACATATACATCCCAGTGACAGCAGACTCGGTAGCTCAGTAACAGAAGAGCATATCATTGGATGTCATGATGGAGGTAAATTCCGCATTCCTCCAGCGGGTGCGAGGTCTGTAGAGACTTTGAGAAGTGCCGTGCGCATCCTCCCGTGCAGTCAGGAACACAAACAAGTCCCAAAGGTCCGAGTGTTACCGACTCAGTATAAAACGAACTTTAACAGTCTGCAGATGAGCGAGGATGGCGCTTATCTCATTTTATCTGGGATGTTTGTGAAAGTTAACGTCGCTTTCCTGCATGGGAGAAGTAAAGTATGGGTGCAAAACCTGTTCGAGAACCGGTCCTTGACAATGCATATGGTTTCTAAGCTGAAGATAAAATGTCAGAAATCAAGCAGTGCGTTCGATGATCATGTGTAGTAATGGGCAGTGGTAGGTTCTAGAGCAGCTGTTAGCATTCTGTACCGCTTGAAATAGAGCGGGGATGGTCACCTTGGTTAAGTACTTTATGTAGTTGGTAGGCAAACACCACGCATGAAGTAACAAGTATTGGCGGTTGGTTGCCGATTAATATTAATGAGTGGGAAACTTACATCTTCTTTTGCATCCGACAACAGCCTATCCAGTCTGTACTGACGGTTGCTAAACGGCTGCCCAGTAGCTACGTAGGCAAGCGTCGTGTCCCCAAACTTGGCGTTTGTGCACTCGTAAAACTGAAAATAAGTCTCTTGCAAGCTTGTTCGCGTACGTTCGGTCGATAGGATTATAATTCGTACAACTTATACCATGTACAGTGCAGTGGCATTAAACAACATCGTTTCTGTAGATGCATGCGTAAAACCGATCGGTTCTGGCGTTAGCTCCCAATAACGAGTTTACAAAGGGAATTTCGAAAGTGCCGTTGTATGATAGCTTGGAAAGTCGGCAGTCAGGAGTCCCGCTCTCAAGTGCAGTTTTCCGCGAAATTGGTCACATTGTACCATTCTTGTGTTTGAAAAGTTCGCTTTGGTGTATATCCTTGCCAATCGAGTCGAAACGGTGGTGCGTACTTCTGTCAAAACAAGCTTGCTAGAGTCAGCCAAACGTTTTGCTGCTCTACATGATTCTTGTAGTGGTGTCGTGAGTCGATATTTTTGATGTTGTCTTGCGCGTCAAGCATCTACTTATCTAATCAAGATGATCTTGCAACTGTGGCGTTACCCCTGATCGTCAATCTAGGTCAAGCGAGGGCAAATCGAGCGACTGTTTCACACCTAAACCAAACACCCGGAACCATCTCACCAACTTTCGGAGGCTTGACAGATGCAGATAGTTTCCGCCAACCACTTTGTCGGTCATCCCACTCTACTCACCGATCGAAGAGCTTATCTCGATATGACTGGAGAAACCTCTCAGATACTCGGAAACGACGACGGACAGCATCAAAAAGGGACCTCGAATGTGGCTCATCTTTGAAGAAGCGTGGGGGTCATTTGGAGGGCAAATTAAGATGGGATGGAGATTAATCGTCAAGTAAGTAACGCGGGTTCTAAAAATGGCGTTGCCTTATCCGTCGAATGCTAATAATCCTTCGTACTAAGCATGTACCAGAAACGAACTGCTTTGAGCACCGGCCTGTGCTGCTGGATTCTTGAAACGAGCAATGCTGAAAGAAGCACCTGTCGCCTGTCATTTTTACCCTTGCGATGCTTCAAGCACCTTCTTTGCTCCCGACGGGTAGTTGCAGAGCATGTCTTTATGTCAAAGGCATTCGAGGTCATGACAAATAACGGCTCTTCTAGAAGACTCGTGGAAAAAGAACGGTGCAAAGCAATTGCGCAAGAAAGGATGCTGCGTCCGAACTCATATCTTGGGAGTGCTTCACCTCGCATTTGTTCCTTATCTGTTCTTCGGCAGCAATCTGCTATCTTCAACAATACTGTTGCGATCAATCATGAAGCACCATTCTGCGATAACTCTGCAATGCAAGCCTCGAATTCGAACTTGGTCTTAATATGGAGGCCGGCGCTGAAAGAATGGAGGCTTCACGTGGCAGTGCCTTGCAGAGAACAAGCGACGATGTGGGATGGAGGGACTGAAAGGTATGCGATTGGTAGGCAAGCTGTAGTTACGAAACCTCAAAGGTGGCTACTTACATACATGCGCTTCCTGTTGAGCCTACTGTCCCCAGGCTGGATGGATGCTATGCGCGTCGTGTTCCTTGTTCAGTTATTACATCTGCAACGAGTTTACACTGGATACTCAAGCATGTCTGTATGCACTGATAGTATGAAAGCAATAACTGCTATCTTCACCGGTCTCTAACATTCCCCGACAAGCGATGATTTGGCAGTTAAGGATATGCCTCGATCCTACTTCATTGCGTATTTGTTGCCCGACTGACTCGAAAGGCACATGGAATAACCCTGAACGGCTCCCGGTGGGGTGTGACCATGGATTGCATTTCAGTTGTGAGGTCCCGATAATCTGGGTCGTGGAATACAATGTCTTCGTCTTCACCAAGCTGGTCACATCGCAAGCAAGGAGTACCTCTTTGGCCACTTCTCAACGCTCCAGGTCGCTTTAGGAAACTTCTCGTGGGCGGGACAGCAAATCTATTTCCAAACCATTGTCTGACCCAGTGAGCAAAGGATCGTGAACTCCGTTCCCCAACAATCTGGGTACGTACCATCTGGTCTCCGGGCGTCTCAACGTTTCTGGCTAACTAACGCTTGATTGAGAGATTATCGAACTATACATCGAGATGAAGATCAAAAAGAAATTCTATCTCGAATGATTTCCGACAAGCTGGCTCAACGATTCACAGCCGTTTCAAGACGAACTTGTACCTGGGAGAATTAGGCAGCATACCGCCCGCGTCAGATCATATTTGAGCTTCACGTCTGGGACAGGAATCTTGTTACAGACAGTCAGGAATGTGGGCATTCTATATTTGCAAAATTCCGGAAGCGGTTTCGAGATTCTGGACCGCTTTATCGAGTCGGACGGTGTTTGACATTCCCAGACATCTGCTTGCGTTTAGACGACATCTCGCTAAGACTTCGTTCCGCCGAACCAATCTGTCGGGGCCGCTTCCAGCTTCAGCCTCCTTGCGCTCGAGATGATCAGGTCAATATCAAAGCGTTTCTGACTTGGGAGGACGCAGGAACCTCAAGCACTGTTTATCGATCCATCAGCATTTGCGTTTGTTAATTGGGCCAATTCGTTTATTGGTGGATCATTCGCGACTGTGGTGATGGAACCATGGAATGACACCGTCTGATTGGACGTGCCATGCTGCTATTTTATCGTACTGCACCTTGAAGTACGGCACCATCTGATCTTCACCCAACCTTACGTCAAGCACCTGAGAAGCCCGGGGTCGCTTTTGAACTGAGGACGTCCGTACATACCTTTGTGGGCGGTTCTGTCATCGACCTCATTACGATAATCGCGCAAAGATTCGTGGGTTTGTGACGATAGGGAAAGGCCGTGTTCCAATGGGCTTCCCATCACTCCGGACGTCGGCCTTGACATTCAGGATTGGCTGGTGTAGTGACACTTTTACGAGTGCTGCGCATCGCTACATGTGTTGCTAAGCGGGGATTATCATCCAACCACAATGATATATTCTGTGGTTTACGGCATAAGGACGGCCTGAATGAGTCGAAGGCATATCGTAACCTCGTTACAACCTTGAACCGGCTTACTTGTCTGCAAGCCCTATCGATGATGAAGTTAAGGAAGTACGGGGCGAGCAGAGCAATCATGGAGCAGGAATCGAGATGCTTGAAAATACGGGATATTTCGACCAGCGGGATTGACATCTGAGGCGGGCCCAAGTCTCGGCGGACAGGCTCCGATTGAAGGCACCAAGACAGAATCCCACCCGCACCTGGCATTCCGAATTGTCGGAGTTCGCTTGACGCTAGCAATCACCCCCTGGAGCTTCGCTGTTTTGCCAGGAATTTGGGTCTGAAACCAAGCAATCTGGAATCATTTCGAAGAACGAGCCTAGAAGTGGCTGGGACCAGCTCTGACACTAATCTTACAGTGGATTCATCCTTAGCAGCACCACTGAGGTTTCTCATGACTGATGGTTACTTTCGAGTCGCCTTGAAGATGGTGTTGGTCGGAATGCAACTGTAAGGAAGCTTCAAGGGATATCGCAAACAGCCCGACCTCTCAGGAGTATTCTGGGTGTTGCCCATGCGGCTTTCGAGTGCATCCGCATTGACGCAACAAGGTGCAGTTTCGAGAAGGCCAATCGATAAACAATGGAATGTCGCTCCGTCAAACATATCGCATTGGCGCAAATCCCACGAATCCAAGACAACCGGGATACGCTTTCAGCAACACCGAGGTGATTGAGGACCTCACTGGGCAACAGCTCCCACAAGCCAAAAAATCAAGACTCCAGTCGAGAGCTTGAACCGCGGGAGCTTCTCAAGCCAGTTATCTTTTACTGGACAAAGTCCAATCGCTCCAGAGCATAGCATAACCTCAGTCATCCCGACGGTCGCAGCAAGTAGAAGGCTCTGTTACGTTCGGACCAGAGCGGCATACAAGTAAGTACGTTGAAGCACACAGCAGTATGCGGTCACCCTAACAAAAATTAGTGAGCGCGAAATGCCCAGCGAGCGATGCCCGCAATTCGAAAATAGAAATTAATTTATTCCGAATTAATTATGGAAAATTCGGAATTTCACCAAAAAACAAAAAGAAATTCGTCCCGTTCCTTCCATTGTTTTTCGGACCCAAACCATTACCAGGCAAACCCTGCCCGAATTCCAGTGCAAGCAATCTATCAGTGGATTTTCTCCTGGAATTTCTACGACATCTTGCTAACTAAGGCTTTAGACCTCCCACGCCCCATCCCACACTCGTTAATTTACTCAGCTTGATATAAACCCGAAGGCCCCCCCGTCTCTCATACCTCATTCACCAACTATTCTACAGTAAACAAGCAAGTCTTGATATCATACTTACGGCACCGTATCCTTTGGGCCAACTTATTCAACGCACTCATTACACTCTTTCCAACCGCTTTCAACCTCAACACTTTCGAATAGAACATTAATACCCACCACACTCGCTACTTTTTACTTCTACAATAATTGCCAGAAACCCAAACCAAACCACAACAAACATATACAACATGTCGATTATGTCGAAAAAAGCCTCGCCTTTCAACGCCGAGAAGCCAACAATGAGGATAAAACGAGTCGGTATGGAGCATTGCAGAGAAGCCGCTCTTTCACTTGCCCGTGCCTTCTGGAACGATCCCGTCGCCATGTACTGCATCGACACACCCGATGACGCCTGGAGGACCGAGAAGGAGAAGTGGGAGTTGCACGTTGAGATCATGGAGTACATTGTCGCCGCACACATCATTGACGGTGTTGTGCATTCGATAGGTGACAACTTTGAGGGTGTCGCACTTTGGTAAGTCACATGCATCTTCCTATCCCCATTCTATCCTCCTGTAACATTTTCCCACCATATGTCTTGGAAGAAGGATGTTAGCTCAACATCCGAATTCTTGATATCCAGTGGTTGAAGGAGGCGTAGCTGGGAGTCTTGGGACTCAGCTGTGGACAAATGGCTAATGCTTTTTGCGTTATAGGATGCCTCCAGGATGCAACGCTGATTCATATTCCACACTCTTCAAGAGTGGAACTTGGAGACTCCACTACAAGCTCTCCAAGGAGGGAAAGAAGCGCTATTTCGAAGAATTCATGAACGTCCTTCACGATACCAAGTAAGTTTCCACGCTCCTGAAATTTGAGAATTTTTAGTTTTGCTTTTGGGCTCGGCGCTTGCTGCAGGCCGGTGTTTTGGGTTGGGTGGAAAGCGCACTAGAAATGTTCTAGAAAATTGGTTGCATATGCTTACATTATTTTGTTACACAGACACGATGTTCTCAAGGAGAATGACGATAACTCATGGTACCTCGTGTACATTGGTGTTGTGCCAGAGGCGCAAGGCAGAGGCTTGGCCTCCCAATTGGTTAACCACGTCGCGAAGAAGGTGAGCATTAATCCTAGTACATCTCCAAAGTGGCTTTGCTGATTATTTATTGCAGTGCGATCAAGACAAGGTCCCAATGTACCTCGAGAGCAGCAAGGAGCGCAACAACTCACTCTACGCTAAGCTCGGCTTCAAGCTCAAGACGACCATCCAAATGACCCGCTCCGAGACTCCAGTCCCTCTCTACATCATGGTCCGCGACGCTCAGCCAATCATCCCACAGCCAATTGCCGTCGCTCCCGAAGCCCGCCCAAGAGTCGGACGCGCTCCTCGTCTTTCAGTATCTCTTTCGATCGCCGATGCTATGCCTCAACTCGCCAGAAAGGTTCACATGAACCAGTTGCAGCAATTCAACCCAAAGATGTTCTGCGAGTCAGCATAAACGCACTCAGTTACACAACCTTGCATCCTGCCATCACCGTTTCAACGGTAGCTTGGTAGTCGGTCGGATCGATTGCACACTTTGCATTGGGAGAAGGGTATTTGCATGGGCCTCCCGGATCCTCATCTCGGAGATTACTCGATTGTCATCTTCAAGGTCTGGCTGGATACGCCCCAGGTTTTCGGTGTTTTTCTTTGATTTATCATCAACATTGGGTTTCTTTATCTTTCTTTTGCTGTTTACTAATAGACTTTTCCTTGCCTTACTTTTCCTTTCTACTGTCTCTATCGAGCAGTTTATCTTCCTTTTAATACTTTACTTTGTTACTAATTAGACTACATCGGCTACGGGCGGCGTTTTTGCTTTGTTGCAATCTTTTCCTTTTATCTCTACAGTTTTCTTTGGGCTTTTCTTTTGTTGAGAAAAAATGTTGCTATTGGGTGGCCTCGTTTATACATACAGGAGACTGGGTGGTTTGTCTATAGATTTTCTCCTGCTTTGGGTTTGGCTTTTTGTTTTTGCGTTGCGGGTATCTGGGAAGAGAGGTTACTGGCGATTCCTCTCTTTTTCTCTACTCATATTCACGACGATAGAGTTGCGTTGGGTTTTTTTTTTATTGGTTGTCTCTCGTTACAACACTGCTTCGCGGCTACTACAATAATGTCTATAGATTTTGGGAGGATGGGGACGGAAGGGTAGGGGGGATGATTGCAAGATATTGGTTGGCCGATCTGAAGTCGGGGGATTGGGTCTCGTTATCTGTTTTACCAATAGTTATTCTACTGGTCTTGTTGGAGTTTCAACTCCTGCTAATTATAATATATCCATCATTGGCCTGACTTTACTTTCGAAATTTCTCAATGTCTTCATTACGTACTTTGTGGCTTTGAACTGAGAGCTTCCAATAGCCTCGATTGTAACGGCATTTGGCAGATGCAGGGCTTTCGTATCATCATCGGGGAATGAAATGCAACTCGTATGATCTGAGGATACTTAGCACCAGGCGATGAGCTCATGGGAGGATTTTTTTAGCCTACTTTACCCCCCACATACGTAGAGATGACCGGCCTATGACCTACGGAGAACTAGATCCGAAAAATCGCAACCTGATATTTGAGACACTCTGTGCATCTTGTCAGGTCTGGTTGAGAAGAACTTCGGATTAGGTCGGTATGTGGCGTAAAACTGGTGGCCAGACAGTCAAGATCATCACTGTATGATGGGTAGCTGCCTAAGTCAAAGTATCAAAATATCCCAACTGCCATGTTCCCGCCGTTTTTTATGGCTATGTACCTGAGTATCTGCAGTGTTGTTTCGGCGCTCTGGACTGACGGAGCTGCACTGCCATGCCACTCAGTGAAGTGACATCTCATGCAGTGTAACGTTGTTTCGCTTCGACTCGATGCGTTTCTGTCCGGAGAGTTTAGACATGATGTATTGAAGACTCAGTTGTGGGAGAGTCCTCCCTTGGGATTGGATGGGTCAATCTTGTTCATACCTTTGGTTGGTGCTTGATTGGACCATCTGAGAAGTTGATACATGATCTGAACCATCGCGCCCCCACTCAGGATGCTGCATCTGATATGATTCATGAATCCACACCCACCAACGTGTCGAGCTGTGCTCTGTCGCGGTCCAAATTGTGGAGGCGCATGCTTGCCCAAGAGATGGGATGTTGATGCTTCATTCTTTTTTCAGACTCGACCATAGTTACACCTTTTCTCGGGCGCAGGCTATTTCGGAGCACCGCGAAAAGCTTCAGAGGTACTCCGTCGCAGATACGAAGAAGGTGATGTCAAGGGTCATGGGACATTGGGACGGCTACGGGAAAAGGCCTAAAACGTAGTGAACGGTAGTAACCTCCAATCCTTCGACTGTTGGGAAGGAAGAGCATGCATAAACCGACCGACAGCCGTATACCAGTATCCTTGCATTCATAGTGCTACACAGACCGGGTACCATACAACCGAGCCCCAGGTATTATTATTACCGGCTTGATGAACTCGGCCTCCTACTTGTACGTCTCTATCCACTCGTATTGGCCATACCAAGGGATTGCAGACTTTTCTTTCCCAGAACTCTTAGGCTCTTGATTTGATGTGGATTGCGTTGCTCAAGAAAACTACCCGGACCGGAGTCGAGATCGAATTCCTGTTGGCTCCCTTGTAATGATTGTGTTCGCTCACTTCGTACAGTCACAGCTGAAGTCCCTTTACTCCTTGTCCGCTCCGTATGTCCGCTAGAAAGGGCCGAAGGATACGTAACGATGACTATCTTGTTATTGCCATCGCCATCAGGTCAGAGCATAGTACCCATGCAGTCCGGGCCGAAATGTCTTGCTTTGAAAATTTTGCCCACAGTGCTTATCGAAATTATTCTGAGCCAGTATACTTTGGAGACCTCAAAAAACAAGGTGAACAATGCTAGTTCGAGGCTTGTAGAGATGGAGTACCTCACTGCTGGGATGCAGCCTGCATGTCAGGGTTTGTGGATGCTACCCCCAAATCTGTATGTACTGCAGACAGGTTTTGTGATGAAGTATTCCATTTGCCCACGTAGCCAATAACGTGCGTCAGAGTGAACACCCTGTTATATTGTGGCATGGCACCGGTCCTCTCCGTGAAAAAGTCAAAGAGAAAAACATTGGTGATGGTTTCGCCCCATACTCCAATACTGCATTTGCTGGTTGCATGTTCTTCTTGCAGTGTATGCCAGGGCGGTATCGTTCCCGATAGTCGGTGCATGAAAATCATCCGGATCTTGACGTATGTATCTAGGTACGAGATGATGTGTGTGTAGCTGATGCTTGACAAGCTCACCCGAAAACTTCCCACGAGGTGTAGGTTTCTTTTATCCGCTCCCGCTTGTTTCAGAGACAAACTTGCGATGAGAGCAGCTGCCGCCTGATTGCTTGTGAGTGAAGGCTGCAATTGGAAACTTGCCTGCGATATCCTACGATGACTATCAGCAACCATGCAACCTACCACAGGAGATGTCTTTCTAGAGCACCTTGCATACAGCATGATGCGCTATCTATTTTTGAAAGCTATCGCCTCCGAATTGTTCGTGCATTTCGAAGATTCCATCGAAGGTCTGTATTGTGCGGATAACTGTAGCATGCATTAGTCCAAGTCAACCAGAGTGGCACTTCAAGGGCCAGCTGAAGCCGCCAGAACAGGAAGCCTTGGCAATCTTTAGTGGAAGACGACTGCCCGTTCCGTAGTAATCCGTCCTAATGCCTTCCAGTAGTTAGAGACTGGCTACTGGCCTTAAAAAGGTATCAGCCCGCTTCCAAATCCATCAGCGTGTGCCCATTCGGCCTCACGGAAATAATATTGAGCCTAGAGCTCATTATGATATCAGGATGCATTGTCTCGGACTGCCTCGGGCGGCCTGGGTGGTGTTCATCCCAATCACGGATTCGAAGACTCAAGCACGCATTGCCAAGGTATTAAAGTAGAAGCAAGCAAGTAGGGACTGCACGACAAGATTGACGTCTCGTTGGTACTTTACTCACAAGGAAAGCATGGTTTGGTTACCCAGAAGTTATCATCCCGTCGAATGGGCGCCAGCGCCGTTTTTGCACCACCCTAACTGGACAGGAGGGTGAGATCCATGAGGACACACGAGGCAAGCGAATTGCTTGATGTGGTAGAAAATTACCACCATCGCGGAAAACGAGAATCTGAGATGCGCAAGCGAACGATGCCGTATATTACCTCAGGGCGTATCCGTAGGATGTAGGCTCCTGCAATTTGCGAGGTTATACGTAACCTAACCCGTGCGCTTCACTGCGCCTTGATATGATAATGTTGAAGAGCGGGTAATACGGAGATGATAACTTCCGCAATCATTCCGATATAATAGTAGAGGCTCAAGTCGGTGAGTCCGCGCTAGTGAGGCTGATATTCTTCAGGGCTTTGGCCAAGTAGATCCACTTATATGTACTGAAAGTGTTAGCTAGTAGTACATAGATGTACTTATGAAGGGCTTAAGGGATTACATACTCCGCAACTTGTCATACTTGGTGTTGACAGCTGAGCCTCAGCCTTAACAACAGATTCTATCTGGCAGAAATCCCTAAGGACACGCACAATATGTTCACTTCAAGGCCGCCCAGCGCCCTTAACCGTAGAAGCTCAATGTGGAAATAACTTTGAAAGCCTGCGACACAAAAATGTGCACTGATGCAATCCGAATAGGCCTTCTACGATCTTAAGGTACACTGCAGCGCATCTCGTTCTACGATCGCTCGTTGGGCGCAAAGCCTCGCTTGTCTGTTAAAAATAGCCAGACAACAGATTGATATCTGCAGGAGCGTTAACACTACACAAATACCACAGCCCTATAACTTGCATCTAAACATACGTATAGTGTACATTTGAGTACCTGAAAGCTCGGGCATTACTGATGATAGCCCAAAAGCCTTTATCCGCAGAACCCGATGAGGTGCATCGCGCCCTTGTGGTGTTCGCGAAATGACTCTTTAGTAGGGTATTATGGAAGCATTGCTCACCGGTCGATGACCGCAATTCCTAATCTTGGACTTTGAATATTCTTCTAGAAATCTGCAGCTCGGGATTTGTAATGCTCGGTCGGTCGCGCGACTCCTCTGAGTGTGGATGCCACTATGGTTGCAAGTAACCACGGAATGCGATGCTGTGCATCGCCCGCATACGGCCGTCCCATCACGGTCGAGAAATAGAAAGCCCTATGGATAGCGAAATGATGTCGTTGTGCAGATCTGTGTTGTAGAGGCTGACATGACATGACATGGCAGCAAACCAGTGAAGCACACGGCGCAGTAAAAATACAGTGCTCCCGCCTATGACTAAGTTGTCTGCAGAATCCATTACTCGTATCCTCTCGTTGTTGATTTTCAAACAGCAACATGAACGTCAATAAATCGTTGCGCATCGACTGCAGGATCAGCCTTCTCGTCCCGCATCTGAGCCACCACAACGTGGCATCTACGTATACTCCGGAGATATGATTTCAGATGAGATGCCGTAGAGCTTCGGCGAAGCGGTTCCCGAGTGAGGAAAGTTACCAAATAACTTCTCCCATGCCTAGATGCTTGAGTGTCAAGCTGCGGTAAGTGCGGGCCGAGGTTGGTAGGCAAGTTCCCGGGGCCTCATCGAGAAGCTTGCTGAAGCGTTTCAACCCCAGTGATGACAATCTAGGTGCGGCCATGGCTGGTGAAAGGAATGTCGTCGAAGACTTTTTCCAGTCCTTCATTTCACGGGTGCGGCCAGCGGGCATACTGTGACCTTCGCGTGCGGCGATAACGGTCCGCATGTGGTAAGCTCTGCGGAATTGGCGGAGACGAGAGCGGCCGTGATGAATGCGTTTCGTAAGTACTGGCTGGCTTTTGAGAACAGGTGGCTGAGAAAATTGCCATTTCCGTCCATTCCTGTCAAAAGTGCTGCTGTCAGCATATGCACCTTGTCTGGCATCTCATGCTCATCGGACAAACACCAAACATTGGACTGTGCAACGCATCATTTTCTTCAAGGTTGTAGCGGACTTGCTTCAGTGGTTTGAATTCTGGCAGAGAAAATGCAACTCTGTCGTCGGTTGTAAACCGAGCTCCAAGCGAGCCGATACGTGCTGAGTAGATATGTATGTAGCCCACCAAGAGATTTGAATGAGCTCGGGCATTGGAATGCCGTTAACCATCCCAAGTCAGCCGGACCTTGCAAGACCAGCACTCTACCGATTGCGAATCAAACACATTCCCACCCACCAGAATTGAAATTCTCAGATGCGTAATGTGCAAATTTGAGGCTTGAATACCACGCTCAAAATCTATTCACCTTTGACGATGCTCCAGACCGTGCGTCTTCATTCATTTACTTTGGAGAGGCACGAGATATGTTGCTAGTTTACTGTTAGTCTCGTCTCTATGACACGTCCCATGTGGAATATACTTTACCCCATAAACATATGATTATCGTATCAAGATCGATGCAGCATAGGCAATCATAATGTGAGCTGTCTCCTGGGCACTATTCAAATTTGTATCACCATCAGTAGATAGAAGTCTTAAGCTGGCCCCAGAGAATTTTTCCTTTCGGTGACCCCCATGCTTGGAAACACTCATCCCTGTCCAACTTGCCAGCCGTGCTCATTCCCAACCCGTTTCATCCCATCTTTTGCGTGCAAAAAGCCACCGATATGAATTCTACGTACCCTCGAAATTTCCCTTTCTATCCTCTCTAAAGTAGTCCCACTTAGTGGCCTCTGCCTAGCCAAAAGGAACTTAGCGAAACGGTCTGATCATTACTTGGTGAATGCGCCCAATTTAACTACTGCGTTCTCGAATGTTTCTAGCTCCTTGTTAGCGTCTTTCAACCTGGACCCAGCTCTTCTCCTTTGCAAGGTCATGGAAGTTTTTCCTAAAGATTTGACTCGATCGCCCCCAAAAACGGTTCCACCCAATGCCAAATGGGGCAAAACTTGAGGTGGAAGGCTTTCAGCTGACCTCTTCGCACGCTTTGTTCCTGCATAAACTCGCAGGCATGGGAAGACTCGCTTCAGCAACCGCCCGTATGTACCTGAATTAACGGTGGCACAAACCCACGGCTCTTGCTTCCATTGAAGATTGGCATTGCTTTGTCTCCATGATCCAGCTCTTAAGCTTCGATGCATTCACAGCCGTCGTTTCGTGCGAAGAACTCAAAACCGGCTCAATCCCACAACGACTGAAACATTGCCACCACTTCTCGGACCAGGAGTGGAGTGGTGACTGGGTTGAGCGACACCAAGACGTCACGGATCGTGACAATCCGCTCACTTTGAAGAGAGATGAGATGAGTGCCGTCTTAGCCGCTTCCATGGGTTTGGATGGGCATCTGATCGATGAGCCGAACCTCGAAATGGCTAGCCACGGACGATAGTTGTCCCCAAGCTCGTCAAACATCGTCTGTCTGGATGCTGGCTCCTGACGCTCCGAGACAAATGCTCTCTCGGGGGCCTTTATTCTGTGGGGACGGCGGAACGGCCGGTGATCCTTTCTTCTGAACGAAGCTGCGTGGGGGTACCATTGAAGACAAGAAGCATTGCGATACCCAATTGTCTCGAAGGAGGTATGAGATCTTAGAGACAAAGAGGAAAGGTCGGTCCCAAAGATGTATCTCGCTGTTTGAGGCGCGAATGAGATTGGTGAATGGGAGTTGTGGAAGTTCGCTGGTCGAGTAGCGATCGGGGAGACGGCAACCCTCGCGCGAACAAAGACAAAGACAAAGATCTCCGGGACCAATGAGGGCCTCATTTGACGGGCAAGTCAAAACGACCCGAAAAGCTGGGTAAACCCTAAGCACAGCAAAACAAAGGTGAAGATAGCCAAACTAAACAGGATATCTGGGGTAAAGAGATTGCAGCTGCAATCTGGTCTGCGTAAGGCTCGAGCCCTTCTTAGGGCAGAGATCTCAAGATTCCAGCGATTTGCGTTACGCCGCAACCAACTCGAAACGCAAGTTTGAGAGCGAGTCAAAGTAGGCCGAGAGCAGTAATCGGGCCGAAATTCACCGGAGGCCGTGACGACCGAAGACCCTGCATGCAATTCCTTTCGAGCTTGTCAGCATCTAAATGCTCTCATATCTGGAGCTAGCTATCTTCACCAAGAGCTCAAACTCCTTTCTAGAAGCAAATGCCTCCAATCCCTGTGGCCGGCCTCATCTTTCAGAGCCGATAGAGCCTGCTTCTCAAAGATAGTGACGAGTAGGCTCAGCCCCAGTTCAGGGGGAAGCTGTATCTGTCTTTGCTCGCCACAGCTAATCCTAAGCTCCGAAACCTTAAGTGCGGGCCGAGGCCGTCCCTCAAAACACCTCAGGGTCTCGGTTCGGAGGTCAGAAAGGCACATGAACGACGGCATATCCGGATCTAACGTACCTCATCTCAAATCCGGCCAATACCAAGAGTTTCTTCTCCTGATCCGTCGATATTTTCCACTTCAAATCTTCGTGAGACTCCTTTGATCAACCATCCTGCTGCCAAATAGACATTGAGGTATGACGAACTGAGCGAAGTAAGAGTCATGGTTTTGTAACATCCTTCCATCTGTCAGGGAGTCCCGCCCAAGTCCGTCGTGCATTGAAGAACACGGCAAGGGTTGCTCTCTCATTTCAAGTCTCTGGCCCGACGAATCCTAACCACCAATCAATCAGCTTCACACGTAGCCAGCGTCAGGGATTCCACGCTAGCCATCGAAAATGGAAGCAGTGTTTAGGCTATACTGCCACGTGCTTTTGAAGGCGGCCGAATGCGCTTCCCCTGAATGTTGGCCTTAAGTGGCTAGCGTCTTTATCCTCCGGGACCTCGTCTGTCAAAGCCGACTCGTATCCACATATTAATTGGCCTCTCCCATGACGAACTTTGACGCATTGGCATGATTTGCTGGGAATACATATGTGGCGATATTCGAGAGTGCAACGATATGGGTCCAGAATTCCTCAGCTGTGAAGAGCGGGTCCTTCTGAGGCATGCAGTTATGTAAGTGGCCCCCAACATTCGAAGCTGTGTCAACTAATAGTCGTCTTAGGTTGACTGATGGTCGGGCTATCCTCGAGCGGCCGCCATTGCTCGAGCACCATGCTCTCTGCAATTCAAAGGTGCCGTCTGCGTGCTGAAGCCAAGCAAGAATGCTTCTCCTGATCGATGACTTGTGATCATGGGGGCTACTTTTTTTTCTTCGGAAGGCTAAGCAACGTGCCGCCAGGCATGCCTGAATCACATTCAGATATTGTCCAGACTCGTCGGTATGCCGGTGGCGTACTCAGAGGAACTATTCGGAGCCGATTCTACTCAGAAAAATGTGTGAGATTGGAACATGGCATAAGACAACTGTCTGTAATACCCGATGGCCGTTGTCCAACAGGATTGGGCGTGGGTGGAACGTATTCTCAACTCTGCGATGCATTAAGGGGCAATCTCCGTCGAGATTCTCAGGTATCCAAGCACTGAGGAAAATACTACTTCCGACGTACCGCAACAGACAGGAACGGAAGCCGGCAAGCCCGTGGTGATGGTTGTATATCTTCAATTCTAGGCGCATAGGCACAAAGCAGGCAACACAGGCACGACTCCTTTTGATTTCTTTGTCCAGAGTCCAGGCTTGCTTATTTCCCTACAATCTCGCAAAACAGACCACGGTAAGGCGTAACAATGAGCTTCAAGTTGACGAAAAAGAGCACACATGCCCAACACCGTCAACGCCTCTGACATACGCCAGCTGTATCCTTTTAAATTTCATATTCCTCGTTGAATACCTGTATCCTGTCAGTGGCTTGCCGACCCATAAGGAAAAAAATTATCTGGTGAGAATGCAATATTGCAATCTCGGCATATTATAAGCTTGCTGTGATAACTGCCACACATTATTTCTTCGTCCGTTGGATTCGGTAGCATGCCATGCTGTTGGTACTGCTTGTATGTAGCCGCCCAAGCTCTATCTCCGCTCAGAGAGCATTCGAGTATTCGGAATGAGAACTGCTTCCATATGGCACGTCAACCTCGTGGTGGATTAACGAATATGCATAAGAGCAACTTGTGCAACCAACGAATGCCATTCCAGCCTTAGATGCACATCTGAACACCGGCTACAAGCAACTTGAACCGTCAGTTCCAATTGGCATCTGGCCACCTCGATGGAAGGAGAAAACACTTACAGCTATGTCCAACTGCGAGCCAGATGAGCAAACCACCCGGCCGGCCTGCTGTAACAGTTGAATCACACGTATATTTGCCATTGCCTGGGTCTTTCTGGAGATCAATCCGACAAGTAGTTCCTTCATGCTACCTATGGCCCGGGAGACTGAGCTCAAGCTTCTGCAGCCGACTTATAATCCTTTCAACCAACGGTTTTTGTGTTTGGGAGCCGTCTCGCCAGACGTCGAACAGCCAGGTATAATAGCGATAGTGAGAGACACTTCCTCTCCAGATGAATCCGATGAATCTTAACATATCGTCAGTAACTCTCCGAGATCGAAGGGGGTTCTTGTTGAGCGTCATTTGATCGATCCAAAATGGACTGGTTTGATGAATGTCGACATTGTCGTGTGTTGTTTGAAAGAAGTGAAGAATTAAGGCTCCGAAACATCCAGAAAGTTAAAAGAAAAGCGGGGTTGGAAAGAAAGAAGTTTTCTGCAGGTGCATGTTTGTTCTCAGTTGGGAAGGGGCAGTCTAAACCTCCGATGAGACTCTGATGGTCCGCCAGATGTAGGCGGTCACGAGCTGAGCGCTAACCAAAGCGGGAAAGAGCACCCTGGTTCACGAGTCGACACGCTCCACCACAAAACATTTTAACCCGCGTCACTTCAACGCGTCGAGATTCTACCCCTCCACCTCTGACGGCATTCCTCACTGAGGAGCTTCACCTAGACCCCGTGGGCCGAAACTCTCATAACCCTGACAAGCAGCGGCTTCGATCCCCACCATGGCCGGCATAACTGACCTCCCCGCCGAGCTCCTCCTCGAAATCTTCAGCTACTCCCCCACAATTGCCTCTACCGTCAACCTCGCTCTTACTTGCAAACATACCTACGCCGTATTCAACATCTCGAAAGACAAGATTGTTCACAAATTCGTCGATCGTGATGCCTACAACCGCTACGAACTCGCCGCTCTCGACTATTTCCGGCCCGAGAGCACGCTGCTTCACCCCAAACAGCTTCAATTCTTCGAAGAGAACCCACAGTACTTTGGCACCAACTTTGCGCGTTACCTCTGGACAGGGTTTGCAAGAATCGATGCTCGCCTAGATCCTACGCCAGGGAAGATCGGTGTGAAGGAACTATGGCGGTTGCAGCATACGAGGGAGAAAATGATGGCCATTGCAAAGACGGTGGTGAATGAAGAAGAGGAGGATCGGAATAAGAGGATTACGCTCGCGGATTTCCAACTTGCGTTCTCGGTGGCTCTATATCAGCTGAGGGCTCTGTGGGAGTATCCAAGTACGCCTACTATCAAGGCCTTTACTGAGGATTGTCGCAAGGATCCATCCCTCAGAATTCCAGTTCCTATGAGGTCGTTTGGCTTGGATATTCTTTTCGACCACTCCATCTGCGCAACTATTGCCGAGAAGGATCAACTTACCACCCGGACCGTCGCTGGAAAACTCGATGAACTTCGCGAGAAAATCAAAAACGACAATGTCGACAAGGAGATCTATGATGTTGCACCACCCTTCTCATTCGTCAAACAGTTCCCATGCGGAGCCTGTGAGGAAGCGGAATGTGCAGAGATCCTCGCAGATATCAAAAAGAATGGACGACCGGACAACGACTGGGGTGGAGAATTGGACATGGGATATGCAAGGATCCAGTACTCGATGAGGTATGGGGAGAGGATTTATCCGAGCTACAAGCTTTACAGTTATACAGTCGGGTGGAAAGAGACGGTGAAGAAGGACGGCACAGCTGGAAAAAAGAAGAGGATTGAGCAGGATTTGACTGTACATGTACCGGATTTCAACAAGGCTGGAAGGTATCGACAATGGCAGAAGGTGGAGATAAGGAAGGCAAGGGCAAGGGCTACGGCGGCTGCAAAGAAAGCGGAAGGTAAAGCCAAAGCGATCAAGAAGAAAAATAAGTCAGAAGAAGAAGAGAAAGAGAGCGAGGCTCCAAAGGAACCTAATCAACAATCAGAGAAAAAGACTGCCTCCGTCGAGATGGAAGAATGGGAAAGGTTAGAGAAAGAAGCGGTATGGCGACCAGACTGGGAAGAATACGGAGAGCGACAATACGGCGATAGTCCCTCATACTCGGAGGTAAGTTATGAGGGTAGCGGGGAGGGATCCAACTCGGATAGAGGAGGCTTTAACCCGTACGATAGTTATGACGGAATGTCGCCATCCGACGAAGACTACGATGACGACGATGATGACTGGATGGGTCCTCCTCCTGGCTTCTTTTTTGGCGACCGTGGCCCGCCGCCTCTCATTTCCAGACGTCCTGGTGGTGGTTTCTCTATAGTACCACCGCCAGATGGTCTTTCATCTTCGGCTGGTCCAAGTGGTGGGCCTTTGGCGACTCGTTCTTCTTCTACTGGGGCCCCTTCATCTGGTGGGGCTCCACGGAGAGCGTCCTTTGAAGGTCCGCCTGGATGGCTGCTTGTCCCAGGCCCAGATGGAAAAGGTGTATGGAAACCAAAGTGATGGGTTTTCGAAAAGATTGGGCTGGATGAGGTTCGTAGTGTATTAGACAATCTGGGTTATTTGGCGTCCTGTTTGATTAGCAACCACAGTTCCTTAGGCAGATGCAATTCCACAAAAGCGTATACCAAGAAAAATGGGTTCGAATTCATTGGGGATATCTAAAGTCAGCTGCAAGCAGAACGTTCCTTCTCTCGTTCATTACTTCGTCATTTCGTGTCCTATTTCAAATCAGTCACATACCAATCTCTCACCGTAGAGTCACCTGGAACCCACTACAAACCATCACCATTATCGTCTATCCAACTCTTCCTCCACCAAAATCTCCAGATCTCCCACGCCAATCCTCACCCCAGCAACCGCCAAACACTCCACCAAATACCTCGCTCCTCCATCCCACCTCCCAAACTTCTCCTCCACCACCAACCTCCTCACACCGACCATCAACTCCCCACCCCTCTCGCCGTCCTCCCACTGCTCAAACTCCACCCACCTCTCCACCCGCAACACCCTCAAAATATGCTGTACATGCTTCACCACCTCATACCGTCTCGACAGGATCCCACATAGCTTTTCCTTTTTCTCCTCATTGATTCCAGCCCCCCCGCCCTTTGCCAGGGCCTTGGAGGGAGGTCTATACTCCCATGGAGCGATATATTCCCATTTATTTCTGCGGTACATGGTCATGAGGTTCTGGACAGTTTGGTCACTGCTGGGAATCTCGAGGGAGGAAGAGGGGAGTGATTCATGCCATTGTGCGAGGAGGTCGAGGCGCTCGGGGTTATAGATGTGCCAGACTAGAGGGGGCTTTTTGCGGGGCTTTTTGCGGCTTGGGGGTGTTTTGAGGATCATGGTGAGGGGTGAGAGATGGTGGGCGGAGAGGTGTTAAAAGGAGATCGTGAGATGGAAGGGTGGCGGGTTGCATGGGAGAGGGGTTTGGCGGAGGTGGATTCCGGAGATGCAAGGCGAAGGCCCGACATACAGGTGCGTGCAAGATTTTGAAATCACCAGCAATGCATGAGTTTGGGGCTTATGGGGAGGTCGCGAGGGGCATATTACACAATTACTTAGGGATGCTTGTTAGGTGGGTGAATGGCGGATATGCTATTGTGACAAGAGCGTGCAATTTACTTCAGATGTCGAAGCTATAGGGCACCTTGGTAACGTAACGTCTATATCTTGGAGGTGTGCGACATGGCTAGGGGGTTTTAATCTGGAATTTCATGCTACAGCTGGCTGGAGACGCCATTGTGCTCTGGTAGTTCGTATGATAGTTGTATGCATCCCGATTCTTGAGGTATCGTGGCTTCTAGCTTCTCTGTTGTAGTTTGGTAGTTTAGAGCGAAGTATTCCACGCATACCTGCCAACGTACAACATAAGCGCTTCTGCTCAAGGGAAGTTGACGTCTTATTAACATGAACATGCCTGGCTTGTTCTGCCCCTTGTAAACTTGGTTGCAAAGCTCTCGTCCAATCTCGTTTTCTTCATCTTGATAGTGAGCTTGAGGTTCGTACCGAAGGAGTGTTCAGCACGTGTCTCTTATTCTGCCGTGTCTTCGCTTAACTCATGATATTGGCCATAGAGTTTCTTTGTTTGCATCTCCATTCGTACTCGTAGGTTATTCTCTTCCGCTTGACTCTGTTGGGGTTTGTAAAGAGACGTGAGTCCGAAGGGCTCTGATGATAATTCGAATCGTAGCACTACCCAGCTCCATATATAAGAAAAAGGTAGGGCAGCTATCATAAACTGAACGTGCCACCTTTATTGGTACTGTTGCTGGTTATCTGCAGCTGCATCCCCTTTCGTGAGGTCGATCTCTGTTTGGACGCACGTGTTGCACGTTGGCCAATTTGGCAAGAAGATTGCCGCTTCTTAAGCTTGGACTCGTGGATGAAACTGCTGGCGACTCGCAATAGTCGGTTTAATTATCTGTCTTGATATAAACACTGAGGCGTGTCGGAATTGCTTGCGTCCAACTATCTTCTCGTATACTCGCAAATTCGTGTCATGGCGATCTGAGCCTTGAATGGTACTAGTTACTTAATCAAGCCAAGAGCAACAACTGTAGGTAGCGACGTTCGCGTTCTCATGCTCGATTTGCAAATTTGTCTTTGCTTTGAAAAACTCATTGTTTCCATTCCCATTCGTAGAAGCTCCTCATACTCGACTGGTCAGTTCCTCAAGGATATGGACATGCATATGCTCGTTTCGACTCATGTGTTGAAGCTGTGATGTAGGAAGAGAATCGGATCCATCCAAGGTTAATTGTAGGAGAGATAATGTCCCTTTGGGTACTTCATAAGCTCGTGTTCCCGGTCGCGACGTAGTATACGCGTACGGCTCTGAGTTCGCCTAGTATTGTGGCTACGTAGCATTCGTAGGAGCTTGTTCAACGTTAACGTAGTCAGTGCCTTCTTAATTACTAACATGGACGTACCAGCGAAGTCGTCGTTGCCATATTGGACATTTGCTTGCATTCTCGTACGACTATGCAATTCTTGAATGCAGTGCATGTAAAGGAGTCCAGCGTACAATTAGAAGTACAAGTAAGTTGAAGTGACAACCCACTGCATACTACTACTGTTCAGCAATGCTACGGCCTTTTCTCTTTGGTGTCCCTTCTGGAATACCGTAGTCTGCATCCCCATTAATCGTAAAGCATTCGTAGACCACTCATGTTCCACTAATCAGTTACTTAAGGATATGAGAGTCTCGTGAGGTGAAGCAGTGAAGTAGTGATGTAGGAAGAGAATCGGATTCATCCAAGGTTAACCGTACTAGGAAGAAATGATGGTTTTTGCGTACTCTATAATCTCGTATTCCTGGCTCGACCATTCACAACTTTGCGTTCGTCGATCATCTGGTACTGCATTCGTGAACCGATGTCCAGCGATTCGGACCATATCTTCGGAAGCTAATAAAGTACTAACATGGCCATGGACGTGCCATCGTATTTACTTGGTTGCTATTTTGGACATTTGCTTGGGTTCTCGTACGGCGTGTAAGATTTGAATGTGAAGATCAAATACAATGCATGGAACGTGCATTGAATAAGTAGGTAGCAAAAGCACGGAATGCGTACGGTTGACCAGGAAGAAAACGATACGTGGCAACGTCTCTTGACCCTTTCTTCTTTCCGGAGTTTCATTGTTTGCATCCCCATTCGTACATTCCTCATGCGTATAAAGACGGGTATGGAAAAGTTGAAAGCACTCGTTTGGAGTTGCGTGTGTTCTTTTTGTTCTGGTACGTTCGAATCGTCCGTACGTGCATCTCATCTCGGTCCGATAGACGTGCTCGTCCATTGCTCTGCGCTTCTACATTCCCATTCGTGAGGTTCTCTGATGTCTCGACGACAGTATAGAAGCTCCGTGAAGAAATCTCCATCTACAGCTTGAACTTCAATGCGGGTCTTGAAATATGGACGTGATCCATTGCTATTATGTTGATGAATTACTCGTAGAAGTTTCTGGTACATCCTTTCTTTGGCGTGTATGTGGCCGGCTGCGGCCATACGTGCGAGAGTCGATGAGAAAGGAGGCCTAGAGAGCGGATACATAAAAGAAAGAGAGCGACGCATCGGTGTATCATGGTCGGTGTTCACGTTCTGCTAAACGGTAACACGTAGTTAATTGGGAGAAGCTTCTTGCTTTCTGTTCTCGTGTTTTTTTGATGCCACAGTCAACAGTACGTAGGCTCTCTCTGATCAATCACACCGTATCTCGTACTTACATAACCAGTGCATAACCAGTGCATGCAGTGTGTCTGGCTTTAGTCTTTTGATGGCTTGGTGTTGTTCTGGTGAAGACCTTTGGGCTGCCTTGCCCTTTTATACCTTTATTCTCCAGAATTTCGGCAGATATAACGAGAACAAGCGAGCGGATCTTAAATCCCACCTCCCAAACTACCGTGCTAAAACAATGGCCAACAAGCGCCCCACAATTGATATCATTCCACTATTTTGCCACTACCAGTAACAACGAATAATCCCATAAACTCTATCCCAATATCCTTATAACAATAAAAACCCACCTTTTCATAATGCATGACCGACACTCCCCCATCCCTACCATCCATAATCATCCACCCCCGGTCCCTCCTCCGTCTCCCAACTCGCCTTATCCTCCGCCTTCGGAGTCCCAATCGGCGCCCCCCCCTCACTATCCACCGCCGGCGTCTCCTTCTTCTCCCACTTCTGCTTCTGCCCCCCCTGTGCCTTCTCCCTCACATCCTTCCACTCCTTCTTCCCCTCCTTGACCTTCCACTCCCTCTTCACCCCATTCTTCGCCGACCCCGCATCCTGATCCTTCTCCCACTTTGGCCTCGGCTTCCCCTTATTCTCCGGCGCAAAGTAACACTCGCCGCTCTGGTGGCCGCGCCTTTGACACACCTCGCAGGGCATGTTCCAGCAGCTGGTTGAGGGGTGTCCCGGCTTGCCGCACTTGTCGCAGTTGACGTTGTTCCAGCACTTTTTCGTCGGGTGGCCCTTCTTGCCGCAGACGGTGCACGGGTTATCCCAGCAGACCTCGACAGTATGACCCGTTTTCCCGCAAGAGGTGCACAGCCGTTCTCCATGTTCAGTCGTATCCGCCACTGATGGTTCCGGCGCCGTCTTCTTCGGCCCCTTCGGCGTCGTCGCAGGCTGGGCCGTTTCCACCGGCTGTTTTGGCTGTGACGCGGCCTTCTTTCGCGGGGGTGGTCGGACTGTGACTTCTGATTTTGCGAGTAACGCTTCTGTCTCGGCACTCTGCTTGTTGTCCGTCTCCACCGTCGAGACGTTCCGTAGGTGCCAGTACGCCTCCCACATATCGACCTTGCGTGCCGAGAGCGAATGGCTCGCTGTCTGGTCCGTGGCCCAGGTCCAGTCCTGCTGGGCCGCCATCCTTTCGTCCTCGTTGACTTGGCCGCCCATGAGCTCGACGTACTCGTTGAAGAGGATCCTGTGGAGTGCGTAGAACTCGAGGACGCTTTGCTCCGGGCCTCTCGTCAAGGTGCCAGCCTCACCGTCGAGACCAAGCAGCGTTTTAAGAGTGGCAAGGCGGAATTGTGTCGAGGGGTCGAGGCCGCTACGGGCCCACGAGAAGGTCGATTCGAGAGTGTACCAGAGCTCGGTGGGGTCGGAGGGCTCGGTGCTGGTGCTCGAGGGAAAGACGTCGGCGCACATGAGGGCGACTTCGTCCGAGAGGTGGGCGAGGAGGAGGTGGGTGGCTCTTGCGGCTTTGGAGCGAAGCTCTTGATATTCTACCTCCATTGGCCGGGAGCGGGTCTTCATCTCTCGCAGCTCTTGGTAATGGGAGGATTCATCGGAGGAGATGACGAGAGGCCAGAGGTCGAGGGAGATGAGGTAGGTGCGGAGGCGGAGGGCCCAGATGCGGTAGTTGTTGGGCGTGAGGGTTAGGAGGGGGAGGTTGGCGGGCTCCATGGTCGTTTGGAGGAGGTCTAGGAAGACCTATTTTGGGATGGAGTTGGAGTGGAGGTTGTTTTTCTCTGGGCTTGGTAGGGTTAGCGGCGGGGGGGAATTCAGGAACGTGGCTTGGCGGCGGACCAGTTAATCAACGTCGACACTTCCGCTCAAAAGCTCCTTCCTTCTAAGTATCTTCCCCTCAATTCACAAACTGGCGATGTCAGTTGCAGAGGCTGTCTCTGGATGCCCAAGTCGAAAGATTGTTTCAAGCTTTCAAACCAAAGGCACATGTTTCCCCGCTTTGGAGTTGGCCACTGGTCAAGTCGCACGAGTGCGGCAACATGCAGCTCAACTTGCAGCATTACTTAACCAGAGGGTCGGGAAGCCTCCCGTCTTGGGGAGGGTGGTGATTGGTGGTTGTTTTCGTGAATGTGAGACGGCAGATTATATAAAGTAAGATTATAGAATACCGGTATAGAGTGGACCCTGAAGTTTAAATTCTTCATGATCGGATGAGACGGGAATGGTTCGGAAGAAGTCAAGATTGATGAGTTATAAATTGAATTCTATAAGGTGTATAAAAGTTGCAATGAGAATCATAATGTTGAAGCCATCATACGACGAAATGGGAAGCTGTGAGATAGTATGCTGCAAACGGCTTCATTGAGGAAACATCTCCACATCCGTACGAAATAAAGAAACTGGAAAAAAAGATAGCAGGGAAATCGTAGTAGATTACCGATACTGCAATCAACAAAGATACTCGAGATACAAATAAGTAGGTGAAAAAGAGAAACCAAAAAAAGAGAGAGAATACCATAAGCGTCAACACCAAGCAAGGCACTCCATAACAACCTGCGAGCCTTCCAGAGGATCCAATCTAAACACACCCCAACTCCTACCATTAACAATCATGCCCCATAACACATCCCTCTCACCTACTCCTTCTCCAACGCTTCAACCTCCATAACCATAACCCTCCCCTCCGCCTTGACCCACTCCCCCTTTGCATTCCTCATCTTCCCCCCAATAACCTCCGCACTTCCCAACGTCTTTCCCTCACTACTAGCACAGCTCTCAATGATATGGCTGACCATATCCGCCACCTCTTTACACCCAACAGTATAAGACGCCTCGGCACAAAGATACAACCCGGCCGTCCCAAAATGGAACATCCTTTGACACCCGGACGTCTTGCCCACTCCGCATGGCAAGCCTGAGTTGCCAGAGAACTTCTCAAGTGCAGCCTTTGCATCTTTGCTCACCGCTGGGTATGGCTTCAACGCATCACAGACGGTCCGTTTATCGAGGGAGCGCTTCATCGGGCTGGGGGGTCTCTCGGGGTGGTTTGGATCCGTCAGACCGAGAGAAGGCTCAACACCGAACCATTCCTTACCACGCTGGGGAGCTGGCTCGGCAGACCGTTTCCATTGATCACCGGGCTTCGGTTTGTTCGGGTTGTTCAACCCCGGCGTAGGCTCAACAGCAAACCATTCTTTCCCTCTCTGAGGAGCTGGCTCAGCAGACCGTTTCCATTGATCTTGGAAATTCGGGTTGTTCGGATTATGCATTCCCGATCCCGGCTCAACCGCGAACCACTCCTTGCCTTTCTGCGGCACCGGCTCAGCAGACCGTCTCGACGGATTCTTCGGCTTGGGAAAGTAGAAGCCCTCTCCGGGCGGTTTGATGGAGGGGATGAACTTGACGGGAGAAGGGGGTGCTGTGGAGCGCTTCATGTTGGGGCCTTTGGGGATGTTGAAGCCTTCGCCGCTGGTGGGTGGTTTGATGGAGGGGTGGAATTTGGGAGGGCCGTTGTGGGAGCGGGGGGCTTTGGTGCTCGATTGATCGATGAATTTATTGGGTTCGTTTGGGTTGTTTAGGCCGGGGGTGGGCTCGATGGCGAACCATTCTTTGGGGGGTGGGGAGGTTGTGAATTTTGGGGGTGTGGCGGCGAGGGTGGAGGCGGAGGAGGGGTCGGTGGGGATGGCGAGGGAGGTTGCGAGGGTGGTGAGGGCGAGGAGGAGGAGGGGGTGATGCATGGTGGTGGCTGAGGAGATGTGGTGAGCTGCAGGAGATGGATTGTTAGTGGGGTCCTTGATTGCGAGAAAAGTGTTGATGATTGTGATGACTTACGGTGGTTGTTGTTGCTTGCTCTTGATCAAAAGAGTGCAAGTAAAACTTCGTATTCTCAGAATGAAGGAAGGAAGGAAGGAAGAAAGGTAGAAAGTTCTGCTCTGCTGTGCTGCTGTCTACTTCCAAAAGAGGGACTCCCCCGTCCTCTTATAAACCTTCCCGACGTAGCAGCTTGAAGCCAAGAGCCACAACCCGACCAGTTCATTTCTCGCAGTGGTGTCATGGGGCGGCTCGATATCAGACAGAATGAAACTCACAATCCAACAAGCCTGCAATCGGAAAGACAAAATCTAGAGTCTAAAGTGCCTTGGGGGTAAGGAAGTGAACCAGGCAGTCGGGACGTTCCCGAGGAAAGAAAACATGGCCACATTCCGACTAGCTTGAGAGGCGGAGAATAAGTACCTGTTGTGGGTTTTTGTTTGCGGACGCATAACATTCCCATGTTTGGGGCAGGAATTTGCGGAGAGAATTTGAGAACAGGCATAAGCATTCAAATCTGAAGGTTTCATAATCATGATCAGGGTGGAGATACATGTCATATCTCGGATTGTAAACACGCCTGCGCTGCAGCGTCAGCTCGTACCTACTCCGATTGCCGACTTCCCTACTGAACTACACGATCCCTCCTTCCTCACCCAACACCATTCTACGATCGACTTCCTTTGCCAGATACCCAATATCGCAACTTCTACTACCCATCCAGAACCCTCACCGAAGCCAACTCACAATCATCACACTCCACCTCGCCACCGGTCCAACTGAATCGTCATCTCCCCACCCGACAACCCGGCTCCAATTCTGCACAAAACCTGGGCACCAGGTCCATATTCGTCTCATCATATAAGTATATCCCCTACCCGTGCCCTCAAACGGCCACACAAACTCCTATCCGAGACTCGTCAACCCATGATTTCTTTTCTTCACAAGCCTACCGAATCTCGAACATCATGATACAGCACCACCATGTACCACTACGCCCTTCCTACCCCATCATGAGGAATTCGGAACCTGCAAATCTGATGCTACCATTGCACAGCATACCTTAACTACGTGCCACTTCGTCTAATAGATCTGCACCCTGCAAGGGCACCGTCCGACCTTCGTCTACAGCTGCTGAGCTGCAATTGCTGCCTTCCTGCCCAACGTCACGCCGGCCGATGCGATCGTGCTTATGCACTTTGTGCACTGCTCGTTCCTTGGACAAGGCGAGACGATACGTGCAACCCAACAACTCTGCATGTTTCAAGGACATGCATGGGATTTTGTCTTTTGTGCAAGGCTATTTTAAATCTTCAGATTTGCAGAGCCTGAAGAAAAAGAAAAGCATGGAGGTTTGCGTTTGTCACCTCGATGACTTGCAAGCTTGTCAGTTCATGTCCATATCCATGCATGCCTTGGGCGGGAATAGGATGGGAGCGGAAGAAAATAAAAAGCATAAGAAAGTCGGTTCGCTGCCTTAGTGCTGCAGCTTGCAATTGCCTTTTGGCCGCCAGTCGGGGGTGCTGTTGCTTATTTGGGAAGGGAGAGCCCGTCGTCGAAGCGGGGAGGCTTTTCATGAACGGGTATTTATATCATTACGTATTCGACAGCGGATATGCTTCCGTCGACGAGTTCACCGGACACTTGGTGGAAGCAATTAAGCTATGTTCAGTACGCTTCCGTCGTTCCCTTGGGGACAACTCATTCTGGGATGTCGTGATGGACGGGAGTGCAAAGAGGCGGAGATCTTATATGAAAGAGGTAAGTACTGAAGTAGTTAAGTAGGAATGTGACTTCTGTCGTCTGCAGGTTGGAGAGCAGGAAATGCAGGACCGGGACTCGAACCCGGATCTAGTCTCTACAAATTTCAACATATGATAGTATATAGAAGATAAGATTGAGACAAATGCTACCGTTGCACCACCCCGCCTTATGATATCAAATGCATCTATGTGGCACACCTGAAAGTATCTCAAGACATCATAAAAGATACTTACATAGCACAGAAGATCTCCAGAAAGATGGTTCATGTGAGCTTAACTCAACTCCATGCCGCCGGTACCACTCGCATCTGACTTTGTTCGCAATCACTGCTCACTTGACAACCGGTGAACCCAGATCTGCAGAAAACCTACCGACATATGCACCTACTCCTCTTCCGTACAGTGTCACACATAACTCAACTTGAATCCCAACCCAACCATAACCTCAGCCGCCCCTCATAATGATCTCACCTCCTCCTCCCTTCCCAAACCCCTTGAAATCCATCAAACTCCCCCCTCCTCCTCCCCCTTCTCAAACCCACCCTTAAGCGCCATCTACAATGCATTCCTCCTCTCCCCGTCCCGTCTCTCTCGGGAGAACCTTCCACGTCCCTTCCACCCCACAATCTCCCCCTGCCTCTTCCCGTCCCGGTTTCAAGAACCAACCATATCCTTTCGAAGCCGCTTCCAGAAGCGGGAACTCGCGCACGTGACACCATGCCCTTACAGAACAGGGGTGGTGGGGGGTCCCCTCCAGAGCCTCCTCACACGATCTTCCTATCCATCCGTCGCAGTCACCCAGCAAAGTATTCGGAAAAACCTTCCTACGCTTAAGTGGCTTTCTCGGCCGGCGGGTGCAAGTAAGGGGACAACGTAACTCGGTTTCTCGGGCTCGAAGGCGAGCTGCTGCATGTCAGAGATGGAGCGTGGGAATGAGGTCATAATCGACCATTCGCCTTCATGAAGCGGAGGTTGAAACAAAGGCAGAAACGGAAGCACCAAAACCGAGCACCAACAGAGAAGACGGGTATCGAAACATCACGGCAAAACACAACACAAGGTGCACAACAGCCCGAGCCAAAGAGCCAACAACAGTAAGTAGGACGTAACAACTCTAACTTCTGTAATAATTATAACCAGACCAGACCTAACCGGCCCACACTGCATCAACACTACATACCCGACCATTGCCTCCAAACGGCAAGTCGACGCGACCCAGAAACACACACACGATAAGAAAGGGATGATTAAGACTAGGAAATTAAGCTAGGAGATAGATAAGTAAGAAGGTAAGCAAGAAAGGTAAAAAGAAGAAGATACAAGTAAAAAGTAATTACGTAAGAAGTAAGGGAAGTGAAACGCTCAAACCATAACGCCAACGCTTTCGAAGAAAGTGATAAAAAAAAGGGTGACCTGCAAGAAGCGGGTATTAGAAGAAAAAAGAAGAGAAAAAAACAAAGCATTATTCACATGCTGTATGCAACCTTGTCCGACAAACCATCACATCCAACAACAACCAAGCCAAACTAGAGTCCAATATCGTGAGGTGTCCTCCTCCTCCACTGTCATCTCTGCTGTCCATTGACCCAACCGGTCCCAACCAAATGCCCCAGCCTCTAAATTCGTCAATTGCCCAATTTAAGCGTCGACCGTAATCCGCCTGACCCAAAGTTGACGCCCGTCGTTGCCCTCGGCATCATTCTTCTTCCTCAGAGCTCTGTAGATTTTGATTCCCAAGTCGTGCAGTTCCTTTTCGATATCCGCCAGCTCTCCCTTCAACGTATCCAGCCGCTCGGTGTGTTGTCGTCGGCCCGCAATAGTCGGAAAATTCTGAAACTTCAGCTTGTCCTCCATTTCTGAAACTTTTCCGCTCAACTCGGTCTTTTTCCGCTCAAGCTCCGCTTGTTTGTCCTCCAGCTTGCCGAGGTAGTCCTTGGGTTCGGGAGTGGCAGCGGGCACCGGCTTGATGGGTGCGGTGGTGGATTTGCCAAGACGGGCATAGAGCTCGCCGTAGAGAGAGTCGGATGTTGTGGAGGGGGTTTCAACCTTTTCGGGAGCCAAAGTCGAATCTGTCTTGGAGGCTACTGAAGATGGTCTTGTTGAGAAGGAATCTTCTTCTGGTTCTTCTGTGATGGAGATGCCGAGATCTGGAAGGAAAGAGTCCGAGGCCTCGATGGTGGGTAGTGAAGGGAGAGAAGAGTTGGCGAGGGAGCTACGGAAGGGGACGAGGACCGAATTGCGGAGGTTGAGACGTGGGAGAGGTTTGTTGACATCGGCAGGTGGCGGAGATGGTGGCTGCGAAGAATCGTAGCTGTCGGGTGTTCCTCGTTCCTTCGTTACTTGTCCCACATATGCATTGCCTCGTCTACCGGAACGCGGGAAGGTATGGGCAGCGTTGACGGGGTGGTTCTCGCGTATCTCGTAAGGGTTGTAGGTGTTGGCCAAATATCCACCTCCACCTTCATTCTTCCATTTCCGAGTTCCTGAAGACTTCAAACCGCCCAAGGACCGTTGAGAACTCGGTGTTGTTGGTCTAGAGACTCCTGGTGGGTACCATCCTTGTCCATAGTGATATGACGGCTGCTGGTAGTGGAGATGGGTTGCTTGTAGTGCCAGATTCTCGCGTGACTCGTTGTGTGCTTCCCGGCTCCGGATAGAGTTTGGAGGCGATATCGACTCGCAATAGTACTTCTTTACTCCCAGATGCTTGTTGCCCTCATCGATTGTCGAACCGGCCATGGTTGAAAGAGGCGAGACGGGTGAGGGTGGATCTTCATCATCGGCTGGTGGAGTACTGACGTCCGAGTGGTAGTAAGGGTCTATCGAGAGGGGATTCTGTTGTCGCGATATCATTCGGCTTGAAGTGGAGGAGGCATAGTTCTTCCGAGGCTCATCTCTACCCGTTTGTGTCAGTTTCTGATCCACCTTGAAACGCACCCTTGAGGCCGAGAGAACACTTACTTTGGAGGTGGTGGAGGAAGCACCTCGTACATCTCTGTTGGATAGCCAGAGCTGTTCCTTTGTACCTGGGCAAAGGGACTGGTCTTTCGTGAAGGAATGTCGAGAATCTCGGTGTTTGTTGTTTGCTTCAACACTGGACTGCCAATCACGGGCGTCTGCCTCCCTTTCCCAAACTTCCTCTCCAGCCGAAGATTAAACATCTTCTTCCTTCTTGCCTCACTGGCAGTCGCTTGGTTGATAAGGTTCGGCAACGATGTAAGCTGATTATGCTGTGCGATGTCGGGTTATCCGTTATTTGGTTGGTTGGAGGGTGAGAATGATGGTGGGTGAGCGAGCGATGGGGGTGAGAAGGGTGGGAAAGTCGGTGGATATGGCTGAGATATGGACACGGCTATACAAGGAGAGAAAGGGCGTTTGTCGGTCGCTTGTGATGATGGTAATGTGATGGTGGTGGATGTTTAACGATAGGTCGCTCTTGCGAGACGAAGGTCGTGTTTAGCGACAAAGAGGAGAGGAGAGGAGGTGGTTGACTTGGAAGCGGCGTTCGTTCAACTGGGCGGTCCCTTACTGAAGAAAATCGCTAGAGTGGTACCGAGCGTGTCAGGTGAAGGAAATCCAAATTTAGGTAATGCATCTACTCTCTGCACAATGCAATTGCAAGCACACAAGCAACCGTGAACACCGTTGAAAGCAAGGAAATATGGCAAACTTCAGCTTTGATGGAGTCTCGCGATGGTGGGCAAGCATGGAATTGTTGGCCATTCCATCGCTGTGCATTGTCAGCATTCCAAACACCGCATGGTCATTTCGCAAAATTTGCATGAGGGAAACTTTGCACTGCCTGAGATCGAAACGAAACGACAGAAGAAGGACAGCACTGGAAGAACGGTACGGATAAAGCGGACATAAGCCTCCTTAGAAAGGGACACCTTAACGTTGTTTGGTGTAGCTGACTATTTTTAGCTAGACAAGCCGAGGAAGGGAGGAACGTCCTGTCAACTTTAAGGAGACGTTGAAATTAGTGCAACACAGAAATTCTCCTGGTCTTTAATGACAGCTTCCTTAGCCCTATTGAGGTTGTCAATCTTCTCGCCTTGACGGGAGCTGGACATGAATGCTCCTCCAGAACTTTCAGCAAACACCGAGGTCACTGAGAACAGACGGAGGTGGCACCTGAGATCCTACATAACTACTCCGAGCTTACTGTGGGGCAGTAGTCAATCGAGAGATGAGCAAAACAACAGAGTAAACGAAGCGGTAAGACTCGTCGTATCAGCAAAAACTGCGGTATGTACAAGTAAAGTCGTATGTACTTGTATGTGATTGAAGGGCGTGAATTGAGATGGCATCGATATAATGTCCAGCAGATGAACTGGTACACCAAGCGTGACGGGCAGCTCAATTGAGCAAGTCACCTGCTCGGTGTCGAATCCGCCCGACATCGCGATATATCGGTACAGCCGGACCGAAGGTTTAAACACTGATGATATCTTCAACTCGTCATTAGAACCTCAGGCTCATCGATGCAGATGGAGGATCTGTGCCAACGCTTTAGGATGTAGCAGATAAAAGCGTCGCAATTTGACACTGCAGATCCTCTCAACGGTTCATGAGATCGTTAAATGTCGAAGCCCGAGTCTTTACGATTGATCAACGATATTAGACGAGAGTGGACTTTAGAGATCTCATGTGCCGTGTCTGAGAAGACGAAGGAGCTGGTGCCTGCTCGTTTCGTATATCAGATGGGTTTGTGGTGTCGTGTGCTTCATCAGACACCCCTCTAAAGCACTTCAGCCTGTGGTGTTTTGGGACGCAGAACGTCAGTGCCAATGGCCTGACGAGCTTGCGGCATGAGGAATAGTTGCCACTGCGGTTCAGAACCGGGTTGAAGTCAATGGTGATAACCGAAGTATAATTAGAGATCTAAGGACCTGTCAGTAACGTAAGGATGAGGTTGTGGAATGTGACGATGTAGGGTCACCAATGGGAGGCCGGAAACAGCATTCGAAGCCAACCGCGACCCTGCATTTTGAGGCTCAAGGGACCAGCTTCAGCGACCAATCGTTTTTAAAGCGCACAATTCCCTGCGAAACATTGACTCGTGTCCGAAGTCAGCTTCGATCCGCGCGTCTGTTGATTAGCATGCGCTCCAGTCTGGATGTCCATCTGAGAGCCTTTTGAGATCAACGATCTATTCCACTAACCATCAGGGACACCTTCCCGATGTTCAAATCCCGAGGGTCCTCCCCTCTGTAGACATCGAGCGCCTAATCGGGATCTGCCATCTTGTGTGTTCTGCCACGGCCTGCCCATCCGAGATTTGAGTTTGTCGATCCCAGGGAATAGTCGTCCCGATTGGGGGCTGTCAACTGTAGTCCGGACCTGCATCAAGATACGTCACAGCTGTTAGACCTGCCCCTCGGGACAAATGAAACGAGCGAATGGCCGTGGACCGAAAGACAGAGCTGAATATGTAGACAATGACGCAGTAGACTTTTCAGTCGAAAGTTCGAAGAGTCGGAGACAAGTGTTCAGAACCATATGGGAGGATGCGCCAGTCATCTGTCTCGACATCCCCGGCTGGATGGAGGCCGGCCGTTTCCCGTATGGCTGTGCCTGGATTAGCGTGCCGATAACATCGAATTTGCTTCGGCCCTGTCTTCCCAAGTTCAGATGGCTTCAGCCGTTTGTGATGATCCCGAACCTCAAGTATGTATGGCTTGCATAAACTCATCTGAAAGTCGGCATTGCTCTTGAAAAAGCTCCGATCAGTGAGTCCCCGTCCATCTCGATGTAACCGTCACGGTGCTTTGTGACTGAGTCTAGTCTCATCTGCTTTTCCATTATGAGCATCAAGCCTGTGCCTCTCTCTGTAACACGGCTTTCGGCTTTGGAGACATCAAAAGCAACGTCATTCACGTCCTAATAACCCATTCACAATGTGAAATAACCCGGCCTCAAAATGGACAAATTGCAAAGCCCGGCACCTGGTAAAGCTTGTACCTGGGTTCTTTGCTTTTCCTGCATGAATCGTGCATTTCGACCCTATCCCACGATTTCCAACGTCGAGCTTACTTGCGGGGGCTCATCGAATTTAGGTTTGGGTTTCCTATTATCGCCTAGTCACCCTTCCAAGAGCTCGGCCTCTACCATGTTCGGAGTTGGTCTCTAGCGGAATGACAATCTGTCTAGGGAATGAATGTCTCTAAAATCCTTGTTTGCTGAAACTTTCTGAAAAATTGTTAGTATTCGTAAAGAGCTGTGACTGGATAACTTCACTTCTGTTGGGCCGTCGGCCATTAACTATCGTTCAGCCTACCTGGTGCATGCATAGGGCATTTTGTGAAACCGACCCTGTCCTTCATTCGACGTTGAAAGAGCCATCTTGCATTCTCCACTTGGCTGTAATCCAAATCAGTACATATGGACCTGCTATCCCCTCCATGATATCTTCAAGTCTGCCGCTACTCAAAATAGTCAGCCATCATCAGAGAACGATATCTTGTCCGCCATACACCACATATCAAACATCACACATACAAACTTCACCCACTCACGCCCAAGTCGACATCTCCGATCAATCGAAATATCCGGTCCGTTTTCCAAGTCAGATTGGTGGCACGTCTCAGACTCACCTCACTCCCTTTACAATGCTTGAATCCGGTTGGATCGTGTCGACGCCGATGAACATGAGCTTGGAGGTGCCAGGAGGAAAGGAGCATTTGCAGTTACGAAGAAGCTCCGATGTATTTCCCGCAAGCTTTCTTGATATCCGGAAAAACAGCACTGGCGGTCACTACGCTGTTTCCCTTTATGAACCGCCCAGCCCAGGGTTCGGGGGCCCTCTTTCCAATTCCGTGTCTTCGCCTCCCAGTCCTGGCATGCCAGTCTCACCAACAAACATTACCTTTACAACCCCCAACTACTCGCAAGGTCTTCAACCTCCAACAAGTTCCCCTCAACCTCGTCAACAACGAACTTCTCCACAAATCCGACTCTCTCGTTCAGTCAACAACCTGAAAGCAGCAGGCATGGTGAACGTTACAGCCGTCACTTTCGACCCAAACGAGCCTCTTCCCGGCCACTCGAGCCTCAATGCAGACGATGCCCAAAAGTCAAAGGGTTTCTTTGACCGTCTCATGCCCAAGAAGAAAGAGTCCAGATCTTACCTGCGAGAGCAGGAGCGCAGAAACTCGGATACACCAGCCATCCTCGGAAGCAGAAAGAAGAGCGTCGCAGCTCAAAGAAACAACTTTTACGCCGAACCATCCTCCAATGTCCGACCACTTCTCCAAAAGCCAAAGCCTAGAAACGAAGTCTTTACGCTCGTCAACAAGGCACCAGCCGTACCAACCATCCTACCAAACGTCATCGCAAAGCAAACACCCCTCGTCAGACCTCCAGTCAGGGCACCAATCAGGGCACCAGTCTATACCGCACCACCCAAAAGCTCAGCGTCTTCCAGCGGATCTCTCGAGAGCAATGCCATCACAATTGACGACTCTGACTCGGAGTCCGATACTAGCTCAGCATTCAGGGAGCCATTGATGGATATGGATGCTGTCTATGGTATATCGGAATTCAGCCCTGTGGTATGCGATCCGTACGTGCTAGCACGCCCCTCTTCGTCGTTGAATCTTGCTGACTCGTCGCATAGAAGCAGTTCCCTGGACAATATTCAGGACTCGCATGATTTTCCAGTCATTCAAATCGGCCCTGTGCCCTCGAAAACGACATCATACTACAAACGGTTTCATCAGCGGGAACAGAGGAGGCTCTCGATACTCGAGCCTCCGATTGATGTGCAGTTCAAAAAGGGAGAGCACGGAATCATGGGAATTGCGAAGCGGAAGTCATTCTTGGGGTCTCTATGAGAGGCCCCTCGTTTTGTGAATTCCGGTATTATTGCCTGGAGGATCATGTTGGGCTGGTTTTTTCTTGAGAAAATGGGTTGCTTGAGGTGTGGATGTGCGTAAGGCAAGGCCTGACCCAATCATGGGCCAGGCATGCCGATTGTAAATATCGAACGTGGCGGGAGAATTGTTCCGTCAGGAATCTCGGAGAAGGGCATGCATATAGTTTTGTTTTATGGTTTTCTATGGGTCTCATTGTGTTTTTTTCATTCGGTTCTGGGGGGTCGGCAAGTATCTGGGCATGGATGGAGTTAATCGGAGTTCGTTTGCTTTTCAAGGAATTGCATAGTTTTATTCGTAATAGTAATGGCTGTCATTCTTTCAATTCTGATGATAATGAATTTGCATTTATTCGTAAATGCAAGGTCCCTTGGTAAAGATGTTGCGTATTCCACAGCCAAATTATTCAAATTATTGGTTTTGTGTCCATCTTCAGAGCTGTTTCCACGACTCAAGAGTGTACTTTGTATGAAGTTGATGTTCTCGTGCTTCTCCTAAGTACTTAGTACCGCAATTTGACAATCCAATTGTCTTGGGCTTGTGTCTTGGCAAAGGCAGCAACAATGGCTTTGTTCTCATGTCTTAAGACCCCGCTTCTCGTCAACCTCACACCCGCAAACCTCTTTCTCCCATACAACAAGTACAACAACAATACAACAATCCACGATGGCCCAAACAGACTCCGTCCAGCTCGCTCGCCAGTTCGAGTTTGTCAAAATCCTTAACGAAAGTAAGAAAGTGTCTCCCTAACCTTTCATTGCAAAGGTGTAGACTTGATACAAGTCTGCGGGGAGCTCGCTCCTAAGTTCAATTTGAACTGTAATTACCAAGTTGCTCTTTGAAGTAACTGCACTTGATATTCATCAAGTTTACATTGTCTGTCCGACAATTGCGCCCCCGGCCAAAGAGCGAGCACACTAACGGCGATGTAGATCCCCTCAACAAGTCCTTGAATCTCCTGGGCAAGATCGATGGTCAAGACGCCATCATCATCGCCGAAAAGTCCGCCTTTGATGCCACTCCCGAGGCACTCGCTGTCTTTACCGCCCCGACCACCCTCGAGAAGATCAAGGAGAATGGTCAAAATGATATCTATCATTGGTTTTTGGCCAACTTTCATCATGAGAATAACGGCGAGAGTCGTCATGATCTCAAGTTCACCTTGATCCACCCGGCTACCGCAAAGCATATCGCCAAGTATAGCAAGCAGACCTTGCGCATGGTGACTGAGACGGCAGAGATCTATCGTGATCATGTCAAGTCATACATCGATGCTCAGAGAGGAGACGGGAGAATCAATTGGGTGTACAACATCTTGGATAAAAAGAAGGAGGCCGATAGGATTATTTATGAGGATGAAGACAAGGAGACTGGGTTTATTCTTGCTCCGGATTTGTGGGTATAACCAACCGAGATATGTACATTGCTAACTAACGACCTTCAGGAAGTGGGACCGTGTTACTATGGGGTCCTTGTACTGCCTCGCCGTTGTCCACCGTAGGGACATTGCGTCCATTAGGGACCTCAGAAAGAAGGATGTTGGATGGTTGAAGGAGATGAAGAAGAAGATGTTGGCTGGTACTTGTGCTGCTTATCCCGGCATGGAGGAGGACAAGCTCCGCATCTATATTCACTGTAGGCACTCCCTAACTGCCCACAAATTACTCTCAGCCGCTAACTCGTTCTGCAGATCAGCCATCCTACTATCATTTCCACGTCCATGTCGTGGCCCTGGATTTCGAGGGCGGACTTGGTCAGTCGGCCGGCAAGGCCATCCTTCTCGACGATGCTATCGCCAGGTTGGAGGAGATGGCTGGAGATGAGAATGCCGGCTTTGAAAAGTCCAGCTTCACCTATTTCCTTGGGGAGGAGAGCGAGTTGTGGCAAAATGTTTTCGCAAAGATCAAGGCCGGAAACAACGAGTAGAAGCTGCGTTTTGTTTTGGTGAAAAGTAGCAAATGGATCTTGCGCTCGTTATTTGAGGTGTCGACCTGATCTTCCACTGGTCCTTCTTCCTCCTGTATTATGTCTTCCAACCGGCTGACTGTCGGGTATTTCTGGTGTTTGGGTGTGTCGTGTGAGATCCACAGAGAATGTGCTCTTCCGTCTCTTCTTGGGCTTTGGCTGTACAACTTCCTCCTCATATTCCTCATCGTATTCATTCTCCTGCTCCTGCTCCTCCGTCTCCTCCCGCGGTGTGTCACGATCAGTTGCTGTCGCTGTTGTGGTTGTCTCTCGATCTCTTGTTGTCCCTCTGTCCGTTTCAGCCCCTCTGGACGCACTCCTCTCACCGACCTCCTCCTTGAGCGCCTCCAGTTCCGACTTGACTACAAACTCTTCCTTCAACCGCTGCATTGCCGCAACCAATCCATCAATCTTCTCCGCTAGGCCAACCTTCTTCTCCCTCCTTGGCGCCTGCTCCTCTTCAGCGCTGCCCTCCAGTGACAAGTCCACGCCTGTTTGTTCCGAGATTTTCTGTAATGCCCGCACGATTCCTTCCTGTTCCTCCCTCAACACCACACACAACATCATAACCCTAGCCATTGTATCTGCGATCTGGTCCGGTTCCGGTCGTAGTAGCGAAAGGATCTCTTGTGATTCGGCAACGGGTAGAGTGGGTGTGTTTGAGCCGTGGAAATAGAACGTCAACGCCGAGATCTCGAGGGTATACTTTCCTCTATCCATCCACAAGTCAGCAACATCCTCTCGACCCATGTACAAACAGAAGAGAGAGAGAGAGAGACGAGTCATACTGTAACTGTGCCAATTTATTCGTCGTAGCAAAATACTGTTTCCCCAACACCGCTCCACACTTCCCACACTTCAACCGTTTATAATTGCTGTCCTCCCCAGGCCCACCGTCAGCTTCAAAATCCCCAGCAAGCACCAATCGCAGCCCTTACCAAAACTCATCCCAAGCGCCCTCCTCACACGTCTGCAACGGACTATCCACCGCAACCGACACCACCGCGTCCAGCGTCAACGTATGCATCTGTCTCGACGCGCCCGCAAACCCCGTCGAGTCCGCCACGATCCTCTCGCAGTTTGCGCAGCTGATGGTGATGGCCGGCAGTGCTTCGCCGGACTCGCTCGCCTCGAAAAAGACCGATTCCTTCCCTCTTGCCTTCGCCGGCGGCATCCCTCCCGTTTTTTCTGACAGAAGCCGCGACCGGTCGGTGGTGGTATTTGAAGCTTGTCAAAGCTATCGGAGTGTCGATTGGTAGGGCGTTCTCGAGTTTGGGTGCGGTGATGCGGAGGAAACAGCGTGAAGCGGGACGACGTGAATGGATCTCGCGCTAGGAGCTGCCCTGGCTTGCGATGGACTTTACACAGGGTTACCGGGGTTTGCCAAGGCTGGATGGATGCGTTTAGAAGGTGTTTAGACATCATAGGTCGTCATTTGTGGATGCTCTCGAAGCCATATATTCGCAGGCACCCGCAATGAAGGGGCACTGTGTGGAAAGTCCGTATTTCAGAAGAGAGCTGTCTTAATGGCACCGTTCCAGTCTTCCTCGGTCACGGCAAAGAAAGCCCGCAAAAACATCCCGAATTTCAACTCCTGCACGCAGTTTCCTCATCTTCCGCCGGCACCACCGTTGGTTTTTGCGGAGACGAATTCGAAGGTGGTTACGAGTCCTGGGACGGCGGCAAGGAAACAGGCAAAGATAAGGTTTAGGGAGCAGCAGGAGCTGGATAGGATGTTTGGGCAGCTGAAGAGTATGATTCAGTGGACGGAAAAGATGGAGTTTGATTTTCGACAGGCGGGCGTTTGGCACTCGGAGAGGGAGTTTGTGTTGGATCAGTTGAGGGTGCTTGAGGAGTGCGGGTTTAATAGGAGTATGTTTGTTTGGCCCTTGGATCAGTGTAGATGTCAGGCTGACTGTCTTTTAGTACCAACACTATAGCTCTATCGCCGTGTGCTCAACAGATAATACTCCCTACCTTATACGGAGTAACCCTTCTACTTATCCATAGACATTTCCTTACTAGCATTCACGACTTCTCTCAAACAGCGAAAATGCGGGTAGAACTGGACAATTTACTTCAAACTAGCAAAATGAATGCCCTATTGCTTGCTAGTAGCCTCGTTCCCTGCTGTCCCTAGCATCTCGTTTGCTACTTTGCATGTGTAGAATGTCAGGATCGGTGAACTGTGGAAAGTACGTATACTCCAAGACGACCCCCAGCTCTGGGGAGTGTGGATAATACTTCAGTCGGGTCTTTACCGCTTCGTTCACTCGAGGGCTCGCAGCCCGATCGTTCCGCCTCAAAAGGGTGTCCAGGCGGACTGGAAGAAAACCAACCCCCGGTTCTCTTGCACCTTTACAAGCTCTTTTGATCCTCATTTCCCACTCGTTTGTTATAAGTTGCTCGATTTCCTTAGAACTCGTGCGGTAAGAAAATTCACCGTACCTGTAACCATTCCCTACGAAGAAGTAGTCGAAATGCAATGGAATCCGAACCTCTAACTTTGTAGATTCGGTTACGAAGATACCCCTTGCCATCGAATCACGGATTAATGCGAGGACTTTGAAGACCTTATCGCTGTAATGTCCCGCCTTGCCATCCCAGTAGTAATGAGCGTAGCGCGGTTTTGAGTAACACCCGATTGCAAGTCTCCGAAGGTATCTCAGTTTAGAACCCATAGCATCCTTTTTGTTGAGCATCGCTCTGAATTTCTCAATGTCATCCGCTCGCCAAATCATCAATGACCCAAAGTTGATTCTTTCAGCAATGATATTGAATCTTTTGCACGTACAAGCGAGACAGGACAATGGAAAAAACCCAAGTACAGATGCTTTGGCCATAGCGATGAATTCCCTGTTCAATACCGCTTGGAAGTCTCCAGTGCGAGCCAAAGAGGCATAGACAAAGATCATTTCAAGAATCTCAGTCGGAAGAGTCGAGATGGGCGAGGAGCTACCTGTCGGAGGAGGGTAGTCGACGAAGCTATCCCGAAACTCCGCTTCCAGTCTGGCCTTTTCGGCCATCTCGAGCTGGATATGGAGAGGTTGGCAGGTTCTGGAACGAGTTCCGCGCCCTGAATGGGAGTAGATTTCTGAAGGAACCGGTCAGTGAGGACTCTTTGATAGTTGGGGAGCTCAACAACTGTCTCACCAGAGAATTGTGTTAACCGACTCATGAGACAGTGAGTTTGTTGGAATGTGGCCTGAAGTGTTGGAATGTAAACGCAGAAATAGTGAAGGAGCGGGGTCGATAGCATGTCGAGTGGCCTGTGAGCTTCGCGGAGCTTCGCGGAGCTTCATCATGCATTAAAATGCATGGACCTGCCATCTGCCACATTGTGGGCCGCATTTCGAATTGAAATTCGAAGGGAAGTATCGGGGTCTTCGAGCTGGTGATGCTGGTCATGCCGAGGGCACTGTCGAGTTGTTCGATTTAAGGTGTGTCCGGTTGATGTATCCAGCGAAGAGCATCATAAAAGACACAATGAGGTGTTGAAACTTGATGCGTCGAAGTGGTGAAATTGTGAACTGTCGAGACGAGCGAAAGAGGACACCCACTCAGTTATGAGGCGTCTAGCTCGTGGCCGCCCGCATCTGGCGGACCATCGAAGGCTCATCCAGTTACAGTCTGACCTGCGCCTTCCCAACTGAAAACATCACTTTCCCTTTGAGCTCTTGCGGAGGTTTTGAATCGACATACCACTTTCCTAAGCACATCCTCAGTTCCGAAAGCTCGTTGCTACCTCTTTACCTGCTGCTGCAAACGAATACCACCATCGATCGTTATGGATCTAGGAGTACCTAGAACGAGAAGCTTGCACCCTGCTTCACCACGGCCACAAGGACGGGACTGTAGCCTCAAGGTAACGAAGGATGCCATTCAGAGAAGCAAAAACGCAAAGAAGGGATTAACTGACCGAGAAGCAGGCGATTTCCGACCAAGAGCTACAAAATGTAGCGTTGTGTTTCGTCGGAGTATAGACCGATGAACGGCATCTCCAGAAGCAAGAAAGGCAGCCCACTGATTGATTCTCCAGCAACTCTGCCTGGCAACCTGGAAAGCTGCGCCTCTGCCTCACAGATTGCCACATCACGCTTTCTAATCTGTCCGATCCTCACCACTACAGTCTATGCGCCCCCGAATCGATTAAAGTCAAGTGCTATTCCTCAGAGCCTCCCTTTCTCACCAGTTCTCAGATGACGTCCCTCGAATCAAAATGTACAACCTTCATCCACAACCTCCGCTCCGACTGGGCCCACGAACAGCTCCGTCGCAAAGACCCCACCCTTCCCGAAACAAACCGCTACGACATCCTCAACCTCTGCTCCATCTCAACGCACCCCGACACCCACCCCTTCGAAAAACTCAAGCTCTTCATTTCATCCATCACTCACGTCCGCGACCTCCACTACCTTCTTGACCTGCATCCTTTAATCAACCACAAGTTCACCGCAAAGACGAAGATCCAATATGGACTCAGCCCGGATCCAAGTCCGTGTGAATGCGTAATCCACCCCGGCCGCCCCGGCTACGAGACAAAGCTCGCAGTAAGAAACAACTGCCCCTTATACCTCCTGCACTACCCAGCCCCCAGCTTCGGCGGAGTCCCCACCGAAGGAACCAACGCTGAGAGTCGGTTTCTTGCGTACCTAACACACAAGCTGCACCCGACTCTCGAGCTGCTGACCTTCCAATTTGACATCTTCTTCTTCATCCTGTTCTACCTCCTATACCCATACTCAAACGGATGGCATATTCCCTGGTATGAGGACAAGTCCGACTTGCTCGAGCCGAGTACTTGCAAGCTCCGAGATGCACTCGAACGGATGCTGAAAGAGGAGATACTGTGGGAACTTGATCCGCCGTATTCTATAAAAGGCGAGACGGAGTATCCGTTATTTGAGGTGTATGGGCGGAGGGTTGAGGCGGGAATTGCTAGTGCTGTGCAACTGATGCTGATTGAGCGGGTGATGTGGGAGGTTATGGCGAGTGTGAAGGAGGTGGTGGTGCATGATCTTGACTTGCTGATGGCTGATGAGGGGAAGCCGAGAGGGATGAGGAAGAGGGGGAAGTATCTTTACAACCAAAAGGAGTTTGGGGGCTTTGCTGGACGTGTTCGTCAGTTGGGGAAAACGATATCCTTTATTGCTGCGCTCAGAGCCGAGTCGGTCGAGGCGAGGATTTGGAGGTATCTTCAAGAATAGTTAGCTCTCATCAGCGGGCAGCGTTGTTGCTCTGGGCAACTTCCACTGTCTGGAGCACCACTGAAGTATATAGAAGGACAAGTCGTTTTCGTATGGAACAACAACATCGCCCGCTGATATGATGCCCCCAAGATACGGTAGTAATGCAAATCAAGAATAGTTGGTTCTCCCAAGACGGACTTACTCAAGGAGGACGCTCTCGATCTGAAAGCCACAAGACAGCACTCCGCTCCAAACATTTCACATCACATCACATCACAACAAAGCATCCAAAACCAATATCGCTAAAAACAAGAGCGGAGTAGTATTAATAATCACACAAGCACCTCTCAACCCCCTCGTCCCCTATCCTATGTAAACCCATATGATACCTCCCCATGCCAACGCACCAGCCGAGCCTCTCGACCAGCACAATCTATTCTACATCCTTCACACGATATCAACAGCTGCAACACCGTCCCCATTGCAATGATACTGTATGTACACAAGAAGAATGCAAGCTTAATACCAGGCCAGTACAGTGCGAATGCAATGACCCTACAATACAAACAGAGAGAAAGAAAGAAAAGATAAAGATAGAAGAGAAATCCCATAGAGAAGAAGAAAATCTAAATTACACCCAGAGAGCAATAGATAGCATGACGCTAAAGCGGAGAGGTGTTTCCATCTTCCATGAGCAGAGATGTGGAAAAGAGATACATGAAGCAGGGGAATAGAGCAAGGAAAAATAAACACAAGCGCGCCTTTAATTTTTGCACACATCCGGAACGCCATTCTTTTCCCAAGATGCAATATGCAATATGCCGCGCAGAAAACTCAGATATTAGTAAAACGAGTCGATAGACACAACATGACAACATATGGAAATAATGGAAAAGAGATCAGAAATAATGAGAAAGGAAATAAAAACCGAAAGCCCTAGTTTAGATACAAGAAGTGAAAGGAGGAAAAAGGAAAATGAATCCACACAAAAGCACGAAGCTAGTTTGTAACCATCTTATTAGAAACCCATATCAACCCCATACAAAAACCAGATGGAAACAGTCCTGAACGCCCCGAACCATACAATCTCTTCCCAATTCTAGCCCGAAAAAAAGAGCGACTAGGATAGAGTTGCAAAATGCCAATCAGATGCATCGAAAATGAATCAACGCATGCAAAAGTAAAAGAATAACAAGAAACCATCAGGACAAAAGGTCCATTCAGGCATAGGCGGCACCGTCAACAGCACTGCTGGAAGTGCCACCTCTCAACAACTCGACAACTCTGCTAACGACAGCCGCTGGATAGCCCTTGGTGAGCATCTCATCAACAACAGATCTAGCACCCTCGCGGTCCTCAGCAACCAAGTAGGCTCTGGTCATGGCCTCGTAGGTAGATGGTTCTCTACCCTTCTTGTGAGAGCCTTGTCCGAGCTGATCGTAAATCTCCTTGGAGCGAGCAAGGTCCTTCTCGAGTGCCCATCCGTGGATCAAGGTGTTGGCAATGTATGGAGAGAGAGCGACTCCTCTAGCCTTCATTTCGGCGAGGAGTGCTGGGGTATCTCTGACACGATGGTTGGCAACGAGCGATTCGAAGATGGCTTGGTAGAGAGTCTGATCTGGCTTGTGTCCACTGGCGATAACCTTGTTGAAGTACTCAATAGCACCTTCAACGTCGTGAAGGACGCAACCCTTGGCGTGGACAACAGCAGCGTAGTGGGTCGAGCTGATGGGGTGCCTCTTAGCACGCATGTCTTCCATGATGCGTTCAGCAGCAGCGAGGTTTGGTGGGTCCAAGGCGGCGTAAGACTCAATCAGGAGCTTGTAGGTATGGTCGGTTGGCTTGATACCACGGCGAAGCATCTGGTTGTAGTACTGAAGAGCCTTGTGACGGTCGCGCTTGGAGTTGGCGTAATGCTGAATGATGGAGTTATAGGGAGCCGGTCTAGGCTTATAGTTCGGCTGAGACTCCATCTCGACAAAGAGCTCCTCGGCAAAGCGGTCGTCAGAGACACGGCACAAGGCGTTGATCATCGTTCCGTATGTGACACTGGTGGGCTTAAGACCAAGTGCTCTCATCTCGTTGAAGTAGAACAGACAATCGTCGATGCGTCTAGCCTTGGCCAGTTTTCCTATGACTGCATTATACAAAAAGGGAGATGCCACGACACCGTTAGTGCGGGCTGTTTCCATAACGTTAATTGCCTCGGTAGCCTCATCGTGAATCACGTCCGATGTCTTGATGTTGACAATGTAGAGACCATAGGTGTTTGCAGAAGCAACTCCACCAATAGCTCTGAGCATGTTGTGGTAATAGGATGCCATGTCGTTTCGGTTGGCGGTCAATTCGGACGAAATCATAGCGTCCAAGACACCAGACCAAAGAGCAATGGACTGTGGGTTGTTGGGGATTTGGGGAGGGAGATCCGTCTGAGCAGCATTGAAAATCCGGGTCGAGGCGTCGAATCTAAACTCGCGGGTAGCTCTTATGATAGCCTTGGTGTAGACTGCCGGCGTGAAGGTACGACCAGACTTTCTGACCGCCTCAAACTCCTCCATAAGACCGTTGAAAGACCTGTTGGATTCTATCCCACGGATCAACGACTTGGAAGCGATCGAATCGACAGACGATGGCTTGACTGGTGTCTCTGGGATCGAGCGCTCCGACTTTGCGGCAGCACTTCCAACAGAGGATCTCCTAGTGAACTGATTCCACCTGGCAGCAAACTCTGGAGACAAGTTCAATCCACTGAGAAGCTTGGAAACCAAATTCTTGGTGTTTGCTTCCAAAGTCCAGCCAAAGTCCATGGCGGTGGTGACAATCAACTCCATCTGTCTGACTTCGGCTGGGCCAGCTGGCGTGTAGCGGAAGTTGATGGAGAGGAACTTGAGCAAAAAGTCCATTCCGGGCCAGGCAATGGTCTTGACAGTCTGTGGAGAGAACATGGAGAGAATAGCCTCGCATGTCTGGTTGGAGAATCGAAGACCGGATTCCGAAAGAGCCTTTGCTGCATCAAGAACGTACTGTACTGGAACGATGCGTGCTCTAATCAAGCTCTCCATGAAGCCACTAACACTGGAGGCATCGTAGTCGCGCTCATCGGTGCTCTTGGTGAAAAAACCGTAGGAAATGCCGTAGTAGGAAAGGACGTCGATGGCTTGTTGCAGTTCGCCGCGTTCGATGAGGGCATTGGCGTAAAGAACGACTGGAGCGGCAGGAACCGGCACTTCTTTGGGCAGCTCCTTAGTCTCTTGCCAAACTTGGGCAGCCAACTCGAGGTTGTTTTGGCGGACATTCAGCATGAGGAAGGCCATCTGAGCCTCGACAAACTCCCTGCCATAAACAAAAATGTTTTGGCAGTCCCGTCTTGCCTCAACCAGCAAGTCAAACCACAACTTTGCATGTCCCTGATCGCTAGTCTTTGTCGCAGCAATCAACGAGGTCGCAATCTTCTTGACACGGTCGATATCGCTGACCAGGAGCTTCTGGAACCAGTGGTAGGCGTTGGCGTGGTCTCCACGTTTGGCCAAAGATTCGACCATGGTGGATGTCATGATGGTGAGGGTGTCTTCGCTAGTTTCGTCTTTGTTGATGATGTCTTTGAAGAACGCCAATCCGTCGGTCATTTCACCAGCGGCAACATAGGCGCTCAACATCGATGAATACACCTGGTCCAACTGTGTCTTTGACAACTCAACGCCAGCTGCCCCAGAAATCATGTCTCCAAAGACCTCGCGGGCAGACACAACATCTCCAGACTCGGAAAAGGATTGGAGGAGGGAGAAAAGAATTGAAAAGTTGGGCTCGACGCCAGAAGCTTCCATCTGCTCGTAGACATTCAACATATCATTAACCATGCCGAACGCTGCACAACCATCAACCAACTTTTGATAAGTTGAGATTTCGAATTGTCTTGTCTCTCCATCACGGATGCTGGAGTAGAATATATTGACAGCCATTCCCATCACCTCGCGACCAGAAACAGGAACGCGGGTAGGAACAACGCCGTTGAAGCTGTACACATCGTTCTCCTGTTCGATGGTACGAGCAACTCTGGACTTTTCGTTGGCTGCGTCGGCTAGGTAGTCGATGACGATCGAATAGGTGCGGGTGTCTGGGATCAAGCTGCGCTCCAATAGGTTGGTATAAATGTTTATGACCTTCGTCATCAACATTTCCCCATCCACATCAGATTCACCCTTGCTAACTGCTGCTGTAAGCAGATGATTGAAAGCACCAGTCGTTGGTGCGATCCCATCCACCAAACGTTGCTCAAACACCTGCTCGATTTCCGACCACTTGCTATCCGATTCTAGGACGGCAAGCTCCTTGTCGACGGCCGAATTCTCAACGGTTTGGACTGTGCGGATGCTATCCACTCCCGTATCGATCGATGCCAACGAGATGGTGTCGTCCTCTTCGATGGCGCATTCGTCCGTTGCAATCTTTGCAAGGGCCTCTCGGTCCGGACCTCTCTGAATGGAAGCATCGGTTTGCTTGTCCACCTCCGTCAGGGATCCCGTTTGGTGTTGGGCTTTAGACCACAGAATCTTCTTAGAGAACAGGTACTTTTTCTGTTCCTTGTCGTCGTCACCGTCCCTCACCGCAAAGTAGTTGGAAACATTTTCCGAGCCGTTGCCGTTTGTATGGGTTGTCCTACCACCCGAATTTGCTCCACCGAACGCAGTATTAATCTTCGCCGGGGCATTCTGGCCGAAACGTTGGGCAAACGGAACCGTGCCTGTGGTGGGTAGTTGAGCTGTTGCTACCACAGATCCGGTATATGTGCTCCCGACTAGGTGACGAGAGATGCTCGAACGAGCGAGCTGTGAGAAAGTCTTCAAGACCATTTTGTCTAGATGGGTATAAACAACTGAAAATGCTACACGACAAAAAGAGTTGATGTTAGAGACTTGTCCTGATTCATTTTGGTAGGAAATATCACACAAACAAGGAAGAGTGTAGAGGGCTGATGAGGATACTTACACTACAGTTGTCGATTTGTATCAGGATCATTTGACGACAAAAAGGTCGTCAGGAAAGCGTGGCGGGGGATCGAAAAGGTTGTACGCAAGCTCGAAAAGATCGAGAGTTGTTTTGGACAAGTTTCGAAGGTTCTTCACCTACTCGACGTGGGACTAACGAATGGCGTGGAGTTGGTGGTGGTGGAAAAGAGAGAAGCGAGGGAAGAGAGAGATTGTGGTGGTGATGTGGTGAAAAGTGAGTGGAGGGTGGAGGGTGTTTTCGACAAGTCGGGGTCGGTGATGACGACTAGATGGAAGTGGTGATTCGTCTGGGGTCGGTAGGATATGCGGAGTGATGGAAGAGGCGGAAGGCGAGCCCCAGCTCGACTATATGTATGCGGGTGTATGAGTAAGAGAAGGAGACAGGCAGCTGCAGAGGACCGAAGGAATGAAAAAAAAGTTCCACGCCAATGCTACAAGGGCATCGGTCTACGTTAGCTCCTTTGAGACGAGCGCAAGTGCACCAATTGGAAGGACGGGCAGGAACGACGGTGCAGGACGGGAATTGCAGAGCAACGGGTGCCAGTGGGAATCAAGGTTGAACAGAGGTTACCGCATGTGAACTTGGGAACGGGCTTATTGGACGGAGATAGAGGACGTGCTACCCCAGAGATTGGAGGGGATATACGAATACACAGCCCTCTCTGTTCGGAATCAGGACGGGTTATGGTTGCAATCAATCAGTCTTTCGTGGAACTCGATGCTTTCAGGCTCATCAATATGGTACGTACATACGCAACGTCCTGGGGCCTTAAAATGAGGTCTATCATTTTTTTGCTGCTGCCGAGTTATGCACTTTTGAATTTGTCAGATTGATATTGGAGATATCAGTGTTGTTAGATGGCTCATGGGCAAATTACGTAGTGGGACTCGGATGGCGGTTCCTGAAGAAGAAGCCACAACTCTATTCAAACTCCAAAGGAAAGGTGGCTTGCCCCTCGAGCACTCGAGTTTCCGTCTAGACGACTCGCCTATGTATGGATGAGTACAGGTCATCTCAAATAACAGGTACCGGTCCTGTTGGAGAAAAAGATTACGGCCGGCATGCGCGGATCTTGAAGATCATCAACTGCAGTCAACATGGGACACTTGACTCAATTGCGACAGTACAGGGGAAAATTCCTGCTGAACGGACGCACGGGTAAGCAGAATTTACAGGAAATCAGCACGGATCTGATAAATGCACTGCCGAAGATGGAACTCGGAGCCCCGGTATATCCGGAAAATTCTCTTTCAAATCTCAATTCGGACGGTCACGATGGACAAATGACAAAGGACCGAAAATCCCAAGGGCTGCAACTTTAACGTGCATCCGAACGATCCCGAGTTTGACCTTTGCGGTCACTAAAGTACGTCAGCCTTAGTGAGGACCTTTAGTGATGCTTGGCCTTCTGGAAGCTAATAAGCGTGCTGTACAGTGATTGGCCAGCCCCGGCTGAGAGGGGCAGGAGAAATACGAAGCGACTCGTTGATTCACCTTTTGCACCCAAGATCTCGATTCCAACACAAAGAAACACCAACAAAGCCTCTCACACCCTCACGAGTCACGACGAAAAACTCCTCTTCTCCGAGATCTTCCACCACCATCCATCACCGCCTCAATTGCCTCTTTGAGCCTCTACTTCGCACATGTCCGACAGCAAATCTCCCACAGCTTACTCCGCACCAGGCAAAGTCTTGCTTGCAGGAGGTTACCTTGTGTTGGACAGCAACTATTCCGGCCTAGTCATCGGTCTATCTGCCCGCATCCACTCCGTCATCTCGAGCACCGGAGCAGAGCCAGGCCGAATCACCGTCAAGTCTCCTCAATTCACCGAGTCTGACTGGCATTATCAAGTTGAGGAAGATGGACGCATCAACGCTTTCCACCCAGATCCGTGCGTTTCACCTCATACCCCCTATGCCCATACTAGCCATCCCTCGATCATGAACCCCGCCTTACGAGTTGTCGCTTTCTATCCCTGAAGGTCCCAACCACGAAAGAATCCCTTTGTAGAGACAACTCTCCGCTATGTTTACGCCTACCTGACGGCTACCTCTACCTCCTTCAAGCCCACCTCCACCGGCCTCCTCATCACCATCCTTGCCGACAATGACTACTACTCGCAACCCTCTCCAGACGTCCCGCAGTTCAACCATCTCGGTGTTCCAATCTCCAAAGCCCACAAGACCGGCCTTGGCTCCTCTGCCGCCCTCGTCACCTCCCTCACCGCTGCCCTGGTCGCCCATCTTTCCCCGAGTCCCCTCGATGTCACCTCCGGCCTCGGCCAAAGCAAGATCCACAACCTCGCACAGGCAGCACACTGTGCGGCTCAAGGCAAGGTAGGTTCGGGCTTTGATGTTGCCGCTGCAGTCTTCGGTAGTTGTGTCTACCACCGGTTCAGTCCCGCCATTTTGGAACAAGTGGGGGATGCAGGTGTGGCGGGGTTTAATTCTCGGCTGGCGGAGTGTGTGGACAAGGAGTGGGACTTTAGTGTGGAGAAGACGGGGTTGCCTCGCGGTGTGAGGTTGCTCATGGGCGACGTCGATTGTGGAAGTGCTACGCCTGGGATGGTCAAGCAGGTGCTTGGGTGGAGGAAGGAAAAGGCAGAGGAGGCCAAGAAGCTATGGGACGAACTCGAGAGCAGGAATGTCAAGCTCATCAAGGGATTCGAAGAGTTGTCCAAGCTGGCAAAGGAGGATCAACAGACCTATGACTTTGCTCTGGAGGCTCTAGCGGCCGGCGACATCAGTCATGCTAGTGAGAGTGGCTCAAAGTTTTCGGCTGCCTTTGATGATATTACGAGCTATGTGGCTTCCATCAGGGAGAGTGTGAGGGAAATGGGAGAGGCGAGTGGCGTTGCCATTGAGCCGGCTGCTCAGAAGAGGCTTTTGGATGCTGCTTGCGATAGCGTCAACGGTGTCCTTGGTGGGGTTGTGCCAGGCGCTGGTGGTTATGATGCCGTTGCTTTCCTTTTGGTGGATAATGACCAGGTCATCGACAACTTAAAGAAGTTTTTGTCAGAGTGGAAGTTCGAGGGTGATGCAGATGTTCAGGCAGGTGGCACTGTCAAGTCGCTGAAGACTCGGGAGGAGTATGCGGGTGTCCAGAAGGAGGAGGGCGTTATTCCAGAGCAATACCTGTGATGGTGTGTGCAAAGGTCAAATGATATCAGGCTGGTGATGGTTTCTACTTAACAAAACTAATAACTTAAAATCTAATGTAATTATTGTCATTCTTCTGACTGATGTTCAGTTCGTGAGATCTCGTTGAGTTTGAGCAAGCGGTCGAGGTGCACCCGGTGAGAAATAGGCTAGTATGCTAGTTCAATCTGATTAGATGGAGCTTTGATTGCCCTGCCCAGCGCATCCAAAGGTCCGTGCGTCGCAAACAACGACACCTTTGCGGACCATCTCCAGAGCATCACCAGCAGTTGTTTCCAGTTCAACGACTTGATGCCCGTAAGAATGTCTGCAAACATCGACATTCGGTCGCTCACTGTTGACATTCTCCAGGCTGCCACCATCCCAATTAGCACTACACCATCTCGATTCCCGCTCCCGACACCCTCCCAACGCCAATCACGGATAGCGAACGAGCGCTCCAACTCATAAGAACCCAGACTCGACCTCGAACAGAACCATCACCAGCGCAACAATGTTGCCCTTTCTCACCCTCCTCCTTGCAACTCCTCTAGCCGTCACAGGCTCGGAATACCTCGCCTACAACCAACAGGACAAGACGCAAGACTACCTCACCACCGGCTGGGGCATCCAACAAGCCGTCCTCAACACCAACGCCTGCCCCGACTACACCTACTACTCTGCTGTTCCCCATCCACCCTTCTCGGAAGGACCGCTTAAGCTCCCTTTCCAACGCCCCGTACCGGAATGTCGACTGTTCCGAAGCCAGAGTCTTGAGAAAAAGTTGCTGGAGTTGAAGGGGAAGATGAAGGATGTGGATTTGGCGAGGTTGTTTGAGAATGCTTGGCCCAATACGCTGGATACGACCGTTAGGTGGCATGTGCCGGAGGGGAAACCACATGAGAAGCAGAGCTTTATTGTTACGGGAGATATTAATGCGCAGTGGTTGAGAGACTGTAAGTGTTCGCTGATGGGTTGGATGGAAATGGGATGGCTGACTGTCGGTAGCAACGAATCAGTTGAGTCAGTATCAGTTTTTGGCAAAGGATGATGAAGATTTGAGAAATCTTATTCTTGGAGCTATCAACACGCAGGTACAGTACTATTATAACCAGCCTATATCATCTTTGCTAACGAGTCCACCAGGCCGATTTTGTACTCAAGAGTCCTTACTGCAATGCTTTCCAACCACCAGCCGCCAGCGGTCTCTCCCCAAGCAACAATGGTCAGGACGATACCGTCAACCCAGTCTATGACAACCACATCGTCTTTGAATGCAAGTACGAAGTTGACTCTCTCGCCTCCTTCCTCTCCCTCGGCAACCAGTACTATGCCGCTACTGGTGACAGCAGCTTCGTCACTTCCAAATGGCTCAACGCCGTCCAGCAACTCCTCATCGTTCTCCAGGAGCAATCTGTCGGCACCTTCCGCGAGGAAGGCGGCGTCAACGATCTCGTCTACACCTTCCAACGCCGCACCAACACCGGTACCGAAACCCTCAACCTGGCCGGAACCGGCAACCCCCTCGCCTCCGGTACTGGCCTCATCCGCTCCGCATTCCGTCCCTCAGACGACGCCTGCATCATGCAATACTTCATCCCCGGCAACGCCTTCCTCTCGGTCGAACTCTCCCGCACCGCCACGCTCCTCTCCAAACTTACCGACAACACCGTCGCCAAAACCCTCCACCCCAAACTATCCGCTCTCTCCACCCGCATCAAGGACGGCATCTACAAGCACGGTGTCGTCACCCACCCCACATTCGGCAAAGTCTTCGCCTATGAAACCGACGGCTACGGCTCCCACATTTTCCTCGACGACGCCAACCTCCCCTCCCTCCTCTCCCTGCCCCTCCTCGGCTTCATCGACGCCAAAGACGAACTCTACCAAAACACCCGCAAAATGGTCCTCTCGGTCGAAGGCAACCCATACTACCTGAAGGGCAAGCAAATCAGCGGCATCGGCGGCCCTCACGTAGGGATCAGGAACGTATGGCCCATCTCGCTGCTGGTGCAGGCCATGACGAGTGAGGACGACAAGGAGATTTTGGAGCTGCTGGAGACGGTCAAGAAGGTTAGTATTAATGGCGTGGTGAATGAGAGTGTGCATACTGTCCGCCCGGGGGAGTATACGAGGAGCTGGTTTGCTTGGGCGAATAGTGTGTTGGCTGAGACGGTGTTGGAGTTGGTGAGGAGGAAGCCGGGGTTGGTGTTGAAGAGTGGGGAGACGGTGGAGCTGTGAGGGAGTGGAGGGTGGTGGATTCTTACAGGGTGGTTGGTATTAATATTGGGATGAGATGATATGCTGTATTGGAGTTTGGGCCAAGAGATGAGTAGTATCTGAATAATAGCTTCCATTAATGCCACACAGCCAGCCAGTGGCTTTTTCTTGTTTTACAATTCGGGTTTGAGGTCCGGCCCTGGGAGACTAGAACTGATATCGGCCTTTGCTGTTTGGTGGACAGCAACTTAGATCGATAAATGCTCATCACGTGGATATTAAACAAGAGTACTGTTTGGGAAGGAGAGGCAGCTCCGGAGATGGCATCCACGAAGAAGAAATTTTACGTCCAAAACTCACAAAAGGAGGCCAGAAACTTGGTTCCCCACTTGAGTTAAGCATCTCACCAACCGAGCAACCACAATGTCCGCCGAAATCAAGCCGCAAAATAATGTCGAATCACCACCACCACAACCAGAACCAATACCATTTGACATCCTCACTCTCCCCGATGAGCTCCTCATCAACATTCTTAGATACATGCCCGACCACCATTCCTTCCTAAAGCTCTCCACAGTCAACCGTCGTTTCGACTCTTTGATTCGCGATCCTATTGTCCGCTCATCTTTTGCAAACACATGGTTTGACACAAATTGCCATGATGGGTCTCGTTTGGCTTTCGTCAAGTTTGTCGTGATGTACCTCGAGGGTGAGAACATGTTGAGGGATGTGCTGCGGATGGATCTCGGTGAGAAGGTGGGCAATCCATGGGGCGAATTTGCCGATGATGATAGCGAGGAGGAGGGAGAAGATGGTCAAGCAGCGGAGGAGGGTGTGCAGCAAGCAACGCTGCCGGAAGGTGATGTGGCTGAGCAGATATTGCTGCCGGAAGGAGGGGTTACTCAGCAGCCACAGTTACTGGACGGAGATACTGGCGAAGATGAACAAGAAGCGGAGGAGGCTGCCCAGCAAACAATAGTGCCGGAAGGTGATGCTGCTGAGCAGATATTGCTGCCGGAAGGAGAGGTTATTCAGCAACCACAGCTACTGGAAGGAGATACTGGCGAAGAAGCCCTCGAAGCCGAACACGCTCCCGAAGCGGAAGTAGAGACTAGCGGAACTGCCACTTTGTCGGAAGGAGCCGCTGCCGAGCAAACACCAGAACCAGAAGGAGTTGCGGCCGAAGAAGGTGAAGATGCTCCCGAGGCAGGAGGTGGCGCTGGCGAAACGATCTCAGCTCAAGGGGGGGACGTTGGTGGAGTAGTCCCGGCACCAAATGGAGATGCAGGCGGAGAAGTCCCAGTTACAGAAGGAAACAATAGTGTGGCGCCTCTAGCGTTTAGTATGTTTGTCTGTGTTCAACCTAGTGAGGGATCCCCCAATGCAGAGGATGATGGAAATGAGGATAGCTCGGATGATGAAAGCCCACTTTCAGAGGAAGACAAAGCTTTTGCTAGATCAGCCCACCTGGACGACGTCGTCCTCGCGCACAAATTACAAGCCTTTCTTGAGACCGCAACAGTACCCTGGCTCATCAAAGACAGCCGCCTGCCGTGTGGTCATGTACTGTGTGCTCGGAGAGTTCCGTGGAGCGGAGGAAAGTGCTGGTGTGACCGATATCCCTTTTTCTGGCGGTGGATCACCAGCTCAAGACGGGCATTGGAACAGCGAAAAGCAGGTCTTACCCGAGCTATGGGTTTACAGGTGGACCGTTCGGCCAAATTGAGTTCCCTGCGCTTGAAGGCGATCGTTGTCGATGAGAGTCGATTGGATGAGATCTTTCGAGAGCATAACGAGAGAGTCGATGAGCTGATAGCTCTTGGGAAACTGCCCGGACCCGAGTAGGATATTGGCTTTCTTTCTAACGAGATGACGTGTATGGAATTGGAGTATGAAGTGGGATATTCCTCTCAGTGTTGCAGGAAGATGATTATGTTGTCCTGGTCGAACAGTCTGTTTTGTTTAGTTTCTGCCATTTGCTTTTAATAGTCCCGGGGTCTTATGGATGTGGTTGTAGATAGGATATTATACCGTAGCTTTACTACCAGTCTTTACCCATCCGAAGCACTGAGGCGTTTCCATATCCTCGTCTCAATAGACTCGGCTCTCAGGGTGAATAGAAAGTACAAAAGCTTGTCTCGCCGGGCATGTGCTTCCCTGACTGCACTGAGAACATCATGACGAAGCAAACGAGTGCTGCAATCCTCTTCACCATCCGCTCGGTCTGCACATCCCAGGCATTGGAGATTCTGTCTGACCTTTTCACTGGACAAGAATATCTTGATTGTCAGGACAAGTCCGGAAGGAGGAGTTCAGAAGGCAGAAAGTTTGGGCTCTAGTTATCGCCAAGACCACCATGCTTAGCGGGGATCCACACAACCAGCATCGCGTGCCTGCGCTTTTCTCCGTAAACCTCCAACCCCGCCTCGCGATACCGACAATCTCGTCTTATTCTCACCAAACTCGACCATCAGCACACGGAAACAGATCAACAATGGCGGTAGCAACCGACAGCAACATCCTGCGGGTGATGTACGAGACAGAGCAATTTTCGGATGTGACGATCTGTTGTCGAGGCGGTGAGAAGAAAGCCCACAAGTCGGTCCTTTGTCTTCAGTCGCCCTTCTTCAATGCTGCTCTCACGGGCGGCTTTAGGGTATCTACCCCCTGTGAGTCTCTCCGAGGCTCCTTTCTTAATCTCTCTTCCACCATTACCTCCTACTATTCGATGTCATCAACATCCACTTCCACATCCCGTCTTTGTCCAACCCATCTCTGCCATCATGTCTCGGTGTCTTCCTGGAAGCCCCAATTCTCCCCAAACCTTGTCGTATTCACTGTTATAACGTTTGTGCCTAGGAAGCTGTTGACTCCCGAATTGAATTCCCCGAAGAAGAACCCTCAACCGTTCAAGGTGCTCTTGAGTATCTTTACATCGGACGCTACACACACATAGGGACGTCAGCGACATTCAGCACGTTCAACGAAGCACAGCAAAACCATATACTCGAAGAAGACCTCAAACGAGCCCTCGATATTTTCCTTCTTGCCGACAAAATACAGGTTGCAGGACTCAAAAAGTACTGCTTCGACCAGTTCGATGCCATACTGCATGCCAAACCAAATACATCGGCTTACGCGACGAGAACACCAACACCCCACACAATTGTCAGGTTATGTGGCATAGCGTTTTCGGATTCTTTTGCGGATGATGGCAGTGGGCAGAAGTTGTCTGGGTTGTTTCGTGAGAAACTGCTCACACGGGTTATAAACAACCTTGGTCCTTACTTAGAGTTGGAGTCTTACAAGTCTCTGTGCGAAGATATTCCGCAATTCGCCCAGATGGTGATGTCGCAACAACATCTGCACTCTTGGGCTCTTGCGAGAAGACATGAGCAAGTGGAAAGGAAGTTGACAGAAGCGTCTGAGCAGAGTATGGAGCGGTTGAAAGCATATCGGCAGGTCCGGGAACTGTTGGTCGAGCTAACAGCGGGTCCTCTGAAGGGGGGGAGCTTGGTTTTCGTCTGTGAGAACAGTCGGTGTCACCAGTCGCGTGAAAGGAAGACTGTGGCAAACAATGTCAACTACAGGTTGGAGCAGCTGGGCCATTGGGGAAAGGACTTTCATGACAAGGAGATGAGGGTGATATGCAGTCACTGTAAACGAGTTGCAGAGATAAAGTACATTCCAATGCAATGAATACGCTTGTAGTTATGTAGTAAGTGGTTCTCCGGAGAACATATGTCTTTGTCTCTGCCTTCGGATGGGCTTCTGGCTAGATAGCTAGTCCTAACTGTCTGCTTTCAGTGCCGGAAAAAGCAAATACAATGCATCTCAATAGCAGGCGGTAGGTATGGGTATTTGCTCCGCTCGGAGGAAGTGAGGACTGAAAGCCCTAGCGAGAAGTTTCATGTGACTGGTCGTGACGGTTCTTTCGACTACGTGTCCTTGTTGACTCTTCTACAGATCAATCGTGGTCCAAATCTCGCAATCACGCACAATGCCTTGCATAACTCGAGACGATGCGAGGAGTGGTGCTCAAAAGCATGCCCCAGAGTTGTGTCGATCATCCATAAATAAATCGGTCAAGCCATGCTGCATCGCACATGCATGGAAAGAGTTGAACCATGATCAGGCCGTCATATCACTGGCAATACAACGGAAGTATTTGTATTCTTCGAGGGGCTTAGCAATACTTCATTAACCCTGTCTTAGCATTCTCGATCTTCCGAACGAGCTTCTCATCCAGATCGTTCTCGACATCGATGACCCACCTGCATTCCAAACCATTTCTCAAGTCAACAGACGTTTCAACTCCATCACATCAGATCCCCACCTACGCTCGACCTACATATACGGTTGGTTCCGGAGACATTGTGGTACTAGCTCTGTGAAGGAAGGGCATGTCGTTGAATTCATCGTCCGGTACGCACGGCGTCTTGCATGGAACTTGAATCCTGATAAATATGTCGCTGCGCGGTCGACTCTGGACATCTTACCGTGGCCTGAGGCGAAAAAGACAAAGTATCTGGATGAGCTTCGTTCTTCCACCTCCCTTGAGAGGCAAAAGGATCGTCGTTGGGAGGTGCGACTCCACTTGCAAGATGCGATTTTGGGTTGCTGGTTGTATAGAGCCTACGAGTGGATTGGTGGGGAAGGGACAGGCAAGACGCAATCACAGGAATGCCTTCCCGGTGACCCGGTTCTCTCAGTACCGGCGGATGAGAAGACCCGGATGATTGCTAAGAGCGAAAGGAACAAGCTGATTGCCGAAAGGCAAGAGTTTTTCAAAAAGTGGAGCGGCAAGAGAGATCGTTATGCGGACTGGTATACAAAGAACGTCCTTCCCTCCAAGCAAAAGCTGCGGACATAGTATCTCTTCATGCTACTGAACTAATTTTGTCGAATTTCAAACTCTGTACGTATTTAACTGCTTGGGTTAATTGATTAGTCCTGTAAAACACCCAACTGTCCTGCCCTGAGGAGTCTTGGTGCGTTCTGGTTTCCAGTGTGGCCGTTGCCGCCGGTGTCGAGGCCATGCTGACAGTTTCATTACTTCCCGATTTAGAACCGCTCGCTAATCGTGAACAAGCTTAGGCATATGCATCAAAGGCATGACGAATAGCTAAAATATCGCCATCAACAAAGCTATGTAAATGTATCGAGTTATCGCATACGTTCAGCATATCTAAAGGTGCACATGCGTAGGTAATCAGCTAGGTGTATGCTTGGACATGCAATATTTACTTGACATTGGGAATCTATATGCATGTACCATGCCTTGCAAGTACTTAATATATATCAGCAACTTTATGCTCGGGGCCTCAACAAAATATACCTTAGATGACTTTCAAACGGCCAGCTTGTCGTACTTATAAGGGAGAGCGATATCCCTATAACCCTGAATCACACTCACAAGATCGTCTAATACGAAATAAAATATTCACCCTCACTAGTGCCGGCTCACTATCATCCCACAGACACAGCAAGCACACAGTCTCACTTCGATTTACGAAGCTGCGGAATAAAAGTTTACTCAGCAACATTCTCCACCTATCACCGATATATACGGCAGACCACGCTCCCACACATTCACGATCACAGTCGCAATGAATCCCACCAAGCTTTTTACCTCTACTCTCGCTCTTCTGCTACTCGCAAGCCCTGTATCCACCTCGCCTATTCCATCTATCGTCCAAGACAGACTCCGTAACTTTACTCAAAAGACAAGATATTGGCCAGAATTTCGGATAATCAACACGATTGGGGGTTCTCAAGAATAGTAAGGGATAGTCCGACTCTGAGTAATCCTGTTCGGCCGAGAATGACGATACACAACCATAATTCATCAAATAAGCGGAGAAGACGTTTGAAACGTCCGGTTTCTACTTAGAGGAGTAATTTTCTAGATCCACACCGGGAAGATCTAGACGATAGAACAACCAGCAAGCCAAATTTGCTCTATCACCTGAACTGGAAGACAATCTTCGCCTCTTTCCTTGTCTTCTTCAGCTTCCTCCCAGGCGGGGGCGGTACAACCTCCAAATCTAATCCCCATCTCTCCCCGATCCGTGCAAGCACCGCCTTCATGTCGACAAGCCAACAAATATCCAGACAATTGTAAACCTGGCCGAGCATCAATCCTCCAACCACCATTGCAACAGCATGATCTGTCCTGCTCCTTGCTACGGTGCCACGATTTCCAGCTTCGCCGAGGAAGGTCTGGGGACGGTATCCGTGCTGATAGGCGTAATGGCATCGGAAAGGTTGGCCGAAATTCGTCATCTTGACTAGTGCAGGATAGGACGATACTCGTCCAGAGGCCGTCCGGGTATCTTGGCTGCACCAATTGGTAACCCACTCTGGCGCCGTGTCTCGACCGGAAATGTAGATGTCGATGGGCTTGCCGGAAGTAGTCAAGTCGGCTAGAGAAAGTCCAGCTTTCGGTGTTCGAGGATAGACATCCGTTTTGGGGTTTGGGTAGACTGATCGTTGCGGCCAGTTTGCACCCATGCGCTCGGGTGTAATGTCAAGGAGTACATAGTCGTAAAAGGTTCCATTAGCGATACCCAGTTCATTGTAAGGTGTTGCTTTAGCAAATGAAGTGTTGAATGAGCGCAGTTGCTCAATATCCGTCTCAAGCTTACTTGCTTTCTTCAGGGCCTCCTTGTATCTAAGATCTGTCAGCATACTTGCATAGTTTCTTCTGATCTGAGCCAGAGCGCGGGACTTACGCCTTGGTAGGAAACTCTTTGCCGCCTTTGATGAATGACTTCTGAGGGAAATCATTGAGATAGTAATTCCTAGCTCTTTCCTTTCGACTCAAACAAGATTGATGAATCTGAGCTGAAGGCTGTTGTACAACTGTCCCTTCCTCCAGAGTCCCAAAGAGCTGCGCACTTGTTAATCCGAACACTCTCCCACTATTTTTGTCCCTTAGGTAACATCCAAAAGTTCCGTCTTTACAATCAGGTCCCTCAACAGTAATGGATCTGCCGGGGTGGACACTCGGATCATACTTAAACCAATTGTCTCCGTACTCGGAATCATTGGTGGAATGTTTCTCTACTTCAGAGTCAAACCCCCCAGGTGAAAACACAACCTTCATCCTGACCGCCAATCCAGCAGCCGATAACAAATCATTACCCAATGCCTCAACTCTTCCCTTCAAATCTGGATTTGCCTCGTCGTAGACTGACGGAAGTCTACCATACATGGCGAAGGCGACTTCTTCCTTTGCATCCCCCATCTCCCAATAACTCCATGGTAGGATCAGAAGTACCGTCTCACTCGGAACGGGCTCCCACTTGAAGCTGGTCCCCGGCCACTGGCAGCTCTCCCCGAAAACTCGATCTCGGAAAAGGCAATAGGTCAACATGTATTCATCAATGCCCTCCTTTGAGAGGAAGTTGACTAAAGCTTCGACGGGGGCGGCTAGGGCCGGAGGCTCTGTTAGCGGTATAAAGGCGTCTTCGGGATCGTAAAAGGTCCTAGACGGAGGAGCATCATAGCTATATTTGTAATTCCCTTCTGCATCGTACACTCTGGTGTTCCCATGCTTATCTTTTTCTTTTCGGCTCAGGTCTGGCATCTCTGATACGATAGGTTAGCTCGGCCTTGTTCCTCTGAGTGGGTGTAAGATACCTTATTTTGGAGGCTATTCCGAAGAGAAATTGTAGGATGCAGAGCTCAGATCGATGCGTTTATACAAGAAGTGATTCGCCTAGAGAAAAGTACAGCTGAATCTTTTCAATGTGTGATCTGGCCTTACTTGCGTGGCTCCTCGTAAACGATGGCCGGACTGAAGCGAGGCCGAGGAGTTCCATCGATATGAGTGGACACGTTGTCCATTAGCTGCCGAAAATCAGAGCTTGAAACTTTCTGGCCCTCGCAGTGGGAAAACAAAAGCCTGGGGTCAGAGATGAAAGAAATGCGGTCAAGTTCCCTTTTGATTCGAATGTGGCTACAACTATAGAGCAAGACCTAAGGTAAGCGTCATCCATATCATAAACATCTATTGTAAGAAAATGGCAGTACAACTTTATCTATACGAAAGAAATAGCAGATAATGAGAAAAGAAAAGAAAAGAAAAGGAAATGCTTGTTTTCGCTCATGAGATTCGTAGTGGTGTTTCGTTGTCTGAGCCGTGATATTTTAAGAAGAGAGATGGTGAAATAAACAGCCTGTGAGCGTCAGCATCTGCAACGTAGGAAAGAAGAAGCATACCTGTAGATAGAAAAATATAAACATGAGGGAAGACTTATTCCTCGTCCTCATAAGATGACATGAAAGCATATTCGGTTTTTCCGCCAGTGGACTTGAGATACTTTTCTTGAATCTCCAAGAATGGCTTGTGCACGATTGCAGGCCTGTTGAACTCTTCGTTGCGTCCGCCAAGTTTGACACCGAGAGGTCCCTTGGCCGGGCGAAGATGAATCTCGTTCGACTTGTTCAAGAAAACGATTTCTTGGATAGTGCGGGCGTCGTCACTCGTGGTTCCGTAGATACCATAACCATAGTATCCATATCCAAATCCATAGTATCCGGTATACCCAGCAGCACTATTGGTCTCGCCCAGTTCCTTGACGAGCGACTGTATCTCTTCCATGCTCGAGTCGTGACGCAGGAACTTCTGTCTCCAAGAGGCTTCCGGACCTGCGCTCTCAATAACCTTCAGAGCAGAGTCAATGATTGCAGAGTTCTGGTCCCAAATGCAGCTCATTGGAAGTTCGGACCACGCAGCCCTTGTAACTCCCTGACTTGTTTTGAAGTGACTGGTAGCAAGCGCATACGCCATGTTTAATGCTTTCGAAGCACCGGCTTTCATCCAAATGTAGGGACCTTCAGTATCGCTGTACCTATGGTACTGAACGCTGTTCAACACCCCTAGGATGGCCAAAAGCTCCCTGAAGGGTATCTGGAAAGCTGCACCGTAGTTGTTGACGGGTACGTATGAGCGGCGGCCTATAGAGATGGTTCGACGGCCGTAGAAAGCGATGGATCGACATTGGAAGAGGGCGAAGTGGAAGGCACCGAGCCTGAAGCGATTGGTTTCGGACTTGCTGTAGGCTGCGAGTGGTGGTCTCTCTCTTACTCTGTAGATGAGTGTCTGATCGTCGAGCTCAGTTGCGGAGGGCGTAGTGTGCTTCATCACAATCTGAAGCTCTGGTGGGATTCCCTCAATCATCTTGGCGGGGTCAGTTTCCAGCTTGAAATTGTAATTTCTTCCGTATAATCTCAAGTTTGGCGTGACTCCATCGGTGCCAAACATCCAGCTATCGACAAGCTTTCTGTTGGCCAAAAGCCTGCGCAGTTCCTGTAATCTGTAGACTTTCGGCTTGTCGCTAAGTCTTCGGTCGACGATACTGCCCGTTGCTTGTTCAACTGGAAAGTAGGTGTAATGTTTGTTGGATGCCTGAAACTCGCATTCGTCTTCCGGCTCGTCCTTCTTTGACTTCTTTCGTGCATTACGGGTTGGCTTCTTGATTGTTGCCGTTCCACGCTTTCGCAGCTCATCGGCGTGCCAGGGCTCGAGGAATCCGGGACGTTGGATGTTGAGGAATTCGAGCTCCACCGGCAGGAAGAACTTCTTGACGATTATGCCGACGCTGTTTTCGAAGACTGCCCAAACGTGTTTGCTGGTCTTTGCGAGGTTTCCAATGTCGTCTATGCTGTCGAGATTCCCAAAAATTTCCATCTGAAGTTCCACAGACATGCGTAGGAAAGAACTCTGCTTGTCGTTAGCAACGGTGCCGTACTCTTGTAGGCGATGCGACTGACCTTTTTGAGGTCCTGAATGACTGGCGGTCTTGAGTCGTCATTGGGGCATTCGAATCCGGTGCAGAGGCGCTTTCTTGCTCGTGTTTGTACCATGTTTGGTGTTGTTGTTGATGTCGTTCGGGATTGTTTGCTCGATCGAGGGTTGGCGAATGGCGATGTACAGGAGAAGGAGCTTCAGAAGGGCGGGTGATTCTATGGCCTGCCAAGGACCATGCTGCAAGCTGGAAGAGTGATGGGCGGCCCGGGGCGCGAAGATCACAGTGTCTGATAGCGAATTGGCGGAAATGTTTGCGGGGGCTTTCAAGTTCGCAGGGTTGGCCTTTACTGATCAGTCAAAGGCGAAAGGACGATGGCGTAAAAGAGTGACTGTACGTACAGTCGATGGCACGGGCAAATGGTTCTGGCCCACGATCTCCGAAAAGATGGGAAGCACGATGGCGGGGTCAAGCTCCTGGTGTTCTTTTTTTTTTTCATGAGTACGTCGATGCCACGGCGGAGAAAGCAGATCTCCGAACTGGGAAGGACCCAAGCTCAGGTACCACAAAAGCTTTCGGGATGCTACAGAGGCCGCATTGATCAAAGGCTGGCTCCTCAAGAGACAACAGAATCAGTGACCCATCAATGCTCCGTCATCGGAAAAGGATATTGGCCTGGGCCTACAAATGTCCAGCATGCCGTTCAGAAGATGGATTCCTTAAATTGGCACCAACTGCATTCCAGATTGCAATATTCGAGAGCGTGGACGCATCATTCAGAAGCTACTTGGCCCAGAAACTTACTATAGTGAATTGCTATGACGGGCGCCATTAAAAACAAATTATTAGATAAAAGTATTTGCTTTATTCCAGCAGAAGGCTTCCTACAGGGTGCAAACAGTGAAGGTTCGGGAGAGAGGGACGTTGCTTCTTAAGCTTGGCGCTGGCTTTGTTTGGAAACTGCCAAGTGCTCAACTGCAGTCCGTCCAAACTCTAATTAAGCACCGACAAACTGCGGCTCAACTCGCTCCTTGCTAGTATGTACTCTTTGTTGATCCTTACCTATTAGAGTTGTTTCTAGCATGTATTGCAGATATACACTTGTAGTTCACTGATGCTGCGAGTAGATGCAGAAGTTGAACGGTCCTCGATTGGCCCAAGCTTATATTGCCAAGAGTATTCCGGAAAAGAGCTTCAGCACCCCCAAAGCTGTAAATTTCACGACGCCCCAAACGTCCAACCATCTCAACGAAATTTCCTCACAGAATCGATGATCATCACTCTTACTTTGGGAGTTGATTCACTGAACGTCAAAGTCTTTGGGCGGATGTCGCTATGGTTACCTGCATGACGCACTAAACTGTTCAAAGCGTAGCATAAGCCCTAGCCGCTTACTAACAATGCTGACATAATCAAAGCCCACAGTCACAAATTTTCCACAAACGAAAAGAGTTTGGATCACCACAGAAACAGTCCAGCAGACGCCAAACAACCGCCCACGACACCAAGGTACGATACTTTAGACCCTGCTTTTTGAATCCCCAGCGGACACTCACTACGGCACGGTACCTGACAACCTCTCTCCTCGAATCTTTAGTTTCATCTCGATCCTTCAAATACCGACAAAATGGTCAAGACTTCCGTCCTCAACGACTGCTTGAACGCCATCAACAATGCCGAGAAGGCTGGCAAGAGACAGGTCCTCATCAGACCTTCCTCCAAGGTCATTGTCAAGTTCTTGAGCGTTATGCAGAAGCACGGTATGCACAATCGCGAGATCTGGTGAATGCGAAAGAATGGAAGGCTGATTGCTGGTTACAGGATACATTGGTGAATTCGAGGAGGTCGATGACCACAGATCCGGAAAGATCGTTGTCCAGCTTAACGGCCGTCTCAACAAGACCGGTGTCATCATGCCACGCTACAACGTCCGCCTCAACGAGCTTGAGCAGTGGGTTGTCCGTCTTCTCCCATCCCGTCAATTCGGTTTCATCGTCTTGACCACCTCCGCTGGTATCATGGATCACGAGGAGGCCCGTAGAAAGCACGTTGCCGGAAAGGTTCTCGGATTGTAAGTTTTTCCCCCTCCACTGGTTTTCTTTGGTGCTCTAGGGGTAGGATGTGGTCGGCGTCGCTGCTGGTCAGCGCGTTGATATGCCTTTGTGCATCCCGCTTTTGTCGAGATTTCGCGAGTATTTACAATACATACAAACGCACCGCAAACACCATGGGTGTACTGCACGACAACGGGCTCTCCTACCCCTTTTGTACGCAACTGGGAAGGAGTCAGCTTGCTAACCAGCATTCGTCCTACAGCTTCTACTAGACATATCGTCCTAAATAGAGAATAAAGAATTTCGACGCAATGTTCTCTCAATTCTGCATTTTATTTCGCGGCGTTTGGGTCTGGAAAAGTCGTTCGGGATGGGTGTTGAATAAATGATTCAATGTCTTTGGATACCAAGTCTTTCTTGCAATTGAATGTGCATTGCTTGTTTCTGTGTGTCTGGATTTGTGATTGTATTCTGAGATGTTGAGCCTGTGTCGCTTCTACACAACTGCCAATCTGTGGATCCTTCTGCCGCCACATGGGTATTGTAAAGTCCAAATATTCGCTATCGATGCCCAAAGCTTTTCGAAATATAGCTCTGCCCACCTAAGCCTCTTGACTATCTACTCATGTTGATCCACTCATGATTATCGACACTGGATGAAGCACAGACATCCAAATCAACCGCTGATGTTGAAGATCGACAGTCGAACAACTCCATTGAGAGTAGAATCATGTGTCAAGAAGAACACGAAGGTCGGCGGAGGATTGACCACACTTTAGGAAATAGGAAAGCCTGATAGAAGACAGACGTGCGAGATCATGACTGCCAGTGGATGAACCAAAAGATATACAAATACATGCTCTGAGCACCGTCAAAAGACAGCAACCCAACCCCAGTAAATACAAAGTAAAATAGAAATAATCTCTAGAATAACGCCAAACGCCATACCACCCATAACTTTGGTAACAATGTAGGGAACAACCCAAAGAATCCAAAACTCCAGCTAAACAATTCAAGCACAAGACAACGTAGTGAAAACAACCCAGTGAAGCAGCACAGAAAGCCCACCTCCTCACCGCTCCTCCTCCCTCGGCAGCACCGCCTCCGCCCACTTCCTCCACCCCTCCACCCTCCCCCTCCCCCCCCCCCTGCACCCTCCCCTCCACCTTATACCTCCTCGTCCTCCCCACCACCTCCCCCCACGCCTCCAAAACCCCTTCAATCTCCCTCAGTTCCTCCTCATCCCTAAACCCCTCCTCCACCTTCCTCCTCACCCTCGCCGCCTCCCTCACCACCTCCTTTGACCGCTCCCGCTGCCGACACAGCTCCTTGACGAGATTCCGCCCGTGGTTTTCAGCGTCGCGTAGGGACTTGCGCAGCTGCGTGTGTGTGTTGATTAGGTCGGAGAGGGTCATGAGCCGCGTTTGGAGGTCGGTGGAGAAGTGGGTGAGGGCGAGTTCTTTGGTGGGGGCGTCGGTGGGGGGGATGGTGCTGGGGGCGGGGAGGAAGTCGGAGATGAGGGCGGAGAGGACGTCGGGGGCTGTTGGAGGGGGTGGGGCGGAGGTGGTGAGGGGGGTGAAGGGGATCGAGATGGGGATTGGGGGTTGACGCGAGCGGGATTTGGGGTTGGAGGTGAGGGAGTCGGTTGAGGAGCGGGGTTTGCGAGGGGGGGGTTTGCGGGTGGGGGGGAGTTTGTTGCTGTTGTGGCTTTCGCCGAGGGGGGTGGGGCGGGTGGGTGGGGTGCGGGTTTGCCGGGGGGGGTTGGGGGGGGGGGGGGGGGGGGGGGGGGGGGGTGGCGGGTTTGGCGGGTGGGAGTGGGGGAGAGCATGGTGGTGTCTTGGTGGATGGTGGCTTCTGGTTCGGGTTCTGGTTCGGGCTCGTTTTCTTCTTGCCGGGTATCTTCATGGATGGTGTTCTCGGCCTCTTCGGTCTCGTCCCGTTGGCTGTGGATGCCGAGTTGTGACTGGATCGTAGCTTCATCCGACATCATCGTCTGGTCAATCAACGCACTAACCTCCGCCAACTCATCCGCAACCCTCTGTTCCTCCTCCGTAAGATGCGTCTCATCCCCCTCCCCCTCCTCCTCTTCCTCCTCTCCCCGCTCCGTCCGTTCCGTCCTAGTAGTAGTATCCGCCAAACTCGTCTCCCCCTCCTCACTCCTCTCCACCCTCGTTGTCGGCAACGGGCTCGCATCCACCATACTCATATCCGCCGGACTCGCCGGACTCCTCCTGGCGGGCGTAGCATCAACCATACTAACATCCCCCACCGGCTCCTCCACCTCCAACACCTCCTTCATCACCTCCAGCCCCACCCTCCGTCTCTTCCCACTACCTTCCTCCGACCTTGACCGTGATCGAGTAGTCCGTCCTTCCGGCGTAGCTAAAATCTCAGGACTAGCCTGGCGAGTCCGCTTCCCTCGAGAGACAGGCGTCACGGACGCAATAGCTGGTCGTGCCTCATCGCTCCGCCGTCGTTGGGGCGGTGTCTTGGTCGCCTCCTGCGGGGATCTCGACTTTCTGCTCGCACTATCACGACTGGGTGCCGCCCTCTGTCCATCCTGCGGCGACCGAGACTTCCTACTCCCATCCTCACGACTCGCTATCGACGGCGCTCGGAACTCACTAGCCCTCGGCGGCGGCGGAGTAGATTGCTGAGGTTGAGGAGGTGGTGGGCGGTCTTTGGGTGAGCGAGACGACGATTTGCGGGTATTATCTCGGTTGGGAATGACGGGGAAGGGAGCATTGGTGCCGGCGACGAGCGAGGGTTTTCGGATGGGTTGTAGGCCGAAGCCGAGCGTGCTGGTGACTTTGTGGGTGCCGGCGCCGCGGCGGCGTTGGGCCATTTTTTCCTCGCCTGGAGGGGGTTAGTTGTGGGCATGATGGGTGGTGATGGTGGGGACGGACGCGTTTGGTTCATGGCGAGGGTTGTGGGGGCCGATTATGGCCGATGTGGGTATGTTGGAGATGTAATGTGGGTTGTAATTGTGATTGGGTCGTGATGGTGTTGAGTGGGAGACGCGTTGTTGTGGAATTCAATTTCGAGGGTCGAGATGCGAAAGGGAATGATGACAGGTCTTGGCGGGAGAAATGATTGTCCGAGTGGCTTCGAGGCCTTGGAGGGAAGCTTCAATTGCCATGTGCACAGCGTTTGGTTCTCTAATATTGGGAGAGTCTCACAAAGTCATGGGGAGAAATAAATGGGATTCCAAGTGCTTAAGATGGATAAGGACTGCCCTGTTACCTTTGAGACTTCGCCCTTGATGGGCACCGGTACATGGCAGATTCTCGGAGGATTATGATCATAGCACAGGTAACGGTAAGCTCGATCAATGAAGTCGATTGCCACTGGAACTAAAATGCTGAATATCATACCTAAGTACCTAGGTAGGTATCTACAATCTAGTTAGGTGCCGTACAGCAATTATAATATTAAAGTTCAGATGGCCTCCTCAACCTAACCAGGTGGCGATAGTGGTTGTCTTAAACAACCCACCCCACCAAATGTTTAACCTCCCCACCACCTCGCGATGTTCCCCAAAGCAGCCCAGTGCCCACCCAAGCGAAAAGCACCAACTCCCACCACTTCCAACCTTCTCACAATCCGTGACGCACATGTCTCCTCCCCCAACAAGGCACCAAACAAGTCCAGAACCGTCTCGTCGCCTCTCTCTTGACTGACGTAGTAGAGCTCCTTCTAGTCCTTCGGCTTCGGCTCATCAACATCTGGGCACAAGAGCCGACCAACCCGGTCCGACCCGGTCCAACGGGGGCCAATGCCAGCTCCAACCTCAGGGGCATTGCCGTGTTTGCTCTAGCCGCGACGGATGGAATGCGTGTGGCTACATAAGCAATTGAATAAGAATACCTTAAGCCCTGTCGAAAGTCTCCTAGTTTCCTATGGCTTCTACTTCCTACATACAGATCCGTAATGGCGGGGCCCCGGAGTTCGTCGACTGCGGCTGGAATCTGGATCGAAGATTTGGCATGTCGAAGGGAACGTTCACGATGCAGACATACATATGCGCGTCTACCCGAATCCTATTCCGAGGCGCGGGTCGAAGGGGTGTAACGATGGAGGATGGATGGCCAGTCGTGCGTTGCGATTTATAATTGTGAGCTCCGTGAATAAAATAGGTCGATAGATTAAATAAACGTTTGATGGTAGCACGTGTATTCCGCAGAGTATGAGATCTTGTGTTGCGGAAGGCAGCAGGCAGCCAGCCAGCCAGAGTGAAAGCAGGTGCGGATATGCTTATCGATAAGAGGTGAAATTCAATCTTGAACAAGGCTGCGGCGGCTTTCCATGATGAGGTTGAGGTGTGTGGTGGTGTCTGACGGTGTCCGAGTTATCCAAGGTAAAGGCAAGAGCAACGGATATCTTCGGGAAAACGATCGTCGTTATGTCGGTGGAGGCGTGGAAATCCTACGAGCTTCTTTTGCTGCTATCAGTGACATTTCCGAGCAGAGCTCTCGAGACAAAGCAAGGGCCACGATGAGGCTGGGGAAAGATAGTGGACGCTGGGAGAAGGTGGTAGAAGAAGGCAGACTCGCCGAATGATGTTTTCGAATCCCCGTACGTTTGTTGCAACTGTGTTTTTTGGCAGTCAAAAACGTCACTGCCCCAGAACGTGACTCGAATGATGTCGCCCGTTGCTTTCGTTTGTGTGTCCCTTTGCGTCTCGCTTGGTCCGTGCTCAGTCATCAATCAGCTCGAACCTCACGCCGTTTGATTTGACGAAGGACGGCGGAGATGGGGAGAACGCCGTGCATTGCAAAGAAAAAAGTTGAAGGAAAAGCAAAGAGTTTGTAAAGGATTGTCAATCTAGACAGTGTAAATCATTCGAGGGTAACTTTGTTAGTGATACGTTTCGGTGATTTACCCGCAGCAAATGTTGGATTTGATATCCATATCGTAACGGCCAGTGGTCAGCGCAGAGGCCTTTTGCTGATCGTTACCTGAACTTCATCTGTCGACCCTCAGAACACTTGTCCCGAAGCCGCTTGGTGGCCCTTTACCGAGGGGTGGTGGGGGATTCGTGGAAGCCAGAAAGTGACGGAATATTGGTGGTTGCCTTATATAAGACCTGGCGGATACCCCCTCTCCCCTCCTGACTTAATACCTCTTGCTTTCCCCCCCCCTCCCAATTCCAAACCAAAACAAAAACCCTGAATTAATATCCCCCTCATCGCTCTCCAAACCAAAACAACCAATTCCTCTTCATTTTCAAAACTTTCACACAAATCACAACACATATTCACAATGGGTGTCCAAGACGTTCTCGAGAGAAAGACCGGTGTCATCGTCGGTGATGATGTTTTGAGAGTAAGTCGAGACCCCCCACCAACAAACGCAATGGAAGAAGGAAGGGCCATTGTGGAGAGGAGCAAGCTAGCAAATGGGAAACAAGTTACTGACGAATTGACCAACAGTTGTTCCAATACGCTCGCGAGAAGGAGTTTGCCATCCCAGCTATCGTAAGTCAAGAGACCCTATCCTGAGGCGAGCAACGTCACAGCTTGTGCTTGCTCGGTTCGAGAGAAAAGGGAACCATTCGCCTAACCATCGATCCCGCTACAGAACGTCACCTCGTCGTCGACAGTTGTTGCTGCCCTTGAGGCTGCCCGTGACAAGAAGGCGCCAGTCATTCTCCAGGTCTCGCAGGGAGGCGCTGCCTACTTTGCTGGAAAGGTGTGTAGTAATCCTAGTCCCGTTTGTGGTTTTCCTGTCACTTCCGCCCACTGCCCTCTATCTCTCTATCTATCCTCCTAGCTCTTTCCCTAGCCCGTTCATGGTTGTCCCTGCCGCATTCCCCGGTTTTGGCTCCATCCCGGCGTTCATTCCCCCCACCAAGAACCCCGCCAAACCTCACAAATGAACCCCGCATCATCCCTCATCACATAATATATTCCGCAACACAAAAAAATCTCAACAAAGGCTAACCCGAATTCCTTCGCCGACTTGTAGGGTGTCTCCAACGAGGGTCAGAACGCTTCCATCCAGGGTGGTATCGCCGCTGCCCACTACATCCGTGCCATTGCCCCAGCATACGGTATCCCAGTCGTTCTCCACACCGATCACTGCGCAAAGAAGCTCCTCCCATGGTTGGACGGTCTCCTTGATGCCGATGAGGCCTACTTCAAGGCCCACGGAGAGCCACTCTTCTCCTCGCACATGGTTGACTTGTCGGAGGAGTCCAAGGAGGAGAACATTGCCATCACCAAGAAGTACGCTGAGCGTGCTGCCCCAATGAAGCAGTGGATCGAGATGGAGATTGGTATCACCGGTGGTGAGGAGGATGGTGTCGACAACACCAACGTCGACAACGCTTCTCTCTACACCCAGCCAGAGGATGTCTTTGATGTCTACAAGGCTCTCGTCACCGTCTCCCCCTACTTCTCCATCGCCGCCGCCTTCGGAAACGTCCACGGTGTCTACAAGCCAGGAAACGTCAAGCTCCACCCAGAGCTCTTGGGCAAGCACCAGGCTTACGCCAAGGAGCAGATCAAGGCCACTGAGGACAAGCCATTGTTCCTCGTCTTCCACGGTGGATCCGGCTCTACCCAGCAGGAGTTCTCTACTGCCATCAAGTCTGGTGTCGTCAAGGTCAACCTCGATACCGATCTTCAGTACGCTTACCTCGAGGGTATCCGTGACTACGTTCTCAACAAGAAGGACTACCTCATGAAGCAGGTCGGTAACCCAGAGGGCGATGACAAGCCCAACAAGAAGTATTTCGAGTAAGTTTTACCCCGTGCGATTGTATGATTTGGATGTATGCTAACATTGTGCTAGTCCCCGTGTCTGGGTCCGTGAGGGTGAGAAGACCATGTCGAAGAAGTTGAGCGCCAACCTCGACTTCTTCAACACCTCAAACCAGTTGTAAATGTGCTTCGTTTCTTTTGTCTTGTAATGAGTAATGTCGTCAGTCGAGTTGGTTTTATGGGATGTCGATAAGCATTTCCGTTTTTCCTTTGTGAAGGGTTATGTAGCTGGCTGCAATTGATGGGATTGGGTCGCGGCGTCGACCTTGGACACAAACGTTGTGTGTTTTTCTGTTTGCTTCACTTGTGATGTTATTTTGGCCTGTTCAGTAAGCGTCATCTTGTGCCTTAATTGATCCTTTAAATTGTATTGTAAATACCATCTACTGTAGCATCAAATCAAGTACTTGATTCCGGCCCTGAACCTTTTACTGCGTCTCGAAACTTTCTGAACCACTCTGAGAACTTGTCCTCCTTGCCGTCCCTTCCCAGCTCTGCAAGCTCTGCAAATTTGATCAAGACATCGTCCAGCTTTCCCAACTCATCTCCAACCTCTTCCCATTCCCTCTCCGTTGTCAACCCAACAAGGTCATCCACGACAGGGCTAATCTTGGCCGCCATCTCACCCAATTCCTCGATGCGTTTATCCTCGCCTTCCAGTCCTTCTGAGCCCTTGACCAACCTTCTCTTCCCAACGGCAAAGAATATAATAACCGTGCTCCTTAACCGTTTCTGCACCCGCTCTACAGTCTTCTTCTCGTCCTCCTCCAACTCCCCCTCCTCTCCACCTCCCCATCCATCATCCTCCTCATCTTCATCCCCAGATCCACACGCACTATCAGCACTACACTCCACAATCCACCCCTTCAACTCCTCCTCCGCATCCTTCACCAAGTCCGCCTGCCTCTTCACCGCATCCCCCACAACCCCAACAACCCCCTTCTGAGCCAACCCAACCAACCGATCACACCCCTCCCAAACCCTCCCCGTCTTCTGCAACTGCATCCCCCTCCCCTCCTCCCCCTTCCCCCCCTCCTCATACGCCTTCAACCCAGCCTCAATCTCCCCCCCCAACTCCCCCAACGCCTCCACCAACTTGCCCACCTCCCTCTGCACCTCCTTCGCCAACACCCCCTTTAACCCCCGCTCCTTTGCGTCTGCGTGCAGCAGCTGAACACTGAGTACCAGCGATGGAATCGGCTCGGAGATGAGCGACAGGAGGAACTTTTCGATGCCTTCGAGGAGGGGCGAGGGTGGTTTGAGAGAGAGGATGAGGCGCGTCGTGTGTGCTTTTGTGAGGGATGCGGCGTCGGAGAGGAGGGAGAGGGGGGGGACGGTGGTGAGGGTTGATTGTGGGGCTGGGGTGCTGAGGGCGGGGAGGGAGGTGCTGAGGAGGGTGTGGAAGGTTTTGAGGGTGGTGGTGTAGGCGGGCGGTGAGGACGCCATTGTGGATGGTGTGGAGAGTGTGTTTTGTTGGGAGGTGTTGTTTTCTGTGGGAGTTTGGGGTGCCTCTATAAGCTTTCGAGTTTTGCGTATTTGGATGGTAAGGTGGAGTTTTTGGTGTTGTGTTTGCTGGGATGTGATGGGGTTTGAGATGTGGTTTCGAACTTTTTTTTGGCGGGGTGGGCTCGCTCGCTTGGTGGGGTCTGTAGCGCCGCGGAGGTTGCCGCCTTTGGGTGTCAGGCGGAACAGGGTGGGTTTCTGGCGAGAGCTCGAGAGTTGCGAACGCAATAATTAAGTGGAACTCACACGGAACGAACTGAGGGACTTCGAATTTTCTCTGATGGTTTGACTGCTTGCTTTGAATTTCGGTAGACGGTAGGTAAATCCATATCCTCGATGCGATTTTGAGGTTATTGCTGCTGCTGCTGATTATCTGGAAGATTAGATCTTTCGAACGACTTCCAATTCGGCTCACCCTTCGTCCTTCCTTCCTCGACAAACCATACTCATTCACAGTTATTACACGTCGTTTGTCGGGTTGGATTTCTGATAACATGCATGCGAACTCGTAAGTCTATCATCTCGCTGAAATGGTCCACTGCTAACATGCACTCAGATCCCTCTATCCGCCCATAAAGTACGTACCAAGTACAATTGTACAATCAAGCCTTCCCAGTATGCAAGGCCGCCTACGCACGACTTCTCCTCATATAGAGGCCCCGTTCCATCACAACACCTGTTGCTCTCCAAAAGACGACTTCACCCAATGTAATGGCAGAAGACAAAGTCCTATTACAAGTAGAGCACCCCGTCAACTATGTAGCATGTTGCATTCAAGACTTTCCCGATGACATGGTCTTCATTCCAACATACGACAACACCAAGCCAGAGCACATGGCGTACATTCTGCTCTATCACGAGCTGCTGCCACATTTCAGTCATCACTGCATGCAAGCCTGGGAGTTCTTTGCGGACAAAAACCGTCATGGACAAAGGCCGAACTTGAAGGATGCAATCGCTGCATTGGCTGACGCACGAGGCGATGCTACTGAAAGTGGAGAAATGACGATGGCTCCAATGGGGCTTTTGGCTCCGGATGATGGTAAATTGAAGCCTGTCATATCGGATTCGGCGGGACGGACCTGGGAAAGGCTCCATGCTCTGCTCTTCATTGATAAAAGTCGCTTTGGATTGAGCAAAGGAAGCACTGGCAAGATGTTTATGGCTACTGTAGTGCGCAGGGCAATCTCCAAATTGTTTCATTCATTGCTGACAGAGCCGTGCGGAAAGGCCGAGTTGGCGAAGGCTCAAGCTGTTATTCAATGCTTTGGAAAGCTGGTGGTTATTTGGGCAGACATAGCCAACTTTCTGGAGACTGAGAAGGCTAGGAATCAGTGGGACTGGGGCGATAGTTTGGAAGAAGAGAAGGAGGGCTTGAGTAGGGTGGTGGAAGGACTCCCATGGCACCCAGATGAGGTATGCATACTTGTTAGGATAGAGCTTTGTTTGGCCAGAAGCTAACTCTACTTGGAGACAGATCGAGGAACGACTCGAGTTACTCGAATTCACCGTTGGGTTGATGAATCTACCACGACAGCAAACCGGCGAGCTTCTGGCATATTTCTTTCGAATACCCATTGTCACCGACGCCGCCATGGGAGTTGGAGAGCGGCTGGTGAGATGGTGGCTGACAAGGTACGTTTCCTGTCCTCGGTTGGCAATTGAGAAGGAACAGGAATGTTAACGGTAGTAGGTTTCCTCCGAAGGACGAGAGAAAGATCAAATGCTACAAAGAAATTTGGAACCACCATAGCGAGAACTATCGTGTTAAGGTTTTTGAGCAGTAATGTTAATACTTACTTACAATGTAGTAATGAAGCTTTAAGGGCTATGCAAATATATAGCAGAGTCTCCGAATAATTCTCCCATTGCAAGTTGCCGTCTTCGTGGGAACAACGAGAGTATCCGACCAATCAGCTGTGTACCTATGCACCAGTTCTGGTAATCATAGCTCAATTATTCTTTCTTCACTCACCTCGCGAATTAATTCGAACGATATCTCAAGAAATCCTGAAACCATCCGGTAAAGAGGCCAAATGCAAGGACTCGACTTCGCTTGATCTTCTGTTTTCGTGGAGGTTAATCTGGCGGACCGCTTTGCCAAGCGGCATGCAACTGTTCTGGTTAGCGCAAGTTCTTGACCACTAGCATCTCGCCAAGCCAGTTGTTTTCGATCAAACAACGCCCGAAAGGCATCTCGACTTCTCGCATCCTTCCGAGCGCCAGTCAATTGCACCGGTGAGTTGAATACGCACCCGGATCTCTTTAACTCTGCGACAATTCGAAGCCTCGAGCATTACTGACCACTTCATTCTAGCAGCTACAATGGTTTCCCGCCCAATGGTCTCCGTCCTCTCCTCCTCGCTCAACAGAGCCTCAACAAGCGTCGCCCGCAAGCACCTCTCCACCTCCGCCGCCAGACCCGCTGGTATCTTCGACATCTTCTCCAAGGACTCAAAATCTACTGCGTCCCCCTCAACAACTGCTGCGACCACCAGCTCCGAACCATCGCAGTCAAAAGTTCGCAACGTTACTCACAAGCTCAAGCAGGCGAGACTCGACAGCAAGGTCGTCCCCAAGCTCAAGGCCTCCGAGAATCCAGTCGCCTCGTTCTTCAAGACCCGCTTCCCAGACTTCAAGTACGACCCAAACCCATTGAAGAACAGCACCCACCAGTTTGGTCTTCTTTGCAAGGAGCAGGGATGGCCCGACAAGGCTGCTAGACGGAAGTTGGAGGCGGACAACGGTAGCAAGTTCTCGTTCACTAGTAAGGGAAAGTTGGAGGGCAACTTGGAGAAGCTTCGTCAGTTCCAGGAGGCACAGAGCCTATTCCAGGTTGCGAGAAAGGCGGAGAGAGAGAAACTTCGTCAGATTAGGTTGGCCGGGAGTGCTTAGGTTGAGGGCGGAATGGTGTACGATAAGGTCAGCGTTCGACTTCTTGCTCTCTGTATAAAGTCCTCACTAACACAATTGTAAAGGTACTGAGGTGTTGATGGCTGGATATCAGCACATCAAGAAAGGCATGCCTGGATCTCGATGGCTCGCGGATCACACCACCAGAGTGAGCGGAGAGATCAAAAGATAGGACGACATGAACGGTTGTAGCTGTACAATATACTTTCTATGGGTGCGAATAAGAGGTGCCGGCGCAGCGTCCTTTTCTTAGTCTCGAATGTAATCTTGCACCCCGGTGAATGCTGGAATCATCAACGTTCAACCCGATTTGCTTTTCCCCAACTGCAGATTTTGCGAGCGGACAAGCCATCCGCGAAATATCGATCTGCGCCACGTGTTCAAGTACTTCATGGTGGTACCTTTACGACGACTGGCAGCTTTTCATTCCCCGCAAACCCAGTCGTCCTCGCCTCAAATGCCTGGACACTCCAGAAAGAACAGCCGCCCTCGGAAGAATCGGATTGCTCCAGCTCTTTCCACTCCTTCTTCCCTTCTCAAGCTTCCCAACGAACTTTTGTGCAAGATATTCATACAGGCTCCTAACGCCCAAGCCTTCTTTGCGCTTGCTCGCGCCTGCCATCGACTGCACCTCATCTCCTCTTCTAATCTTACTCGCACCGCATTTATTACAACCTGGTTCACCACTTATTGCCCTCGAGACAAACCGCTTTCGCTCATCGAACTCATAGTTCGAGCTACACGGTGCCATATTTATACGAAGGGTTTCGCAAATGATGGCTTCATGTCGCTAAAGCGAGCAATTTTCCAGTGGTCAGAAGCTCGTGTTGAAGCACTTCTAGATCGAATCCTCCAGTCAGAGCTCCCTCAAGCAGCCAATGGTCAGACACTTGCTATGGAAGATGTGATCCTGGCAAGTGCGCTGTTAGATGCATATATCTGGATTGGAGGAGAGGGAACCGGATGCCAGCAGTCAAAAGTGCCGTTACCAGGTGACCCCAGGCCAACGGGAAAGCAGGTGCCCGCTGGCTTTAGAAGGAATACTAAACGACTCTGTGCAAACGCGTCTGCTTATTACAAGCCTCTCGAGCCAGAATTGTACATGGTTAGCATGGTTGACATGGCTGAATCGAGAAAGACATTCTTTCACTGTTGGAGATATGACTTGCTAGCGACTCCGTATTCTTCGGTGAGCTCAGCGGTGCGAAAGACGAATGATTGGATCTGGTGGGTTGAGATTTCTACACAGAAGTCACGACTGCACAACAGTTACATCGGTGGGGTTGCTGGCTACTAGTAATTCCTTCCACCAGGTTTGCAATGGATGTAAGAGGGTGTTATTTTATTATGCTGGTAACGTTGTTGTGCTGCCCTCCAGTCATATATACATCCGTTTGTATGATCGACCAATGCGACAATGGGACTCTACAGCGTGGAGGATGGCCATATGGCTGAAAACAAGAGTTCGAGTGTACGTGTACCCCAACATTTGGTTTCTATTCTTCTGAAGGCCCATGTATAAATAGTACCAGTCTCACCCTCAGAGTGTGGTTGACAACGACATACACACTTCCATCCACATCACTGGTATTTTCTTCAACTGTTCCATCGGATCGAATCACAACTATCCAACCAAACCTTCGGTTCGTTGACCACCCAACCATCCGAGTCACCCGAACATAACTATATCAACCGATCCAGCATCCGTCTCTCAACAGAAGAAGGCACGCATTATGGGAGGATGCTTCCATAGCAAGTGGTCTTGGACACAAGCACAATGTCGATTGTGTAAGACCCGGTCAAACTGCGCGAGGTGCAGCGAATGCCAGATTGTGCTATGCAAGAGCTGCCGAGATCATTATTATTAATGTCGTTGATGTTGCAATTGCCATTTGGTGACGATAAAGAAGATACTGGCTTTGTTGTCTCGTATGAGCGGGAATATTTGGCCGTAAACGGATTGGCCTACATGCGTGAGGAAACCTGCGCAGTTGCAGGTCACTCCTTCTTCATTGATTGAAAGCAACCCGAAGAGGTGTTGTTGATACCGTTGAGGAAGGTCTGATTATGGTTCATCCGTGCGTAATGGTGCCACGCAAACGAGTTTCTGCTACTTTGAATTCATGTAGCCTCTACCTGCCGTAAGTAGCACGTTTTGCCCTCCAATTGGCCAAGGTTGCAAGTTGGGTTGGTGAGGCAGGCACAGGTCGTTACCTGTTGCATCATCCTTCCACAAGTAGAAGGGGGTGACTTTGCTGGTAAGTAAATGGGGTACCGTACTTTCTGCACCCCCTCTCCTTCCGAATTCACGAGTAGAAGGAGCGGGCGACGTCTTGGCGCTCCACGGACATCTATTTCCGTGTCTCTTTCCACCCTTCATCTTCCCCTCTTTATCACTCCGTTTCTTCTTCACCTCACATCTTCACCGTTCTTCCCCTCTTCTTCTCCACAACAACATCAACAACAAACACCGCCACATCTTTTTGTCTTCTCCTCACTTCACGCAACACCTGCTGGTTAGTTCGTCGTCCTGTTTCTTTGAAGCATTGCTGCAAAGTTTGACATTGACTAACTTCTATGCTGCAGTCCGTCATCATGTCCGATCCAAAGGATGTTGATCAGACCGTCGGCCTCGGCCCAGAGAATACCGATCAGAACAGCGAGGTTCACCCAAAGGTTGCCGATCAGACTGATGGGGCCAAGCCAAAGGGCATCGACCAGGATGATGGGCTCAATACCGAGAAGATCGATCAGGATGATGGGCTCAGTTCCGAGAAGCTCGAACAGAAGCATGGGCTCAGTCCCGAGAAGCTCGACGAGAAGGATGAGGTGGAGCCGAAGAACATCGACCGAAACGCTGAGGTCAAGCCAGATGCTGCCGAGCAAAACGATGGGCTCAACTTTCCAGGGCAGATCGACCAGATGTATGCCAGTGAGGCGAAGCCGAAGAATATCAACCTGAACTATGTGGTCAGACCAAAGGATTCCGATCCTCTCGGCGGATACATGTTCATCCCAACAACATTAGAGGATCTTGATAAGCCTTATCCGCAGCAACTGAAGGACATGATTGCCGCTGCTCCTCCTGGACCAGATCGCGAGAGGCTCCAAGCTACGCTTGATAGTGTGATGGAATGTCGTGCTTTGAGCGAGAAGAAATATGGCCCATGTACAGATGACATTGTCCGGTAAGTCGTTATTGTCTATTCATTTATGCCCCTCAACTGACTTTGAAGCAGTCCTCGACCGCCGATGAACGTGAACGAACGACGCATCGCTGACCTTGCCGAAATGTTGGAACGCGGCCCAGACGATGAAGATGCGTGCAACATTCGTGCAGTCCTCGCTGCCTACAAGAACGGTGATATCGATCTTCAAAAGAGGACGAGTTCTTTGCAAGTTGCAGTTTTCTTCGGTGGAGTTATGAAGTTGGGATGGGGTATAGAGGATCAGTCTAAATTTGACCCTGTTCAATGGAAAAAAGAAAACCCGGCTGGCAGATTATGGATCGAAAATGTAAGCATTGGATAAACCCAACTACCATTGTCTTGATTCTAACATTGTTCTTCTCCAATAGGGATATATCAATACTCGCATGGCACAGTTTTCTAGTTTTGCCACTAGTGGTGAGGCTATTGTACAGGCTGCTGGTACTCCCACTGGCGCTGGAGCCATGCTACAGCTTCCTGGTACTCCCACTGGCACCGAGGTCTTTCGTTTGATGCCCGGCTATGAACGAGCACCGCATTATCATTTTGTAGGATAACCCTCTCCGTCGTATGGATTCTGGATGCTACGAGACTAGTAGTTACATGATCGATCTAGTAGAGTAGAACTGCTTCTAATGTTTTGCTTTTCTATTAGTTTCATATTCACGCCTTCACACTCCACAATAATTGGCTCCTGATGAAAGTCCTCAGAGACACTGGTGCTGGTCTTGGACTCATCTTTCGAAATGACCTTGACAATTTGGGTATTACGAATCTCGATTTGTACCCTTTTCGTGGCCCGAATATGATTCTCGGCTCAACAAACGGAGAGGTTTTTCGCCGGACCGTTCATCTGACGGTGCGTCTTTACAACTACCATACTGGCCAATCAGTCCAAGGTCACGAGGTAATGGCACTCTTTGCTGTGGATGAAACACAGGATTCCAACGAAAACCCCAACGTTGGCGCCATGAGGTTACGATTGGCATGCCCGACTATCCTAGCATCGGTTTTCGTGGCGAAAGGACCTTATGATCCGTACAGCATTGTTGCTACCACCAAGGAGAGACTTGTGGCCAACATGCGTGGTTATAATGGTGAGGTATTCAATGCTGTTGACGGCATTGTCTAAGAACGAGAATGTCCTTTGGCCAACTTTCGCTTTGCTTTGTGGTTAAATTTCCGAACTCTTGATTCTTTTAGGATGAGGTGTTATATTGCCGACTCTGTTGCGCGAGAGAACATCTGAAGGTCTTTATGTGGATGCTTTTGTCACGGCTTTGCTCTTACTAGCATATCATTATGTTTTTACTTCTTATCCTTTTATGTTCCGTTTATTCTTCTTAGCTTTTTTTCCGAATGATGGTGTCAGCGTATATCAAATGTTTTTCTTTTCCTTGGTTATATGCCATTTGTACCGTTCTAGTTAGTACTGATATATTTCTATTTATCTTGCAACAGGACTGTCATTGACGGCGATTGTTTGGCCTTCGATACTTTTTAGTCGTGGTACTTCGCCATTGTACCGAGTTGATCAAACGTTTCGGTCCTAATTTGAGGTCGTTCGAGTATGCTTTCATCGTGTATCAACACTTATCTCCCCTTATACTACTTGGTTCTGTTTCCTTTTTCAGTTCTTTGAGATTCTCATTCCATACTTTTGGGATTTTGCAAAACTGTGATTTCCTTGCGCTAGCTTGTTCACAGTCACTGTGTTTTGCTCATTACTCATGCTCACCGGCTGGCACGATATCTGTTCCACTCCCGGCCCAGCATAATTTGGGTTTGAAAACTTTTACGCACTGAGCACGACTGACACTCTCTTAGAATAACTCGAGCCGTATACGCGTAGTGCATACCCCCTGTAGGCTGTCTGCTGGAATATGGATACCAGACCTGAGCAATCGTGTTATGGACAAGGCATCGATATACGGCCCAGGAAGGAGCTGTAAACGTCCCGTCTATGCACGTAACTGACTACGCTCTCTTGGCCTGTAGATGCGCCGTCAATTACTTTTGCCGTCACAGTCTAGCATTCCGCACTCCATGCACTCGAAATTAAGACCACCGAATCTTCCGAAAAGAATCTACTATTGTGTCAAGTATTTGCAATTTAGCTAACTGGTAGCAGGTTTAACCACTTCTTACTGAGGCTCCATCGATCCCAGGACGTATAACTGTATACATGTATAAGTACAGGTGCCTGCGCAGGCGCGTTACCTTCTACTAGTAACAAGATCTCCGTCCAGATTTGAACGTTGGAACAAGACTTACAACTTTAACATCTACTGAAGCTAGCGGAAACATCCACCATTGCCGCGACTACGTCAGCACCAACATCCATCTTGACTCTTATAAACGAGAACCCAATCGGCCATAGCTCTGCCGTTAACGACGACTATGACAATACCATCCACAACTTCAGACCATTACCTCGAGCTCATTAACCACCCTAACCGCCTGCCCAACCTCAATCAAGTACAACTCAGCTGTTACAAGCTGGAGATCCAAATCGCGATGGTCTCAACGAGATTTTCTCCAATTTTTCCACTGCAGCCTCCAGATCAGGTGCAAGCGACTACTGCCTTCTATGTCACTATGAACCGTTTTGTTCGGCTTGGTTATTATGAGGAATGCGAGACTGTCGCTTGTATAGTAAGTACAAATGGCACAGGCACAATTGGAGCAAATGACAAATGTCCATGCAAAGGGAGTGGCGAATTATCGAATCGAAACTGATACAACGAGGGTGGATGTACGGGTCAATGTTGCTGGTCCGGGACCTTGTCAAGGACAAAGAAAATGCTATGTCATAGAGGAATTTGGGGCTGGGTGTTTTGACTGGGAATAGTACGTTAAATGCTTCGCAGTATGAAATAGTAGAGAGAGCGTCAGCGCTTCGGTATGTACTTAACTGAGCAAATTCGAATACTTAACCCTCTCACATCCAATCTCGCGACAATCGTCATAAAGTACAGTATGTATGCCGTTGATACATTCTCAGCATCATATGAGTACAGAAAACAGAAGCAGAATTCCTTTAAGCACACGTCTGAGAGTAAAGAACGCGCAAGTTCCTTGTATACCCAACCAATACTAATTCATTCCACTAGAATTAAACAAAGATAACCTAGACAACTTCGAAAGCAAATAAGAAACAAAAGACAGAGAGGAACCAGAAACAGAACGGAAAGCCTCACACCCGGTCGGAGACCCACAACCAGTGTCGCATAACCTTGCAAGCTGCACGGAGATTTGTCTGGGAACGACGCCATGATCAAGTTGTAGGTTGAGTGCTACATTTAGCAGTCAAACTCACACCACAAGTCATACTCGTTGCGATAACCATTGCTACCCGTCGCCCTTTTCTCCTTCCAAGTTGGGCACTGCATAGAGTTCCAATGTTGGCTACCATAATGGAGAGTAAAGATGCGTCTCCACTCCGCTGGAATAGTTCCAGGAGGCATCTTTCCGTCGATCCACAACTCCAAGCCTTTGGTGGTCTTGATCTTGATTCTTGGGTAGTTGGGGTTGGTATCGTACCAAACGCCAGGTGCGGACCATTGGAAGTTGTAGCCCATCATGTTTCCAGGCTTGTCGACGACCTTGATTGCATACTTGGAGGTGCAGTTGATAGTGCAAAGGTCATTGGAAGCTAAGATAGTACAGCTGATTAGTGTCTGAATACCTGGGACTCGAGAAGGAAGAACTTACTGTCGATATGGATATGGGCTTCGCACTTGTTGGGGAGCTTGCGCTTGACTGGCGAGAGTCCAGTGGAGGATTCAACGAGCTCTTCGGTTGGAGCAGCAAGAGCGGTAGAGGCGGCGAGAAGGCCGTACAGGAAGAGATTCTTGATGGAAAGCATCTTGAAGTGGAAGAGTTGTTGACGATGGTAGTTCGTTGGTTGTAGTGGTGGAAGGGGGGCCGAGTGAAGGAAGCTGGTTGAGATGGGGAAAGAAACTATTTGGGGGTCGAAGAGGGTCTTCTTATAGAAGTATCAACCCCTCCCGGATGAAGAAACGAACTCCTGAGCATGAGCTTCGTTACGAGCTCCTGCTTACAACGATCGATGGACTCTCCAACATGGGCTGAGTCACATACGCAGGAAATCCGTAAGACTCTGTGGCTGGATCCATGCGTCAAAAACGAACAATTACCCTTTACTACTAGCTCGGTCCGGCTCCATATCCTTATGACCTTAATCACGGTGGGGGTTACCCGTACTCAGAGCTCGTAAGGCAATACGAGCCTTAGCGTACATGCATCAGGAACTTCCATCCTAGCATCAGTATCAGCAGTTGAAGCTGTATCGGGACATAATGCTTAGTGGCCGCCTGGGCTGTATTATATTTCTGATTATTTGAGTGGACTGAGTAATACGGAGAAGCCAAAAAGGGCCAACTCGGTACTACACAAGACCGACCAGCATTATATAAGTACAATTTGAATCATAATCAGTGCATGGGCATAGAGGTCCGAGTCAGTGCTTAAGATAAAGACATTGTAGTTGCACATATCCTAATGCCGCTCATCAGCAGTGTGTTCATATGACGAGCCTTCTTGAGATCGACCTATTTTGCCATTTGAAAGAAGTATGTACTAATTTGTATTTAGGGTCATCAGAACAGTTTCGATTGGGAACCCTGTTGGCCTGTCTGGTTAAGATAACCTTACAGGTGTTACTTTGTAAGAAGTACTAGTACCCCTGTATGTTCAAAATCGTACAATATTAATTAACATGGACTTGATCTCTGTACTACTTATGTTAGTTCTCCCCTGTATATATATACATGCACCAAGTTAACTCAGTTTCGACCTGATAGGGTTCATCATCGGCGTCAAACCCTCTCCAGATGTACACAAGAGGCAGTTTACGAGTACTTGTATGAGTACATACAGCTTTGCAATTCTAGCTGTCCGAAATATAATGTCAATTAGATTTATGCTTGGGACTCGAGGCCTGAAGCTTCGAAGCCAGATATATGCATGCATGCAATTGCAACTGCAGCTTGCGCATGGCTTGGAAGTTTCATGGCTAATCGATTACGTTGTAAACCGGCTCATATCCTATTGGAACCTTACAGTCTTAATCATTCTGCTTCTGCAAGGCAAATCCAAGAAAGACCCAAGCATGCATATACTGAGTGCTCATTAATACTTCTTACCTTTAGATGCTTACGGTTTCTATGTCTCATTGGCAGTGGCGTACAAGGCTGACCTAGGGATGCCGGTATTGTCTAGCTCATCATTTGAAGTCTGCTTGATATTTAATTAAGTAAACTCCATGCATGGCCCATTAGTACATCGTGTCCTCGATCCCTATACCGGATCATAGCCTACTTCGGGATTGAACGGACTTCAGAGTCGGGTCAGCTTCATCCGAATACGAGCATCGGATTCGGCCTGCCTTTATTCTGCTTTTTTTCCGAGTTTAGGTTATACGATGTCAATGTTCTACTTCCTCACAAGCAGTCGGCAATGGTGGTCCAATGGTATGATGAATCGTTGCCATTAATTTGTCAGTTCGATTCGATCCGGGTTCGATTCCCGGCCGTTGCAATGGTCTTTTGCATTCAATTTTGACATGTCAACAGCAAGGATACGCTGGTAGCCCGAGCGCTTGAGAGCATGATATGTACTCTTCTTACAAAGCACTTGCTGCTAGTACTACTTATGAGGGTTCCCGAACCCCCGCGGCCAACCCGCGCGGTCGAGAGTGCATGCTCGTTTATGCAGGGCGCGGATACTTCTTATCGATATATTAACTGCCGACTCTTTCCAAGACACCACATATATATGCCCATTGATCAGACCTATGTACTACCTCTCTAGCAAAAATAATCTCCCGACACGGAGTCGAATGGCGAAGAGACGATCTAAAATCGCTTGGTCGGTTCGGAAACGGCTAGCCTGCATACGCCTTACCAGAATCACAGGGTCCAAGCTGCCGTGATCTGTGCAACGTCATACAACCTTAAACCAACCTCCTTACCCCCACACAAAGTTTCCGATCATCTTATGTACTACTTCGTATTGACAATTGCCCGGATGAGATATCCATGCGATTAGAAATTGCACAGCCCTATCCGCAGGTGAGATGACATCGAAAGCTTTTGCATGTAAGGGATTCGTTTGCCGGCTACTGGTTGGACCCTTCCGCTTGTTCCGCGATCCGCCTTACCACATATGTACATACTTCGTTCATGCTCATGAAACCCTGGTCCCTTTGTGTCATGCTCGTAATCACTTCGAGAATACGAGGAGATCTACCTGTCAGCATGGCTTCATTCTTGACAGGCTCTCAACAATGCTGAATAACCGGCTCACAAAATAGAGTGTATCTTGGCAACTGTCATGAGACGACATACTAAGTATTATCATGGCCAGATTCGGTGCCGACCTGCTATGTAACTGGGTCCTTCACTAGAGCAATTACCGAAACACATGGTATTTTGTTGTAGTGTTTTACGTGTGTTTTAAGTTCAGAGCATCAGTCTGAATAAACTCTACTACTTGGCAGTATGTACGATATGCAATGGTAATTCGAATTCGTAAATAATCTTTATAATTTAGGACCAATTCTTCGATTTCTTCCCAACTGTTCCAGAAAGCTCCTGGTTATTTCCAATTGATCTTCGTAATTGATCAGCCAGAATAACTGAAAGGTCAGCATGTTGCAGGAGCGCATGGTAAACAATGAAATATGTAATCGCTCCACTTTACATTGAACCAGGCAGTGTAAGGCCAGAGTTCGACGGTTTACTTCCCAATCCATTAGCGCCTGTAATCACACGATACTGATTCGGAAGAAGCTCATTAGATCAATCCCCCCACGGGCGTAAGCATAGAAGGAGTAACAATGATTTTCGGATCCGGAGAGCTAGAGATCCGGCACCTTCTAGCATTGCCGAAGAGCTCATGGAACAAAGGCTCGGCGTCAGTGCATGTCCACAGCCTTTGGAGGTGATGTGGTATGTACGAATTGGGTCAATTACAAACCCCATGCGAGAAGAATGAGAAAAACGTATTCAGCTGTCGGTTGGACTCTTTGTTCCTCGACCATCAGCAAGTCCAAAGGCCTTGCATCCAAAAGTATAAGAACATCTGTATTTCCGGCATCTACAACACTCATCCTTCACCCATCTCCTCCAACAATCACCGAGCCTATTCCAACTCACTTCTTCTTTCACTCATCAACCTATCTCAAGCCCATACTTCCAGTACCGCTCAATCAGTCAAGATGCTTGCCTCAGTAAAGAACATGTTCCTCCTCGGTCTTCTTGCCGCCTCCACCACCCTCGCTGCTCCTACCCCAGAGGCAGCACCAGAAACTTCTCTTACTTCCGCCAACCTTTCCGGCCCACTCGAGAAGCGCAAGCAGCCCTTCAAGTGCGAGACGCACATCAAGATCAACAGTAAGTTTGCACCACAGACATCTCCAAAGAAGACATGCATGTAACTGGCCACTCCTTCTAGCTTCCACTGGCTTTGCCTCCAACCCAACCCGCAAGTTCGAGATCAACATCGTCAACAAGCCAGGCCACGCAATCGGCAAGACCTACGACTGGAGCAGAGTCGGCACCTGGGCTGCCACCAACCCCAACTACCGCATCGTCATCCCAACTACTACTGGCCTCCAGTTCTGGATTGATGGAGCCAAGGGTGCCGGTGCAAACTATGGAGACAACTGGAGAAGCATGTTCACTCTTCACTATGGCAGTCAGCATTGGAACTCTATGCAGTGTCCAACTTGGAAGTATACCGGTGCTTCTGAGAATACTGGATTGCGTGTTATCTACGACTTGTGGTGCGAATTCGACTGCTAGAGGTATGCATCTTGATGCATCTGGTTGAAGCTTGCTTTGGACTGTATTGGTTGGTTGGCAGGGGTATGCTTCTCGGGCCCGGTGACGTGGTCTTGTGTTTCAGTTGGTGGTGCTTCTCCGTGGGTTTCGAGTGTATAGCTCTGAATCTGCGATGTATCCTTATCAGATTGGAAGCGACACACTTTCTTTGGTTGACTTACTTGTCTGTTCTTGCTATTTTCTTGGATCGTTGTACTTCTAGTAACTGAAAAGGGTTGATGTTGATCGATGCAATTGCCTGGTTTATACCTACTTACCTGTGTAATTACGTGATCTGTGGAAGCTTGCTCTGATATTACGATCCGCAATGCAGTCACGCCGGTTCGACCAAGTGATGAAAGTACAACTGGAACTCGACAGCCAAATTTGTTGAAATCCATGCACAAGCTGTGAATAACATTTCCTTTACGATTCTCGATATTTACTGCAGCTTCTACAATTAGTATCCCAAGTATATACTTCAGGTTCTAAGCCCCATGGTAAATGGATATATCACAGCTGTAGTGGGCTGCTTCCCGTGGTCATGAATTTTCCCAGCTAGGAGGCTTAGTTTGAAACTGAAATTTACGACTATCGGTGTTAAACAAGGAATCCACTGACATTTAAGACCATTCTGACAACCATACTTCGTATTTATCACTTCACAAATGATAATTAAGAATATATAACCCAGTCCGTTCGATATCTTTATCAAACTCCAGCTCCTTTAACCTCCCATTACACTAATGCACTTTAATGATTACTACTTCTTGATCAAATGAATCGCAAAGTTGCAACATGATCCATAGTTCCCACTCAATTATGCTCCCTGACTTAAATGGTATTATCCGTCTCCTGTCCCCTATGCAATCACCACCCACCTCCCGATCAATCAACAGCATTCCATAACTTTACCCGTCCAACTACCACAGCCACCTCCTACCTCCCTAAACCAACACAACACCATCCTCCTTAAACAACCTCCTGGTTCCTCAATTTGTTCTTCCAGGTGGCTGCATAACGATGCGCCATTGCTTCCAGCTCTTCTTTGAAGTCGTCAAAGAGTTTTGCTGCGGCACGGAGACAAGCTGGTACATCGGAAGCAGCAGTGGCGGAGTCTGGCTTCGGATGACCATATACTTTGTTACGATGGTGCTTGAGCTGCATCGCAACTAACCACGAGGAGTTGGGGATACCGTCAGCGGTGAGGGCGTCAAAGAGTACTGAATGGACGGGGTAGGTCTGTAACTTTTCCGCCAGCTTCTTGACCGAGAAGGCGACGTCAAGGTTTGTTCTTGGGTATATCATGAGGCTTAGTAGTTGTCTTGCCAGTGGTGGGTTCTGTGGTTCCTGTACTCTGCTGATAAACTCCTCTCGCACAGAGCGCACATCATGAACAAGCTTGCCGTCTTCCATAACAGAAGAGGTCTTGACTCTGAGCTGTTTCTCTTCATCGTCGAGAAGTTCGCGTAACCCTGAGAAGTCCCACTTACCACCTCTTCTCCTCACTGCAGCTGCGAATTGAGCCGGGCATTTTAATCTGACCTCCTCCTCAATCTTTGCGGTGTAGTGATAAGCAAATGTTGTGATATTGGTGTCCAAGAGTAGGAGACCCTTGGTCTCGATGTCGGACAAGTCGACAAACTGGGCTGGTTTGGCCCGTCGAATGAAGTCAGGGTATGCGCGGGAGTCTGTAGGGACCTCTTTTCCTCCAGGCGGCGTAGTGATGGCTGGCGTGGAAGGAATGGGGGTAGAAGAAATAAGCGAGGTGGTGGTAGTTCCTTGGCCCAATGGGGTAGAGCCGACTGCTGCGCTTAGGTTGGAGGCTGGGACTGCAGGTGTGTTTGTAGGAGTAGCTCGAGGCCTGAGGCCTAGGGAGATCTGTGGCGTCGGAGTGCTTTCAGCAAGCGCATTCCAATCTTTTTTGGTCGCCCATGCACCGGCAGGATGTGTCATTTTGTCGATACGTGGATCTGTGTGAAGTGTTGTGGGAGTAGAAGAGGTTGAGAGGGATGTGTGGGGAAGATGGTTGTGAAAGAGAACTTAGCAACTACAGCTAGCACGGCAAAGCTCTTTCCGATTTAGGGCTTCCACAAGAACAAAACAAAATAACAGCTGTGCCCTTTTTCCCCCTTCGACCTGCAAGGCGCATACTTTGATACATGGTGGAGACAGTGGAACGATAAGAGTTTCCTCATAAACCAGGTAGAAGGTTGGAAATAGCTACGAAAAACTTGTCCCCTAATCCAAGAATACGTATCCAAGCGATTCAACATTGTACAAGAAGCATTCGCACAAAGAAGTTGAACGAAAAGTCAAAATGCGGGAAAACCACTCTTGGAGTAGGCTATCAGGGACAAACTATTCTATTGTTGCCCGAAATAAAACAAGGTTGGGCGTGAGACAAATTACTGAGGGGTAGAGGTACGTCCAGTTATCCACAACTGCCACAACTGCCACAACTGCCACTTACAGCCACCATGCATCCTTCTCCCTACTCGGGGCAAAGCATTCAGAAAGATCCAGCAAATCACTGACGAGAGTTTCATCATCAATATGGGGTGCATCCCTTAAACGTACATTGCCTTTGCGCAAGAAGGCTTTGATAATAAATTCGAGAGGGCCCAAAGGCGAGCCATATTCTTCAGGTGTTAATGGCTCATCTTCAGAATCCTTCCAGAACCACTTGTGACGGACAAGCACTGCAGAGCTCCAGTGACGGGGCTCATATCCGCACTCTCTTAACAGCCTGAAAAGACGGTTATGATAGGGGTATTCTTCAAGACGCCGAACGACTTCTACATCTCGCAAGTCTTTCCAGCTACCACGGTCGCATTCAGCCCAGCTAAGGTTGTGCTTGTCCGTCATGTCAAGTGTTTCTTGATGAAGTTCGTATGATAATCTGTCGTAACTGCTTGCCATTGCAAAGAACTCGCCGGTTCGATCATGGTCTGCCCCAGTTGCGCGGAGGTAGCCGTCGAGCACCATGCGTATCCAAAGGTCAACAGCATCGCGAAAGTGGAAGGTCATCGTCTGCTTATACTTTGGATCCTAGAACACCGTTAGTACGTATAAAACAAGTAGGGTGAGCTCGAAATGCACACCTTCAAAATCAGTTCGATCAGCACTTCGTCGCTTGGCCGCACAAGTGGTCGAAGATAAATGGCACCGTTGAGAACTGGGTTCTTTTGCTGTGGAGAGATCAGCATGTTATTCAAAGAATCAGGACGTCTTAGAATTACCTTCATAACATCTGAGCGGCTCATAAGTGCTGGTGGGGAAGCAGGTTTCCTCTCGACAGTGGGCAGTTCTTCTTGATCAGAAGCCTCCATCCTCTGCTCCGGGACTGACTTCGATTCGGGCTCTCGAGCCAACTTGTCCTCGATATTCGGCTTCCTAGAGTCCTTACTGCCGTCGAGCCAATAGAAAGCAGATCCAGGCGCTTGTCGATTCGATTTTTGTACTTCTTTGCGTTTTTCCTTCGCCCGAGGCTGCCCAGACTGTTCTAACGTTAGTTGTCGATGCTTTGCTGCGTGGACTCCAATGATCATCTGTCCACTGACATACGGTAGGGTTCGTACCTTTGTACCAGCGGAGAAGTCGGGCACGGCAACGCCGCGTGGCCATGTTGAAAAGATATTCTTCTTGTCGCCCATTGCAGACTGTAGTACGGCCCGTGCTCCGAGTTGCTTGACAGGATTGGCAGGAGCAAAACAACAACAACAACAGCGGAGAGTGAAGTGATAAGCGTTTGTCGGCAATGGTGAGGTTCAGGAGCGGCGGAGCAACTCGGAGGGCAAGCGAGCTTGTGGCCTTTAGGTGATTGATTGAGGAATGTTGTTGTGGCAGAAAAAAGTGAAAAAAGTGAAAAGAAAGCAAGCAAGATTGGGAGATGGAATGTTGAAGTGGAAAAGAAGTAAGAGGGCAGACAGAGCAGGAAGGACCATGCCAGTGGGTCGTCTTGGCAATACCTGCTCCGTTTCTGGACCCAAGCAGCTACGTTCATAGCTCTACCAAGTATCTATTCCATGTACATTTCTACTTTGCGAAAATCACACTACCTCGTGCTTACTATAAAGCAAGAAGTATTATCATCTTTTGACCTTCGCAGCTTTAAAGGTCGTTGATTATTTCCTGTTGTGTTTGGTAGCCTTGGCGATGCTTAACTCTCGTGACCGCGATCTGACGCTAACTGAAAAGAAAAAAGGGAGGGATAGCCGCTTATCAGATTGATTAGATCTTTCGAACTTTAACAGTCTCTTTCTTGCTTCTTTCGTTAGCATTCCCATCATTACAGAAGTCTCACGACATTTGTCCGAGAAGAGGACTGCTCCATTTACTCCATCTGGGAAGTCACCGCCTTCTTCATCATATTCCGACGGCTTACCGAATAGCTTTTGCCGAAACACCATACGAGTAACCACCGTCCTACACGATATTTCGGCCCGAGCATGCTGGTTAAGAGGGAATGGGGCCGTTGATATTGGCGTACGTACGCCTAGCAGCTCGTCATCGGAATTACCGACATCGCCATGAGATCCAAGCGCCTCAGCAACTCTGCCTTATCTCGATGGACACGTTTGGCATCATGATGCTTCTTGTCTGCATGGGCTTACGCGGCCTCCATCGAACCAGCAGTGCAAAGTTCGCCACCGTTCTTCACTCAGTTCGAAGGCCAGAAAAGATCGATTTCTTCAGAGTGTGGAGAAGCTGGATGGAATTTCGTCTGTATCGTCGAGATGGTGTTGTGGTGGTGCAGTTCGGCTCGGTCGTCCCTGAGGAGCAGAACATTTAGAAGGATCGGCAAGCGACATACGGATCGGCATCCGAAACGGCCTGCTCTGAATGTCTGAAACCTCGTTCCGTCTTGTGTGCTCCAGAACACCAAAAATAACGTGATGGGTGTTCTGGAGTTCTCCATGTTAAGCAGGCTCCGTGTCCCTGGGCGGATATTTCCGAGATTGTACAAGTATTCAGACGAAGGAAGGTTTACTGTATGAGGTGCTGGGTGTATGTATCCGTCCGATTGCTGCACAGAGCGGGTGTGCTCCGATGAGGTTTGAATGAGTGGCTTTATTCCAGAGTAGAACTCTCAGTGATCCCAGTGCACTGTGGATGGAAATGTTGAAAGGTGTCTTCCGGTAGCGAACGGGTATGTTGTGAAGCATCAATCTCAGAGGTATATACACACGCATGCGAGATACCCGTTTGTAAATCTGGTACAAGTATAGTAAACTGGACCTGGTCAAATACTGTAAAATTCAATATTGGACGAGTCGGAAGTAGGTCACCGCTGCTGGTATTGGGCGAAGATATGCATACAGCTCTGCTTGTATGACCCACAACCACAGTTGGAACAAAGTGGACAAACGTACGGAGTGCGGAAGTCCCCAGTTCTGTGTGGCCTCAATACGAAGGCTCGATTCTTATAATAGGGCATGTCTCTATCAATATGTCCAACGGAGCTCGCTCATTGGTCACTCGGTTGGCTCGGCAGCGGAGTATTCAATGGAAATGACAAATTTCTTTTTGCAGCGATTCATCTCCTATCCCTGAAGGCCGCGAATACCACCTTGAGGAAGGGAGAGAAGGAAGGCTGTGAGAGGTCAACCCATAACTACAAAGGTTCTTGGGACTTACGTAGAAGCATCTTGGGCCCTTCTTTCTGTATCACGGCGGAGATCTTGTATCCGACATCAAAAGTTTAGGACAGGAAGGCGGCTTGCTACCAAAACTCTTAGCCTACCAACTTTTACCAACTCTTTGCAGGAACAAATCCAAACTTCAAACGATTTCGAGTCTTGTCAAAGGCTTGGGAGCATGAGGTTTACGTCTACACTTTTCTCCACAACTTGAACTTTTATCTCTTTAACTTCTCTTTCACTCGCTCAGCCTTCTTTTTTGATCATCCAAGATCGCCTTCCCGCTTCTCTTTTGCTTCTGCTTCTTTTTGCAAAGTTGTTCCCGTTGACGTTCAACAAGAAGCATTTCGCAGTCGTTACGTTTGAGTTACGAGACTTGCCTCTAGCCCCCCTAGCTTCCCTACGTCGTTCGCCCCACCCCCTATCGAACACGCTTCAGGATCTGTCAACTCGCAAGATCGACTTTGTTACGGATCAGGACAGACACAACCACCGAGCGGAACGCCCCCCTTACGCCAATTTACGGTTCACCACTATTCCCACGACCGACCCTTTTCTCCTTTCCACAGCACCGTCGGAAGCTTGAACAGTCGTCGTCTCGCGCTTGCAAACGCCTCGAATCGTTTCGGCCCGCTGCGAAGGATTACGTTACGGATACACCGATTGACACGGCCGGTTCGATGCTAAGATAGGTCGGAGCTTTCTTGACAACAGCATTGGGATTCATACACTTTTTAATTTCGGAATTGTGGGTTCGACACGATACACACGCCTTGGGAACGCGGCCTTGAGTTGTATTTGACACGATTACGACAAGTCGGGAGAGTTTGGAGGGCTTGAATTGGAAACGTTTTGAGAAGAAAGCCAGAAAGGACATTGAGTTGGAATCAGGAGCATACCGTGTTGTAGGATGAGGTCGTTAGGAAGAGGCACCGTGGTGCTACCAGTCGCCATATTCCTCTCTATCCTGTGCTTTATTTTCTTCTACAGTAATGGTAAGTCCTGAGCCTCCAATTACACCTTCTCCGATCGTGTCATCATCGTCAATTTGCCCTGTTGTTGTTGTGTTCGTCCCTTTTTTTTTCGCACGAAAGCAATCCTTACGGAGAATTTCCACGAGAAAGCTCTCCCTCCACGTTTCCACCCCACAACATCAATGGCAACCCGGGTTTTCAGCTCCACTAACGCATCATCGCCCCCACAGCACCCAGCACCGCCATAAGCAAGTACGAACAGTCCTACGGCTCCAAGTCGCTCATCGATAAGAACAAAGAAGCCCTCAACAATGCCGGCAAGGCCCCAGCCGAAAGCCTCTTCTCCGAAGATGAACAGAAGCTCCTCCGCCGAAAGCCCCGCTACGCCATCACTTCATCTGTCCAAACCGCCTCCTTCACAGCCTACGCCTTGATGCTCGGATACACCATCCAGAAACACAACGATCTCGCCGCCATGGACGCCGAAATGGTGCTCCTCGTCCGCGACGGAGGCGCAGACACACCCACCAAGGAGAACATCACGCGTCTTGAGCAAGTCGGATGGAAGGTCAGGGTCGCCGAAGAGCTCGAGTTTGAGGGTGTCGATACCGGAAAGATTCGCTCGTGGCATCGTCACAATCTCAACAAGTTGCACTTGTGGTCATGGACCGAGTACGAGAAGATTCTCTTCATCGATGCCGACGTGGTCTGCAAGGGCTCGTTGAAGGAGTTGTGGGAGATGCCTGGCGACTTTGCTGCGGCTCCGGATGTCTGGCATAACGTCCTCACGGACAACAAGTTTAACTCGGGTGTCATTGTGTTCAAGCCAGATATGGAGGAGTTTAGAAAGTTGGTTAGCAAGGTGTCGGATCCGGAATATCACAAGCCAAATGATGCCGATCAGGCGTTCCTGAATGTCTTTTACCGGTTCAGATACTTTGGACTGCCGTACAAGTACAACTTCAACTTGATTATGGTAAGCTTTCGTCCCATCTCAGAGCTGGAGGAGAGGAGGAGATCGAAACAGAATAATGACTAACAATATCTGTGTAGTACCAATTCCACCGTCCATACTGGGACATGCTATGGGATGAGGCTGTCCTCATCCATTACACCGTCCGCAAGCCAAAGTCGGACCCGAAACAGCACTGTCATAAGGGATGCAACGAGTGGGAACCGATAGAGTGGTATGCCATGATCTTCAAAGAGATGCTCGCCTTTTACGGATGGGAGAACGAAATTCCTCTTTACGCCTAAAGCAACAACCCTTCACACCCAACAAACCCCTTCATGATGATCTTGCTTATGATCAGTCCTTTACGTACTGTACTTTACTGTACTGCTCGGTTCTTGCTGGAGGCGTCAGGAGTTTGAATTGCCATCTCTCCGTTCTTTGATGAGCTCTGCATACCATACCCCCACTCTCGGGATTCGATTGTTTGCGTTTGGAACGAATATCATGCTCGAATGATCTTGTCTTCTTTGTCGTTTATCTCTTGCCGTCTTGTTGTTTTCCTGTTGCTTCTTCTCCTTCTTTTCCAGTGTCGTTCGAGTTTTGGACGTCTTTTTTTAATCCTAATAACAAAAACATTCTCACCCACTTCGTTTGGTCCTCTTATCTTTTTCTTCTTCTTGCTTGGTGGTTGACTCGCGTTAGAGGTTCACTTCGTTGTATATTATTAGAGAATGGGGAGTGTTTGTGGGTTAGATTCAGGTATGGCTCTCTTTGATGCTTTGTTTTGTCTTTCTTGTGGATGATTGGGAGATTGGGTCCGGAGGGGAGTAATTGGGTGGATGATTGAGAGAACCGGATTTGGCATAATGATAGATGGAATATAGATCTATTGTAGGCTGTTGATATCGGAGACGTGGGAATTGACTGTTTTGCTCCATCAACATCATACTTATGCCTGTGCGCCTTCCTGCTCAGAAGCCCCACTGGCATTCTCAACTGCCCGACGCCATGGCTTATTCCCATTGAAATAAACCAGTCGCCCCGCCAACCACTTCCACGGATTCCCATGGCGCTTCTCAAGTTTTTGCACTGGAGTGAGAGGCACCCCCTTCTCTTCTTCCTCCTCTCCATCCTTCCCTTCCTCCTTCTCTCCACCCTTCCCTTCCTCTTCCTCTTTCTTTTCCTTCTTCTCCTTCACCTTCTTCAAATCCCCCGCCCACTCCTCCGCCAACCTCCCCGCCCACTTCGCAACCCACTCCTCCGTCACCTGCCATGCCACACCCTGATCAGACCGGTAATCCCAAGCCGTCCGTCGCAGCCAATCCAGCCCCATCTCCCGGGCAACCACAACATCCGTCAACTCCAGCCGGACCGTCTCCATCTCGGCCTCGGGCAAGGCCTCACGCTGGCTCTTCTCGAAGTATCGCAGGCGCAGCTTGTAGGCGTTGCGGTACCAGCATTGCCTGCATACTAGTTTGCTGGGTGATCTTGTGGTGTGGATGCAGTTATCATCTGTCTCCGACTCGGACTGCTTGAGACGGAGGAAGCGGATGAAGGGCTCGAAGACTCGGCGGGCTAGGACGCCGTAGCCGGGCCAGTGGCTCGTGAACCAGTGGTGGGCGAAGGCATGGAGGGTGGGAGGGGAGGTGGCGATTTTGTGGATGCGGTGGTTGGTGAGGGAGAAGAAGAGGAGGGTTTTGGGGGTGGAGAGGTGGGTGGTTATTTTTGCGAGGAGGTCGTCGGGGAGGTGGAGGAGGGTTGTTGAAGGTGTCATGGTTTGGGCATGAACGAGGTTTGCTTTTATGGAGGGGGGGGGGGCTGAGGTTTATATTCTTGGAGTTGAAGGGAAGTAAGCAAAAGACACAATGCACAAGACAAACGGGAGGAAAATTTGAAGGTGGGCCATCTCCCAGGCTCGGATTGGGAGCATGCAGAAACGGCTTCGTTAGACGGTGGAGAGAGCTTGAGCTGGTATTCTACACTTATAGCCCCAATCGAGTTATGGCTGTTCCGGGGAAGTCCCAACCTGAAGATTTCAATAGCGAGGCCTCGAGCGAGGCCGAGGGCAGACTCGGGACGTCTCGTATTCATCTTCTATCTACCCGTTTCGTTTGAAGGGCAATACAACAAACAACACCTGCCTCGAAGTCACATTGCTTAAGATGGCATCAAACGCTGTTCCCAAACGATGCCATCACGGCGAAGACCGAGACCGTAAAAAACATCACGAATTACATCCGCAACACCAACGTTGCAACAAGACCCCAGTCAACTGAGTACGAGTACGACCTGAGTTCTAGCCATATATATAGGGCTATGTAGCCTCATTCCTCGGCGTAAGACGGGGCCTGCTAAAAGCGGGTGAAATGACGTGCCTTTATATTTACAGCGAGCAACAGCACCGATAGATAGAGTAGCAAACGACGAAGAGAACGAAACCATCAACATGCAACAAATTTATCAAACGAGCCATCCAACAAAAACCGAACTGCCTCTTGTAAGGAGATCCAACGCAAAAAAATGGCCAGTAGTATTCTCTCGCAAGTGTCCCATCATTACCACTGTTCCATTCTACAAACCATCTCCAACTGCCGATGCCAGGCAGTTCAACGACATTACGACTTCTATAGCATGCATAAGGCGTGTTCCAAGTCGTTGAAGTTAAAAATTGACTGCACAAGCAATCCTCTGTTGTTGAATAACGTCCAAAACATCCACCAACCCAAGCTGAACATCCACCTTTAAAGTAATTTAATTCGCCATCATTATTGATTCAGTTCACCCTTTCCACACATGCAAAGTCTTAAAGAACCACCGTTGGTCCTTTCGAATCCACTGTCCGATTAGAACACTTCCCAGCTCCCATCGGACGCACGAAAATCGCATCTCAACAGGTCATCTTTGCTACTAAATGTCTGGGCCCTTTGAAATAGGCGGAGTGGCTGTACCTGGGCCGTACAATATACACCATTCCCTCCTCACCCGAGTAATGAACTTCTCTAAACCGCAAAAACAACACAAACCCCCTACGATCCCGATGTCGCTTACTCCCTTGGATACCAGCGCTTATCCAGTTTTTCTCCACTCGAGATTTCGGCCCTGTGACCGCCTTAGGCATGTACCGCGACTGCAATTTTTGATTCGAATTGCTTTCAACCTTCACCCAGGATGGAGGCAAGAGCGGTCCATATTGGAGCCGCACTTTTGCCCACTCTCTCGCCACCAAGATATCCTCAAGCTCAAGATTCACAGTCTCCAACCCAAGCGATTCAAGCTTGCCGCCGAGACTGGCAGCGTAGAACTTATCTCGAAGGGTATAAGCAGCAGTGAACCAACAGTCCACGCAGTGTGCAAACAAGCCGTATCCAAGCTTAGTCAAAGAGCAAGAAGGACAAATCTTTGGCTCTGCGCTGGAGTTGAAGGGCAATTCCGTGTCCAAAGAGCCTTGATTGTGCTCAAGTCGGATGAACTGAATGAATGGCAGGATGAAGGCTACTGCCTGTTGTGCTCTTTCACCTATAGCGGGGGCAGGCCAACTCTCCGAGGTAGGTGAGCAAAACCATCGCTGTGCAACGCCAAACTGGGTCGATTTCAAGCATGCGATTGAATGAAGCCGGTGATTGACAAGAGAGAGATCGAGGAGGGTTTCCGGAGAGTCGATTGTAGATGCTATTTCGCAGAGAAGTTCGGTGGGGAGTGACAAGAGGGTGGTGCTGTTATTATTCGTACTTGTTGAGGACATCGTCAGTGGTGATGATCACGATGATTAGGGAGAGGGGGCTACTTGCCGAAGGTGGGGTCGCGAAGGACACATCTCTCCTCGTCTCATGATCCAGACCGGAGAAAGAATGCCCGGGAGTCTTGGTGTTGGGAGCTCACGTTTCCAAGTCCATTCGAAGCTATCAAGCAGCTCATGCCGTCCTTCGATTTGAGCTCAGCTTACGAGATTCTTGAAAAGTGGTTTGTCCATAGCTTAAGTGAATGGGGCCGCTGGAATGTAGACATATCTGTCGTAAAGGCTTTCGTGTTCCATTCGGGTGCTCTGTTCATGTTCAGAAGTAACGACTGGGATCATGAAGGAAGTGTGATGGATTATTGCGCCACACGAGGTATTGAGGAATAAGACGTAAAAGAGAGGAAACGCACCTGTGGATGTAAGAGACGAAGACAAGACGGAGGATGTAAAGTAAAGGAGACGAAGTATAATCTCAAGAGAAGTCCGTTATCAACAAAGTCTTGGCAACCATAAACGGCAGGCATCAATTGATCAAGGTCCCACCTGGTCCTTCCCGATCCCGGCGTACCTCTCCTTCTTCAATTGAACATGACGCCAACTCTCACAAACTTAGACAACCAAACCAAGGACACGACACAAACATAACTGTATTAGAACCACCGTATGTACCGCTCCTAAAAATCTACAAATCAGACCAATGCTCTCAAGGACACAAAAAGAAAACAAATAAAACAACCCTAAAAGATAAACACCAAACCACCCAGAACGAAAAAACCCAAAGCAAAAAAAACAAAACACAAAACACAAAACACAAAACACAAAACACAAAACACAAAACACTACTTATCTACACCCTAGCCTAGACCCGGCTCAGTCATCCTCCTCCTCCTTCTCAACCCAAACCCCATCCCACCACTCCTCAAGCTTATCCTTCAGCTTCCCCGCCTTGTGCTTAAACTTGCCCCACCAGCCCTTCAGCTTCTCTTTGGCTTTGTGGCCGACGCCGTCTTTCTCGTCGTCGTCGTCATCGTCGTCGTGGTCTTTATCTTTGCCCTTCTCCTTCTCCTTCTCAGGAGCTTTCGACTCCTCTGGCTTTTCGGTAGGAGCTGGGGCAACGGCAGTTGGTACAGGAGAGGGCGTGGAGGTCGAGCTAACAATAGAGGTAACGAAACTCGAAGGCACCACCGCCTCCTCAGCCTCACTCTTGAGCAGCTTCATCCCCGCAATTCCCATCGTCCCGTTAACCTGCTCCTGTCTCCACTTGAGCCCCAGCGAGTCGGCAACAAGGCCATAAACCTCCCAGTTCCCAAACGGCTCCACAACCCGTCCACCATCTTTCTCTTCCTTCTCCTTTCCAGCCTGTAGTGCCGTGGCGTTGCCGATTGGGCCGTGGAGGCCTGCTCTCTCGAAGGCGGGGCCTCGGGCGATAAAGAGGGAGCGCATCAGTGGGTGGAGGTTGTCGTAACCGTGGACACCAACAGGATCGTAGGGTTGGGTCTCGTCGGGGTGCTCCTCGCGGGTGGTGATGATCCAGCCTGGTTCGGGGACGATGATGACCGGGGCGATGCGCTCGTTGTTGCTGTAGTGGAAGCGCTCGGGCATTGTTTCTCGGGTGTAGACGCTGAAGGGCTTGATCTTCTTTTTGTCTGTGGTGAAGGGCATGACGACTTCGGGTTGGGCATCACGGGCGGCGAGGAGGGTGTTGTAGAGGTCCGAGACGGAGACGCCGGGCTTGGGTCGAAGACCGTAGAGGGGCCAGCCTTCGATGGGGCCGATCTTGGTGGAGTAGGAGGGGAGGATGTCGTCGAGGTAGATGAGGCGCTCGTTGGAGGTGGTGAGCATGCCGTGGTCAGAGACGACGACGATGTTGGTGATGGAGGTGAGGTTACGGGCGTCGAGGGAAGTCAGGAGGGAGGAAAACATCTTGTCCACTTCAGCGATGGCGTTGTGAGTTGCTGTGGAATTGGGCCCAGCCTTGTGGCCGGAAATGTCAACGTCAGGAACATAGGAGAGGATCAACTGTGGGCGCTGACGGGTGGGGAGATCGAGGTGGTCGAGGATCTTGGTGACCTTTGCAGGAAGTGACTCGTTGCGGAGGAAGTGGTCGAGGTAGGCGGGCTTGATGAGCTTGGCGGTTGGGGGCACTTCCGAGCCTGGCCACATGGACACTGATGTTCTGACTGATTGCTTTTCTGCGAGAGACCAGATGGGAGTTCCACCCCACCATTCCGACTGGAGACTGCGCAAGGGATCTGTGTAGTGAAACTCCTTCTCCTGGATCGGGTCGTAAAAGTGATTCGAGACGATGCCATGAGATTCAGGATGTAATCCGGTAACGAGAGTCCAGTGATTCGGGAAGGTGACCGAGGGGAAGGCGGGACTCATATACGGAGGCCGAACACCTTGCGAGGCGAACCGGGAGAGCGCCGGCGTGAGCTCCGGAGAGACAAAGTCGGGCCGGAAACCATCAAGGGAGATGAGGATGGTTGTCGGAAAGAACAGATGGGTCCCGTTCGACATTGTTGCGTGAGGAGGCATTTTGAATTTTTTCGGTAATGAAAGTTGGACCGAGCCGATAATGACGAGCAGGAGGAAAGTGAGTAGACCGACGGTAATGCATGCGACCCATTTGAATGAAGGTTTCCGAGGCTGTGGGAAAACATTAGGACCGTTCACCATGTGAGGGCATAAGGATAAGGGTACGGAGAAAACCATACCTTGTAGTCGGGCTCGTCCTTGTCAAAGAAGCGATCTCTCTCATCTTCATCTCCACTATTCACAGAGTCCCTCCGGAGGAATATCCTCCGTCCCAGTCCTTGAAGCCTCCGTCGCCCCTTTGTCCACTTGCCAATCTTGACACCCTCCTGTTTCCCTATGCTGCCAAACCAACCCGTGCTGAGTAGCTTCTCTCTCTCCTCCTCCTCCAACAGTACATCTCGGTCGTTTTCTTTCGGGAAATCGCCAAATTCCGACTCGGATTCCATGTCGCTAAGATGTCGAGTGTGTTTCCGTAGGCGTTGTGGCGGACCAAGTTTCATCGGCGGCATGCCCTCTCCTGGTGGAGGAGCCATCGTTGTGTAAGACGTATTCGGATTCGGGCTGAGTGTATGTTGTGCTTATTGCAGGAAGTGAGTGATTCGAGATGACCGGCGACGGTGGTTTGGTTTGCTGTAGGACAAATGAGGGACTGGAGGTGGGAAGGGTTCGTTGGAGGTGTTGAATAAATTACCAGGGCCAGCGTAATCGGCGCAAAGCTCAGGGCCAACCGATTCTCCGCCAGCGCTAGACTAGACTAAGCCGTGACTGGTAGCCTCGAAAGAAGGAATCACACCGAGGCTAGCCTGGGGAAGGCACACTACTTAGTAACTCAACCTCGGATCTAACGGCGAAGACCGATGATCTCACAGGGAAGTCAGTCAGTGTCAACCACCACCCAAGAATGGCATCATCAACACATCACCACCCGGAAACACCATCACCATTCACACAATGGCCGAAAACACCCCCAATTCACCCACCGGAGCCCAGCTCATTGCAAAGACTCTCCAGCACTTGGAAGTGAAGGTCATCTTTGGCATTGTCGGAATACCCATCATTGAAGTAGCCGAGGCATGCATTGCACTCGGAATACGATTCATCGCCTTTAGGAACGAACAGGCTGCCAGTTATGCCGCTAGTGCATATGGATATCTGACAGGTCGGCCTGGTGTCTTGTTGGTCGTAGGAGGACCAGGAGTGGTTCACGCCTTGTCGGGAGTACGTCGCCAATCCGTTTGACACTTTGGAGAGCACCTCTAATCAGACTTGTCTCTAGATTCACTCTTCTCAAAAGAACTTCTTTCCTCTCCTCACCATCTGTGGATCTCATCCATCTTCTCATCTGTCATCTCAAGGCTCTTTCCAATCGCTACAAACGACTACCTTCCTCTCACCCCACACAAAACTCACCATCAAACCACCAAAGATCACCGACCTCCCCAAAGCCCTCTTCCAATCCTACAGCACTGCCTTCTGGGGCCGCCCTGGAGCCACATGCGTCGAAGTTCCAGGTGATTTTGTCACAAACACGACGAGCCAACCCTTCCCATGGCCAGCAGGAACCGGTCGAGTCAGCGATGCACCCAGGACGATGGCAGATCCCGCTCGTATTCAGCGTGCGTCAGAACTTTTGGCTAGTGGAAAGAATATCTTGGTGGTGATTGGCAAGGGAGCTGCTTATGCCAGGTCGGAGCATGTTCTTCGGGAGTTTATTGACAAGACTGGATTCCCATTCCTTCCAACGCCGATGGGCAAGGGCGTTCTCCCCGACTCTCACCCGCTCAACGTCTCTGCCGCTCGTTCCTACGCTCTCAAGAACGCTGAAGTCGTCCTCGTTCTCGGTGCTCGCCTCAACTGGATCCTTCACTTTGGAGACCAGCCAAAATGGAACAAGAATGCAGTTTTCATCAGAGTCGACATGGCTGCGGAAGAGCTACCAATAAACACTCCCTTTGGGCAAGAATCACTCTCCCTCAACGGCGACATCACCCTCACCATCTCCCAACTCCTCACCACCATCCGCTCCAAGCCCAACCCATCGCCATACCTCCCAAATCTCAAAGAAGCCATCTCTCAAAACGAGCAAAAGGCGGCCAAAAAGCACGAAACTCCTATACCAAAGGGCAAGCACCTCACCTACCACCGCACCTTCCACCTAATCCAACAAACCCTGCACTCCCTCTCGCCCCCAGAAGACCTCATCTACATCTCCGAAGGCGCCAACACAATGGATATCTCTCGCTCGATCCTCACCCTCTCCGCCCCTCGGCAACGCATGGACGCCGGCACCGACGCCACCATGGGTCTCGGCCTAGGCTACTCCATCGCCGCCTGGGAAGCCTATTGCGGCGAGAACCTAGCCGGCGGAAAGAAGAAAGTCATCGCCCTCGAAGGTGACTCCGCCTTTGGCTTCTCCGCGATGGAAATCGAAACTATGGCCCGCTATCATATGGACGTCCTCATCTTCGTCATGAACAATGGCGGCGTCTACCACGGCGAGAACTACCCACTCGTTTCCGACCCTGCCTCGACAACTCCGCCTTCCTCCTCCTCGGCTGTCATATCCGCCTCTGAATCCTGGCAGGAAGATCCACGACGAGCCAAAGCTTCATTGCCGCCAACTGCATTGTCGTATGGCACGAGGTACGACCTGCTGGCGAAGGCGTTGGGTGGAGAGGGTTACTATGTCACGAATGAGGAGGAACTGGTGGATGCGGTGCAGAGGGGGTATCATGGGAACGGGCCTGTGGTGGTTAATGTTGCTATTGCGAGTGGCGGGGGTGGAAAATTGGAGTTTGCGTGGTTGAAGAGTGAGAAGGAGAGTGAGAAGAGTAAACTGTAGGGGGCGGGCTTGATGAGTTCAATGGAGATGTTTGTTATTATGGGCTATATGTAATCGATGGTTCTATTGTGTGAATCTCGTCTGTCAAACTTGGTGATTTATCGGTATCGAACTCCATGGTGGTTCTAGTTATTTCCGATCTTGCAATCTTGCCTCTTTGGAGTTGCGAGGTTGTACCTTCCGTTTTGGGAGGCCAGTTTTTGCTGGGTTGCTTTGGGTATAAATATGGAGCCACCGCCCAAAGTTCCGGTCTTCATCCTTCAACTTCTTTTCCTTCCTTCCTCAACAACTGAGATGGATGAGGCAAGAGGTACGTACCAAGAAAGAGTACAACCATCGCACACAAAGAAAAAACTCACGTCAATATTTGTCACTCCCGCACCACCAGGAGACAGTGGGACGTAAACTCTCTTCCGCACGAGTGGTTTGTCATTTGCGTACGAAGTCGTCAGCTATGGACAAAAAGAGGCTTACGTATGAGTATGATAAATGGGGATGTATCAACAGTTGCGACAAGCGGCCACAGAGGGCCCGAACGTGGCGATTGTTGGAGCGAAGGATATACTTGGAGAGAAAAAACTAGAAGAAAGGAGATACGAGGGAAATGAACGATACGGACAGCCATGGTACGGTCAACTTCGTTCTCATTCTTCATCTTTCTTCCCTTCCTTCCTCAGCAGAAGCCTTGAACAACACGGTTGTACGTATCAAGATACAGTACAGTGTACAAACACCGTGTCTCTCCCTGTTGAGACACGACAGTTTCAACATCGGTGCTCTCAATTTCAGCAAGGCCGGTCTACATAAGCACCACGAACAACACAAGAAGTGTGTATCCCCGCCATTGCACGAAGTCTTCACAAGCCGAAGATACCCAACAAAGTCGCCTCGCACGGCATGCATATGAATGGGGATGAACCAGTACCTGTTCAATGGAACACGTTAACGCAAATCGTCAAGAACCAGGCACGGATGCGAGAATGGAGAGAATATCTCCGAACGAGTGTGTCTGTGGGTGCCCACCGAAGAAAAACGAGAACAACCGCAAAAACACCTTCCTGGCATGCGCACGAGTAGCACTTGGTTGGAAGACTTCAAGATACGTACTTAGTCTCACGCGCCTCAGCCTCCCTCACGCTCATAAGAGTTATTAGATGACGCTTACGCACGGGGAAGTATGAACATCAGCAACAAAGGTGCTTCTGCATGGCAGATGATATCGATGCTTATGCACGAACAAACACATTCTGGTCACTCATGCGCAGGACCTCATGGCACGGTCGAGCGATGATCACCCTTCGAGCACGAGTCAAACATACCTACAGTCGCATTTCAGAAAGCAATACGAGAAAAACTGGAAGCTTCAAAGCAGAAATGGCGAAAGCATGGTTCACGAGTCACTGCATAACCGGACAAAAGAGTTCGAGAAACTCGTAGGAGCTCGAAAGCAGAAGGGATGTTTACACGAGATCTTCCTTAGATTGAGAAACCAGATGAGCAGAATGCTGTACGCTCAAAAGTGCTACAAACTGGTTGGGGAAGGAAGACTCACGTTTTCTAGTCGTTTACTGTGTTGTCCAGTCTTCACATCGCTGCCTTCTGTCGCTTTTACGTCAAAGCGACAGTAACGGCGGCAGAACGAATTACGAGCGCTGTCTTCCATTGACCATTCACATGCACCTATTGCACGAGGCCATAGAGCTTCCGGGATCCAGAAGTCCATTAAAACACAGTCACTATACGAAAGATAAATGGGGATGTACCGGCACCAAGACACCTGATTCCTGATGCAGCTCGGAAAGCCGGCATAGTGAGAGGCGGTACCGCAGTACGTAAGACATGTGGAGACAACTCGAGTCCCAGATACGAGCAAAAGTGCAAGCATAAGCACAGCATAAAGGGAAGCTAATTGATCAAGACCCTTTACGAGCCGTGTATATATGCCATGTCAGAGGAGAAAATGAGCCACGTGTGATTTCTTCAGAGAACACAACACAGGATTACAAAACATGAGGCACGAACAGAAGAAATATGTCGTCCTCAGCAACACACGAATTTCAGGACAGTTTAGATGTTCAATAGCGCTACAACTCGAATTTCGAGGATATGGATACGAAGATTGCTATTTGTTGAGGAGAGGATACGAGTTGACTACCGTTGCACCAACCTTTTCAAACACCACACACTTCGCTAAGCTTAGAGCACGAAAATGCTTCAAAGTGAACAAAAACTTGGGCACCTTTCGTACGAGTCTTACTGTTCAAGAATCTGTACTCGGCACGAGCCTGGTACTTATTCGTACTACAACTGATTGCGCCATTCCTATACTCACGAGTTCCTACCCCGATTGTGTAAAGAGAATAGCGCACGATTGATTGTGCATTCGAGATCACGTTCACAAGTACATTCTCCGAGACCAACAACAGCTCACGTTTCCGGTGCTTCCTCTGCGGCCCCAGATTGGAAAGCTACATGCAGACGCTTGGTCACGAGCTTCAGAGTAGCTAGGAGCCTTCGTGTAGACAGCTCCTGGATAAACAAGAATTGCACGAGAGAACTTCGTGAAGAATAAGGAGCTCACACGCATTGGCATAAGAAGATCCGAGCCTAAAGCGTGTGTTTTGAAGATCTACATCGACCAAGAGTACTTCATGCATCTAAATTTGTGTACGAGCTCTTCGTACCTAGCCTCGACCCATGCTTGGACCAATATACGAGAGAGGCCGGTCAAGAACTTTCTACTACGGATAGCCTCAAGGCTCTCCAAGAATGAGAAAATGGGACGCTGAGTTACGAGCTTTCAATGCATATATTTCCGAAAGAAGACCCCAATGGCTTATACACGCCTGATTCACAGTATTGAATATTCTTCCGACACGAGCATTACAGCCGGCCAGCAACCATCCAATATCCAAAGATTTACACGACATGATAGTAGCAAACTCTGGTAGTAAACATAGATATGACTAGGAGATCAAGTTGTTTCACGTTCTAAGTATGTCAAAGATTAGAAACTCAATCACCAGAAAAATGCTACGAGATCTTTCAAAGTAAGTAGCCGGTAAGAAACAAGCCTCAGGCCACCATACGAGCATAGTTAGTGCTCTCATCAATCGCATCCTGTGCACGATACATCCATATTGGTCCAACAGAATTGTGTTTTAGAAACATCACGAGCTTATACAAAGTCGCCCAAACAACCACACGAGTAGCAACTTGCAGAAGGGCAAATAACGAGTACTCGATTGTAATGGAGACGAGATATACCTGATATTGACACGTCGTAGATTATCAGAAGCGATCACCAACATCGAAAGGAAAATTCTCACGCTCTAAGCAGAAGCCACCAGCAACCTACACGTGTTTATGACAGTACGATCTGAGAGGCATCGCCTGCAGCATTAGAACAGAGGACTACGAATCCAACTGAACTACCGGAGGCAACTGATGATACGAGTGCCTGAATATCTCAGTCTGCACTTGTTCCAAAGCTCTTTTACGAATCTTCCTTCTTTCTAAAGCTTCAAATTCCCGTTCTTTCTCACGTTAACACTGTACTACACTGGCCACTTCTGCATCAAAAGTTCTGAGCATGTAGCACGCACACTTTCTGTTATTAATGGCTACTAGGCTTAGACGTACGAGAATATCAAGGTTCCAAGCATCAAGAGACAGAAGATCGAAATGGGGATGTATCGACCATTGTCCAGACCGTACACGACGAGATTGTATGATAGCAGATGCAGAGGCAAATGCACTATGCACATGCGGTTCTCGATAGCATGAGAAAAAGAGCACACGGTATGTTACGACGGCACGACACATTGTTGGAGTAGGATATGTCAAGTACCAACTGGAACAAAGTACACGGTCCGACTAGGTTCGAGCTCAATCACGAGAAGATCTGCTGAAGGCTGGCATGCATATACGGCGTATGAGCATTGCACTCGACACCACATCTTCACGATACATGAAATGGATCCCGGGCTAGACTACCTTGGATGTGCTTAAAGCATGCATGGATGGTGTCACTGGCAGTTGGAAGCTTAGATGATGCACGAGTCGAACTGCCTGTATTCGGATATCCTAGAAACACCCAGCCATCACTAGTACAATCGAGGCACGATAGGGAGCTTGAAAGTGAGAAACGTTGTCACCGAGATCAGCACGAATCGTACTACATCTCAGATGTGTTAGGCATTCATACGAGTTCGACCAAGGAAGGAAAGCTTGTACGAGATTCTTTTTGATATATCGATACCGAAGCACGCACAAGCAATCACACGAAAATGTTGACATATTAGTCAAAAACGTAAGAGCCCCGGGCCTCTCGACAAGAACAAACTCTCACACTGACAGTGTTACTTTTGCTTCGTTTAAGCTACGCACTGGTTGAAGTTCTTGATTCTGGCACGGTCGAATGTTAATGAGCATGAATCAGGAAGTATCACAATCACGTACGAGTCTTAAGATAGCTTCAAGTCCTCGAGAGCATTCGCACCCACAGCACATGGGAAAAGCTCAGTGAACTCTGAATGAGGACCACTCAACAAGGCTCGAAATTTCACATAAAAGGGGAGAAGTTCCGGAAAGACACGCTGAAGCCCCGAGAAGCATCCCACATCATCAAGTTCATCTATGCTTTTGCAAGCGGGTGTAAAGATGGGAGGCATTGAATATACGGGTTTTCAATGATATAGGAAACAGATGACGATCTCACGAGGCTCCAATACGCATAGTTTTGATTCTGAACATGTTAAACAACGAATCGGGAGGCAAAGTAATCACGCTTAAGTCTTCAGTTGGAATGGAAGATACTTCGCACTAAGTATGACCTGATGATATTATGTCAAGTAAGCTCACTTAGTTAAGTACTTTCCATTGGCGGATTCTATGGCATCGCTCTTCGAGGTGATTGAGGATATAGAGCCACTGTGCTTTGGTAAAGGATCCAAGCAAGCGTAGTGATCCAATCGATGCTCGTAAATTCAGTTCTGTGCCTTGTTTCTCTCGTGTGCGTATTCATCTGTATTCATTATCAGCCAATATATAGTAGATAACAAAGTCTCTGAGGGTCAAGAGAGAGCACGTACCTTGTTCTATCCTGTCATCCCATTCATACCTGGCTTTTCCGAGAATCGTATCAATCAACCAGTCCCTTTTGATTGTACCTGTCACAATATGATTCTTAGCATCTTCGCCATACACAGCAGCCAGCAAAAGATCATCATATCGCCTCTCCTCAGAAAGGTAGAACATGTCCAGTGATTGACCCGGATCTCCTGAGTTCCTTTCGTTCAGATCCAGCTCGTGAACCAAGTCGATATACTCGGAAACCGTAGTGAGTGGACGATATCGGGCATCTAGTCCGGCTTTCATCTCCTTTTCGAACTCCTCAATCCGTTTGCCTGCATCTGTCTTTGAACGGTTGGGCTTCTCTTTTTGAGCCTGCTTGATGCGGGCTATTGTGAGAGCGGCAATACCACCGCGTCGCTTGCCTCTGCGCTGGCTCATTATGAGCGGTGCCTTTTGTCGGTAAGATGGGCTCAATGAGAGGAGATGTGATGAGGAGAAGCTGGAATTAAAGCTGATTTGAGGGCGAAGAATAGATCTGACAACAGGAAGTTATCGAGAGGCCGGTAGCTGAAGCGGTTGGTAAAGCGAATACTGCTAACGTTAGGCGTAAGTTTATGCGAAAGAAGGATCTGAGGGCATCGCAGAGCTTAAGAGAGCAATGTCGTCGAGATGTCGGAATTGCCGTGGGGTTGCTGAAGTTGCTTGTAGGAGGAAAAAGCGGACCGTCTCTGTGGATCGGCAAAACACCGGTAGGCCAATTACGGACCCCCTCTTGTTGCCTTTCTAAAGGATGAATTTTATCTAATCCATCTCGCGAATTTGGGTGTCGTATGATGGTGTTGAATTCTTTCTCCGGGTTGCCGAGACTCGCCAAGACCTCTTTGTTTGTCTTGAGTCCGCCTCTCAGCAACAACAACTTTTCGACAAGCATCTCACAACATGTTGCAGCCATCGACAAGCAACACTCAAAACCTGAAAAGGAAATCTCGCCAAAGCTCTCCGTCGGCAGCAAACCAAAGCATCTCGAAAAGATTTCGCAGTGACACGACTTTCAGCGGCAAGGAGACGCTTGACTTGGAATCGGAGCCGGTGAAGGCAAAGGCCAACTACAAGCAAGCCTATAAGGCAAGGAAACGACGCCTCGAGAGGACTAAGAGACGTGACGTGAAAAATACAGTCACCTCCGCCACATCTTCCACCCTGTTGTCTGGCTCGATTGCTATTCCTCAATCGTCCATCTAGGGGATGGATGAGACAAACATAGCTCGAGAGTGGGATACTCCCTGTAAGTTATCATCACTCCCGAACTACGCTCTCGCTAGCATACTGAATAGACGCTGATTCCTTTAACTAGACCAGTTTCTCTCGGAGTACATTGACTACAGCAAGTACATCGGTGCCGACCAAACGGAGGACACAGTTGAGAATGTGGTTGCGATACGATCAAATGTTGTTGACGATAAGGCTGCTCAGCGCTGGCCAGAATCAGCTGGTGACATGGCAATCATCTTGAAGGAAGAGCTGGGTTTCAGGTCGGAGTTCGTCAAATGCTGGTCCTTTGCCTCCAATGAGTTTGAACGCCGATATCCTTCAATGTCCCCATTTTGTAGCATTGGTGTCGTTTGCTTTGTGGAAGAGGTTTTATCTGCCGTCTTGAAGATTCTGAGGAATGACAATGCGACAGGAGAAGAGAACATAAAAGACGAACACCAGAGTATTCTTGGACAGGTAATCGATGACCGTCAAAATGGTGAGATAGGCAGGGTTGAAAGTGGAGTAGGAAGTGAGGGTCCACAACAAGATGTCGGTATTGAGAATTTCCAGAAGCAGGATGAACCTAAATGGCTTCTCGAGCGTCGGTTAGCTATGGTCCAAATAATCGACAAACCGGATCTACCACTAAAAGCCGAGGGATCCATCAGAGACTTTTTAGAAGCAGAGACTGCCCTCGAGGATATATGGCTTTACCACGGATCGCACAGAACGTCTCGACTGTTCTCATTTGCAAAGAGTGGACTTCTCCCTTCCTCAAGAAAAACATTCTACTCCACAACACCAGCTGTTTATCTGGCGACGTCATCAGTATTCGCGGTTTGGTATGTTGCGGAAACTTGGGCAGTGGATCGTATCACCGACTTGTGGGGTGCTCAAAATGTTAGGAGCCTCAGCTGGACTGATAGAAAAGCGGATATACGTAGGAACATCTCCACAGACCTATCAGAAGTTCCATGCGTGTTGGTGGAGGTAATACTCGAGAGAAGTGTGAGGTTTGAGGAGCAAGTGGGAGGAAGATGGTGGGTCTTGCAGACTGCGAAAGAAGAGCAAGAGGTAAACCCACTCCCTCGAGGCTTGCGTTTTTCAACTGACACAGCCCCGCAGTTCATCTCCAAAAACCTCGCCTCCGAAGACACGGAATTTCCCAACACTCCACCGGGAGCTCCTGACGACGATGCCGACTGGGACCGGATAGTCGAACAGACTCAAGGTGCTAGTTTGAAGCCGATCTGTATGACAGTTGAGCACAGAGAACTTGTTGGAGAGAAGCCGGCATTTGTGGCAGCACGCAGTCTTCACTCTATGGCCCTCGTCAATGAACGAATCACCGGAATCTACGGCCTGAACATGTACGACCAGAACAAGGAGTCCTTTGCGAATCAATGCGCAAGAGCAAGACCGGCACAGAAGTAACTGTTCTTCGAAGTCAGGCCTCATTATTCCACAATTTGAGGAAAGACAAGTATTAACTGATATTATAGCGTCTTTTGCCATCACAATGTGGTCCTTTTGTCCTCACATTCCCGTTGCTCTTACATTCCACTATTTCTGTTCTATTCCCTCCGTTGCGTTGCGTTTTATATCGGGTTATATCGTCCGCACTTCAAGCCATTAAGGTGTCTCTTTTCAGCCCATAAAGCCTCTATGGACTCGGCTATTTCAGATTCAGCTACTTTTGCTTTTCGCCAGATCATGGACAAAGCCATCAAAGCTTCTTCCCCAGCATCGAAATCTTTATGGACTTGGCAACTTCGAACCAAGTCACTTTTATCTATCTTTCTGGAGTGCCTTATCAAGGTCAGTCACCAAATACTCTCGAGCCATAGTGCTAGCCTCGCCAAGCCCAGCGCCCGCGAAAATGGCGGACTTTCCGCGGACGCTGGGCTTGGCTAGGCTACCATAGTGCCCCTCTAACCATTACGAGACCTCCGCCTCAGCATCTAAATCCCATTGCGCATCAAGACAGCTTTTTGATATCCTACTTTCAAGATTACGCGCCAAACATCGTACTTTCAGGATGCAGAACTGTAGAAAAGCATATCCTTTTTAACCTAGATGGCCATTGTGTGTTGTTCATATGGTCAGGTTTAGAGAATTGTTTATGACTGGGTCCCTTCGTTCACTAATGTAATAAGAAGTATTGTGGTATGCTATCATACAACCCTGGGTTATTATTTTGCTCTACTTTGATCTTCTTCTCTTGTTTAACGTGAATGTACAATTTCTTGGGCGTTCGGGACAACACTGATTACTTACTTTATGACCATTACCCATCATTTCATGAACGGAAACAGGGGAATACGAAGAACTTGCTGGTTGATCACCGCTTCTTGCCCGGAGATAGTTATGGTAAGTACTTGATACATCAATTAATAGACCGCAATGCACAAAAGTATCATCCTTCGCCAATCAAAGCACAAAGCAATAACCCTTGGTATTAAAAAGCAGCCAGAAATAACAGTAAAAGAAAGCAGCTAAATACAGCCCACGCACCATTAACCCCCTTCTCTCTTTCACCGCCAACAATCCCCCATCCCAGCCCCCAGGAGGAACTCAAGGCATAATCAAATCCCTCCCAAACAGACTCCTCCTCCCCCAATCCATCGCCAACATCATCCTCGTCCTAAAACTCACACTCTGCGCAAAATACACACTCCTCCAGAGATACATTGCCACCAGTCCACCGCCAATGTTCCAGCCGCCGCCGAGATCAAAGACTGCTGCGTTGCCGACATAGGCGAGAGAGCCGAGGTGTCGGTAGTTGAAGGCTTTATAGACAGATTCGTCCTCGGGGAAGACGGTGGGCTTGTGAAGAAGCTGGGGCTTGCCGAGGAAGGAGGGTTGTGTAGTGATTGGAGCACCGGCAGAGGGAAAGTGTGGGCTGCGTGCAATGGCGTTGAGTTTATGGGCGAGGTAGATACCTTGTTGATTTGCACGCTGAGCTGTGGCGGGGAGGGAGGTGAGTTTGCTGTCGATTTTGTCGAGGAGGACCTTGAGTTCCTGGATGCTGAGCGTGCCGGATTTGTCGGTGTCAAAGTCCTGGAAGAGTTTGTCGAGGCGGCGCAGGTGCTGGCTTGTTTGAGGGAAACGCTTTTTGATTTCTTTGGCGAGGGCGCGCCATTCGCCGAAGCTGAGTTGGATGGAGTCTGTGTCGACGGCTTTTCGGGAACCGGTGCGGCGCTCACGCTGGGAGAGGACTCGGTCGGTGATGAACTCGGTTAGGTGCTCGGCAATGTTGTTCTTAACGGTGGAGCAGTCGCCGATGGCATAGACGTCGCCGGAGTCGTCACCAATGAGGCGGAGGTGGGAGTCGGTCTCGAGAGCGCGGCGGTTCTTTTGACCGGGAAGGGATTTGGCGAGGGCTTCGCAGAAGGGGACTTGGCCGACGCCGGTAGACCAGAGGCAGAGGCCGAAGGGGAGTTCTTTCGTGATGACTTTGGTGCGGTCTTCGGTATCTTTTTGGGAGAAGATGATTCGGTCGGGGCGGACTTCTTGGACACGGGAGTTGGTGAGGACTCCGATGCTGTCTCGGGCAAACTTGGACTGAAGGAAGAGTTAGCTGGGTCCAGTGCTAGTAGTAGGGATACTTGCCTCAGCATATGTAGAGAGAGCTTCATCGTAGGTATTCAGAATATGGCCAGCCGACTGGATGAGATGGATAGAAATCTCATTGCGGAGAATCTTGGGATACTGGGTGATCATGTCCTCATTGATCATATCCGACAACTCAGCAGCAAACTCCACTCCAGTAGGACCACCACCACAAACCACAAAAGAAAGCAGTTTCTTCCTCTCATCATCCGTCGTAGTTGGCAGACAAGCCCTCTCAAAGTTGTCAATCAGTTTTTGACGAATACGTCTAGCATCACCGGAACTCTTGAGGGCAAGTGTATACTCCAATCCTGGAACACCATGGGTATTTCCCGTAGCACCTGTTCTCCGTTAGTCCAATTGATCCACTCCATTTCCAGCACGAGTAGACTCACCAACACCGATAACCAGCTTGTCATAAGGGACATAGAAGCTCCTCTTCTCGCCATCATCCATAACCTGACTGACCTCTACCAACTTATTCTCCAAATCGACACTCTCCGCCGAAGCCCTAATGAAATGCCCCTTCAACCTCTGCAACACCCTTCGAATCGGCTCCATCAAGCTTCTCAACTCCACCGTCCCAACAGTCGCGCTCGGCAGCAATGGCGTATACAAAAAGTAATTACTCGTGCTGATGACGGTGACATTCCAATCCTCCTCCTTGAGGTTCTTCAGCAGACCCACACTTCCCCAGCCAGTACCTAGCACGACGAGCTTGGGCTTGTCGGCACATTTGCGGGTGGCTTCAGAGTCTTCTTCGTCGACGAGGATTTCGGCAATGGGAAGGTTTTTGGGGCCGCCACGGACGGGAGAGAGAGCAACTTCGGGGATGGAGAGGTCGCCAAACTCGGCGCTTTCTTTGTAAGTTGTTGCGTCGTAGATGAAGAAGGCGAGGGTTGCACCGGTGATGGTGAGGACGGAGAAGCCGAAGAAGGCGAGGCCGCGGTAGACGAAGCGGAAGAGACGGTATTGGGGTTTCTTGGATTTGAAGAGGGCTTCAGTTGAGACCACTCTTTTCGTTACTTGTGAGGTGAGACTGGGGCTCTGTGATCGTGATGCTGTGGTGGGGTTGCTGGTGAAGAACGGATGACGGCGGTGCGGAGTTTGTGAGTGCAAAGAGCGGACTTGTGCGGGCTGAAGGGTCCTAGTTCTGACACTAGGCAGGGACCGGACTGATCGCGATAACGAGCGATACATCGTGAAGTCGACAAGGGTATATTGCAAGACAACAAAAAGTGTAGGAAAAAGAGGGGTATATAGGAGGAGGATGTAGGTTCAATGGTCCTCCAGTTGTTGTGGGTTAATACAGCTGAAGTATCCTTCCCTGGGTCCCTGTTATCAGCTTGCGTTTGCACCCCCAAATCATGGCCGCCTGAAAGTTGCCAAGACAGGACCTGAATTTGGGGTGCCCGTACGTCATATGTACAGGGAAACTTTATGGCGGCACTCGTATTCATTTCGGCTGGACCCGCAATAAGCTTGTCCTGACCAAAGATCCGCATTAAGCTTTGTAGATCCGACACCAAAAGCCATATTTTTATGTACCGTCAAGCACCACCAAACAACAAGCTTAAACTGAATAGTGCACAATAAATTCCTCATGGTATTCTATGATATTGCTTGAAGATACGTCCACTGCATTACTAATTCGTATGTAAAGTACCCATGATGCAAAAGGGAATATTGATACCGATAAATAAGTCAAAATGAAAAGGAAATATAACCGAAGAAAAGGAGAGTAAACATAAAACCCAAAGCGCTGAAACATGGAAAACCCCGAACCTAATTATGAAAGTCTACGAATGATTTTTTGATAATCCCCAGGAAGAAAGGAAGGGAATCTATTTCATCGTCACCTCAACACGTCCCTCGTTTCCGGGGTTGGTGTTGAGAGATGGGAGGAGGTAGGTGATATCGTCCCATGGATGTCTGTAAAGACCAGTTCTCAATCTCTTCTGATCGAGGTAATGGGCAATGAGACCAATGGAACGACCCAAGACGAAGAGACCGTTGAGGACACCCATCTTGAGGTAGTCTTCGGCTTCTTCGGGTGTGAAGGCGCCGCAGTTTCGGATGAGATCGACGAAGCAGACAGCAACGCAACCATCGACGTTCAAGATGAGGTTATCCTTCTTCGATGTGGTGACAGTCTCAACGGCAAGGGCGTAATCGAGGAGCTTGTGGTTGGGGAAGCGCTTCAGGACGAACTCCTTGACCAACTCGACACGGAGATCTGGGTTGTTGCGGGACTTGACCTTGTGACCAATACCAGGAACTATCGTGCCGTTAGTAACAGTTCTCAAAAGGGTGCCTATCAGAAAAACTTACTGAGCTTGTTCTGCTTTCTCATGGTATCAACGAAATCTCTTGGGGAAAGACCCTTGTCGAAAGCGTTGGTGAACTCGGCAGCGGCACCGTCCAAAGCACCTCCGAAACGCTCACCAATGGTCAAGAGACCAGCAACGAGCGAAGAGATAAGATCCTTTCCGGCTCTGGTGGTAATGATGGTGTTCATGGCACCAGAGACAGCTGGACCGTGATCAGCGGTCAACATGAGAACCATCTCCAAGAACTTGGAGGCGTAGTCTGGAAGACGTCTACGGAACCACAAGAGAGACATGACACCGCCAATGCCAATATCCTCCTTAAAGACATCGGAAATTGGCATTCCAGCGTAGAGAAGTTCCTGTCCTCTGTCGTCGGAGATGGTGGAGATGAAAGCAGCTGGCTTACGGATGAGACCGAGCTCCTGGGCCCAAGAGTAATCCATTGGGATCTTTGGTGGAGCTGGCTCTGGCTTGGGCACGATGGTACCCTCGTCCACCAACTTCTGGTACACCTGTCTGAGGGTCTCTGGGAACTCCTCAAAGGTCTCTGGGACGTAGAAACCAGCATCCTTCATGGCCTGGTTCTTTGCCTTGGCGGTCTCGAGATCGGAGTTGGCGAACGAACCGGCGTGACCGAACTGAACCTCAGTCTTGAACATGCTGGCGCAGGTTCCGATGGCCCAGGCGACAATTGGCTTGGTGATCTGTCCGCTCTTCACAGCCTCAATGACACGGTACTCCTCAACACCACCGACCTCACCAAGGAGGACGAGGATCTTGCAGTTTGGATCGGCCTCGTATCTAGCGTCTCGTTAGCGTATGGTCTACAGTGGTTAGCTGTCGCATTTGCCCGCGTACCTGAGAAGATGATCGATGAATGTGGTTCCGGGGTATCTATCACCACCAATGGCAACACCCTCGTACACACCATCTGTGACAGTAGCGAGAATGTTGTTGAGCTCGTTGGACATACCTCCAGACTTGGAGACGTATGCGACGGAACCGGCACGATAGAGCTTGGAGGCAACAATGTTGTCCATCATACCTCCGGTGTTACCAATCTTGAACGATCCTGGCTTAATACCACCGACGGTAGCTGGACCAATGATGGTGATCTTCTTCTTCTGAGCATGGTACAAAATCTCACGGGCACGCTGAAATCACCATTAGTGCCATTCAATTGATTTTGGTACTGGTCACTTACTCTCTCTGGTACACCCTCAGCAATTATGGCAATGGTGCGGATTTGTGGGTGTTGCATCAGCTCCATTGTGCTGTTGTAAACGGAACGGGAAGAAGCAAAGTTGACAACAACATCGACATCAGGATGCTTCTCCATAGCCTTATCGACGCTCTGGTAGACTGGAAGGAGAGTCTCTGATGTTCCCCAGTACCTGCCGTACTCGTCAGTCTCGCATTTCCAAACCCGACCAGTTCTCCGAAATCGCTAAAACTCACATCTTGCTGACGAACTGTCCTCCGAATGGGTAGATGATACCAGCTACCGATGGTGTGGTACGCTTGCAGATAAAGTCGAAATCCAACATGCCTGGCTTCTCGTCAGAACCGTCCCAATTCAAATCATCGTGATCTGGTAATTCGCAACATACCCTGGCATGCCTTTGGCTGCAATCCATAGACGAAAGCTCTGGTCTTTGGGTGGAAAAGAGTGTGTTCGGCGGGTGGAGATCGTGGGCGGGAAGGAGCGGTGAAACGACGAATGTTGTCATTTGCGCTGCTACCGGCACCACCTGGTGGGCTGAGTGTTGACGAGGCCATGATGTGTGTTTGTGTGAAGGAGAGTGTATCTGTCTAAAAGTTGAGGCCAAACGTTAGAATTGAGGTTCTTCTTGAGGAAGGAAGCGAGACAGGTCTCCTAAATAATGGAGACCGATCGCCTGGGGAGCCAAAGACCCCCAAACTGTTATCCACATCCAAGCCACCTGCTAGCAGCACAACACCGAGCAAAGCACAAGCAAGGCAACAAAATAACGAGGATGGAGTCTGAGAAAGTTCACAAAGTGTGCTCACCTATGAGGAATTGACTGGAATAGCTACACGGATACCAGTCGACAAGTCGAGGCGAGGATGTTTCGAGGAAGGAGGATTGCTTCCGACAAAGAAGGTGAGGATGGTGGACAAAAAAGAGGGCAACTGAGGATTGGAGAGCACTTCGACGGTCGTCTTAGTAGATTTGAGGTGGGAGGTGTTTGGGAGGTTCCACAGGCGGGGCCACAAAGGGATCTAGGCAGGTCCCGGGCCACGTATAACGAATGGGGATGATCGGGGATGTAGGGGAACTTGGGTGTGTGTCATTTTTGGGTCAGATGCGAATATGTGTTGTCTATGGAATGTCCATCCCCCTCCACACACATCTTGGAAATAAACATTGAGGCAGGGAAACATCCGAACGGTAGAAACAAAATCTGCTTCATCAAGGGTGAAATTAATGAACCCTTGGACTCATAAAGTGGATCCCCCTCAACATCGAGAGGTTTTTGTCGGGCGCCGGAATGATGAGATGCCCTGCCGACCGGCTCCATCGACTAGTATTCGCTCATGAAATCAGACGGGATGCGATCCGGAGCCTCAGTTCGCCGATAATTTTATATCTCTTACATTTTATAATAAGGCATTCAATTGTCTTTGTTTCGGTGTAGAAAAAGTATATTTACGAGCTGCAATTGACCAGTTTCGCTACAAGCATTTCGGTGTCCGAATCATACTCCACTGCTGCCATCGTGAGCAAGCTTGCAAGCCAACACATGAAGATGATGTATCAGGTTGCCATTGCCCCCCGTACATGCTGCGTCTAGCGTTGTGGATGCCAAAGGTGTTGTTGTCGTCCGACAGAGGGAAATAAATCTACAGGCCCACAGCTGCTACTCCTAACTTTCACGTCGAGGCGAACGGCTGGGGTTTAGTGTCCTTGCGTTAGTGGCTGGTTCGAGTTTCTAAATCATCATAGGTTTCTGCCGACATCTTTGTTGCAGTAGGACCAATACACTTTGTCGATATCGTTGGAATCCCAACAAGAAAGCGAAAAAAAAGATACGATCCGTCACACACAGAAAGTTTTTGTCCAATTTTACGGTGTCGCTTCGGTTCCATGGTCGCTTTTCGGCGTACGAGAGGTCCGTTGCAGCTGATGCCGGTCGGTGTTGCTGTCGGTGGCTTTTCGGTCGATTCGTGTATTCCGTGTTCCTTGTGCTGTCAGGCACAGAAGCATCAAACTTCCGGTTCTAAACATATCCAGGCGAGACAGGCTAGGATCGTAGCCGGCGGCGAACGTTAATTGTGGATCTTGAACCATGTCGCCAGGCTGTGGATCTGTCCATCCCTATCCCTTAGTTTCGAAGGCCGTGCTCTCACAGGTAGAAGTCTCCACTCAAAGTGTCCACTGTGGTGTTTTGCTGGTCTCTCTGGCCCCTCCTTTTTCGCTTGGCTACCCCACCACAGCCAGTCGGGCCCCTCCCAAATTCCCCTGAACTTGGCGTGCCTTTCAACAACGGGCCCGGCCACCGCCTTTTCTGAGAACACCGAATGACACACGGCACCTACCGCATAGCCCCGATCACCAACATCGTAACGCCTGGGCCGACCTGACTAGCAAACACGCCTCGAATCCCTCCTCCCTCGCTGCGCTTATTGTTGTGGTGGAACCCCGTCGATCGTCGTACTCTTACCAGCCTCACCTCAATTCCTAAATTCCTTCCCTTCTACCTTCTTTGGAGTCACCGTCTCTCTCTCTCTCTCTGCAATTGTCGACAACCAGGAACTTTGTATTCCCATCCAACCATCTAAACCTTCTTCTTTAATCGTCACGAAGCCCGTTGTCGAAGATCTCCCAAATAGTTTCTGCGTAATTGCTGAGGTACGTTTGTTGTCGTGGTTGTGTTGCTGAGTTGCTGTTCGACCCATCCATCACCTTCCCTTCGTCCTCCGAGAGCGGCCAATTCCCCCCACTACTGGTAGACCTGCTTCATAAGGAACCGCCAATAACAAAAAGCTAACCATCTCCTTCCTCTCTTCAGTTCTTCTTACCTGCAACTTACCAACAACACCTTCTCCACAATCCACAATGTCTGCCAAATCAATCTACGAAGCCGACGGAAAGGCGATTCTCTCATACCACCTCACTCGCTCAAAGCCAATCAAGCCCTCACCTCTCGCTCCTCCACAGCACAATGCCCCACCAAAGCTGGCTTCTCTCCACTTCTCGGAGGGTGAGTCTGTCCGCGGTGTTCTCGACCAGGCTGAGCAAACCTACCCATGGCTCCTTACCCCAGGTGCTCGTTTTGTCGCAAAGCCAGATCAATTGATCAAGAGAAGAGGAAAGTCCGGTCTTTTGGCCCTCAACAAGGAGTGGCCAGAAGCAAAGGCCTGGATTGAAGAGCGTGCCGGTAAGGATATCGTTGTCGAGGGCATTCAGGGTGTTCTCCGTCAATTTTTGGTTGAGCCATTCGTGCCTCACAAGCAGGAGGAGGAATACTACATCAACATCAACTCAGTGAGAGAGGTAAGTCGCAAGTCGTTCAGTTTAGCGTTTCCCGGCTTCGTTTGGCAGATTTCTTTGGTGCGCAGGAAGCCGGATCTTATAAAACTGGCTATCCGGGCGAGCGGAATGCAACCCCTCCAATTTTCAACCCGGGATCAACAAAATCTTTTTTTGCCCGATAGTCAGATCTCGCTACCCCTTTCACACGTTCCTTACATAGCCGTGACAGGCACAATGACAGCCGATGATGCTAACACGATTTATTCTCCGTAGGGCGATTGGATTCTCTTCACACATGAAGGTGGTGTTGATGTTGGTGATGTCGACGCCAAGGCCGAGAAGATACTGATTCCAGTCGACCTCAACGAGTAAGTCTCAACACGCAATGCAACAAAGTCAATGCTAACTGATATCTCGTAGCTTCCCATCGAACGAGGAGCTTGCTGCCACTCTTCTCAAGAAAGTTCCAGAGGGTGTCCACAATGTCTTGGTTGACTTCATCACTCGCCTCTATGGCGTCTACGTTGACTGCCAATTCACTTACCTCGAAATCAACCCTCTCGTCGTCATCCCCAACGAGGACAAGACCTCTGCTGAGGTTCACTTCTTGGATTTGGCCGCCAAGTTGGATCAGACTGCCGAGTTTGAGTGCGGAGCCAAGTGGGCTATTGCCAGAGGACCAGCTGCCCTTGGTATCACTGTTCAGAGAACTGCCGGAAAGGTCGACATCGATGCCGGACCCCCAATGGAGTTCCCAGCTCCTTTCGGTCGTGAATTGACCAAGGAGGAGGCCTACATTGCTGAGCTCGATGCTAAGACTGGTGCTTCGCTTAAGCTTACTGTGCTCAACGCCAACGGAAGAATCTGGACCCTTGTCGCTGGTGGTGGTGCTTCCGTCGTTTACGCTGATGCCATCGCTTCGTGCGGCTTCTCGAGTGATCTCGCTAACTACGGTGAATACTCTGGAGCCCCAACCGAGACACAGACGTAAGTTATTTCGCTTAAACTAGTAAAACGCCTGCTAATCCTTCTTTTAGTTACTTCTACGCCCGTACCGTCCTCGATCTTATGCTCCGGTCGCCCATCGATCCCCAGGGCAAGGTCCTCTTCATCGGTGGTGGTATTGCCAACTTCACCAACGTTGCCTCGACATTCAAGGGTGTTATCCGTGCCCTCCGCGAGTTCGCACCTGTGCTTATTGAGCACAACGTGAAGATCTGGGTTCGTCGTGCCGGACCCAACTTCCAGGAGGGTCTCAAGAACATCAAGAATGTTGCCCAAGAGCTCAAGCTCGACATGAAGGTCTATGGACCAGAGATGCACGTTTCCGGAATTGTAAGTTTCTTGCTGTGTTCCAATCACCGAAGTAGTTCTAATATCGCAATAGGTCCCACTCGCTCTTCTCGGAAAGAACCCATCTGGCGTCCAGGAATACCAAGTTTAAGTACATAATCTTCGATCACGCAACCAAAAACAAGGCCGTCTTTTCTTTTCTGAGGGATTACATACCATATAGACCTTTAAAGTTTTTCGTCCCTTCCGCTCCTCCATTCCCCTGATTCCATCCGGTCTTCCAACATCTTTTCGCATTTCTTCTGTTCTAGGGTTTTTCGCACGGTACTTAGTTTTCTTAGTTTTTTGTTAATTTTATTTGGGGTCTTCTGTTCATGCCGGTGGTCATTTAGGAACTTCTTTTGTGCCTGCTGTGCCTCTTGTGCCTTTGGTACCTGTATGTTGTCGTCTGGATGCTTTCGCTGTGCCTGGTTGAGCACTTTGCATTTGACGCCGCTCGCGGCGTTAACAACCACACCCCACTTCAATGTTGCTGCCCGCTTTGTGCTTTGTGCTGTGACCCGCAGGCATTGACAGGGGGTACTGTTGGAAGGTATCACCATGCGTGCGCTAACCTACCTGTTGCCAAGTACCGAACCGACTTCTTGGGAGCCAGTTTGGAATCCGGTTCAGTATGTACTGCAGTGAAATATGCATGTTGATGGAGCTATGAGGACATGTGAGCGGTTGATAGTAAGTCGGTCCGAGTCGGTTTCTCAAGCCAGTGGGCTCTGAATGTTGGAAGCAACTGGCAACATTGGGCCACCACCCACGAATAATCTCCGACAACCGAGACGACAGAAAGGTTGCCGGTTCATACAAGCAAGAGCACGAGAGGTAAGTGGGAAATCAGTCACCGAATGAATCAAAGCAGGCTTGAGAAAATGAGAACAAGAACAAGTAGGTACGATCCACATCAATTCAATTCTAACAGTAGTATAGTAAACAGAAATCTAATCCCCCCAATAAATATTTGAACCGATAAACCTCAACAACTCCGACCTACAAGCCCTTAGAAATCCAAAGCGGCAGTGTAGTAATCCTCAGCCAGAGATCTCTTAGCTGGTGGTGGTGGTGCTGGCGCTGGCCAGAAAGACCCAATGATGCTTGCGATATCAGCAGCAATACCAGTGACCTGGCCAGCGCGCTCGGTGCGGCTAGGTCCGTTTCTGGCCCTGGCAGACTTGTCCATCTCCTCGTAGACCTCCTCAAGAAGCGATCTCTTCTGGGGAATGAAGGCACCGACGATGCTAGCAAGGTCGGCAGCAATTCCAGTGCCATCAGCGATGCGAGTGAGACTGAGACGTCTGGCCTCCTTGTCCTCCTCGTCGTAGAGATCTCTCTTTGGAATGAAAGTACCAATGATCTCAGCAAGGTCGGCACCGATACCGGTGACCTGACCAACACGCTCGAGACGGCCGGGACCATCGTTATTGCCACCGCGGCCGCGGGCAGACTTGTCCTCGTCGAAGAGGTCGTTCAAGTCACGCTTTGGCAGGAATTGACCGACGATGCTGGCGATGTCGGCGCCGATGCCGGTGACTTGGCCGACGCGGTCGAGAGATGGAAGACGGAAACGAGCGATCTTCTCCTCGAGCTCCTGGATCTCCTGGGCGGAGAGGTCACGCTTCTGAGGCAAGAATTGGCCGACGATCGATGCAATATCAGCTCCAATGCCGGTGACTTGGCCAACACGATCGAGAGATGGGAGACGGAAACGGGCAATCTTCTCCTCGAGCTCCTGGAGCTCTTGGGAAGAGAGGTCGCGCTTTGGAAGGAAGGCGCCGACAATGCCGGCGAGATCGGCCCCGATACCGGTGACTTGGCCAACTCTGTCAAGAGATGGAAGGCGGAAGCGGGCAATCTTCTCCTCGAGGTCCTCGAGCTCCTGGGCAGAGAGATCACGCTTTGGGAGGAAAGCTCCGACGATGCCAGCGATATCAGCACCAATTCCAGTTACCTGGCCGACTCTGTCGAGAGATGGGAGACGGAAGCGGGCAATCTTCTCCTCAAGATTTTCAAGCTCTTGGGCGGAGAGATCACGCTTTGGGAGGAACTGGCCGACAATGCTGGCGAGATCGGCTCCGATACCAGTAACCTGTCCGACACGGTCGAGGGATGGCAAGCGGAACCTGGCAATCTTCTCCTCAAGCTCCTGGAGCTCCTGAGTAGAAAGATCTCTCTTTGGCAAGAACTGGCCAACAATGCTAGTGATGTCGGCAATGATTCCAGTACCCTGTCCAATGCGATCGAGAGATGGGAACTTGAACTTGGCGATCTTCTCCTCGAGCTCCTGGAGTTCCTGGGTGGAAAGATCTCTCTTTGGCAAGAACTGGCCGACAATACCAGCAAGGTCGGCAATGATACCAGTGCCATCAGCAATGCGAGTGAGACTGAGACCGCCTCTAGCTCTGGCCTCCTTGTCCTCGTTCAAGATGTCCTCGACGAGAGAACGCTTCTGGGGCATGAAGGTACCGACAACGGTGGCGATGTCACCGAAGATACCGGTGATGTTACCGAGACGCTCAAGTCTTCCCTTGGCTTGCTTGACCTCCTCCTCAGTGTACTCGGAGATGTCTCTCTTCTGTGGCATGAATGCACCAACAATGCTGGCGATATCTGCGGCGATTCCAGTGCCGTCAGCGATGCGAGTCAGACTGAGACGCCTGGCTTCCTTGTCCTCGTCGTCTTCATGGACGTCTCTCTTTGGCAAGAAGGTGGTGATGATGCTGGTAAGATCGGCTCCGATGCCAGTGACTTGACCGAAACGCTCGAGACGGCCCTTGGCAGCCTTGACTTCCTCCTCGTCGTAGTTCTCGAGAGATCTCTTCTGGGGGAGGAAGCCTTGGACAATGCCAATGACATCGCTGACGATACCGGTGAGGTTGCTGGCGATTTCGAGCTTGCTTCCACCGCCGTTGTTGTTGTTGTTATTGTTGTTGTTGCCTCCCTTTCCACCTCTGGCAGTCTTGTCCTCGTAGTCCTCGAGGTCTCTCTTTGGGATGGCGGCACCAATGATGGTGGCGAGATCAGCTGCAATGCCAGTGACTTGGCCGGCACGCTCGAGTCTGCCTGGGCCCTCGTTGTTGTTGGCTGGTCTGCGTGGAAGGGCGAGAGCAGTGTTGGCGTTGGCGAGGATGAGAACAGCGGCGGAAACGGTGATCATGGAGTACTGCATTTTGAAGGTTTGTGTAGTGAGTGAAGTTATTTAAAATAAGTGTTGAGTTTGTTGGTTTGGGTAGAAAAAGATAGTAAAGATTGTAGTAAGTTGGATAAAAATTAAAAGAATGTGGTAGACCGTCCGGCGGAATGTAAAGAAGATGGGCAAACCAGTTGCTTGAGAATGTAGTTGTTAGAATTGAATGATCTGATGCGATGGAGAAAAAAACATTGGAGTGGATTCGAGGTCGTCTTTATAGAAAATTCATGGCGGTATGATATGGCCATAGTATGGAGAACGAGGCATACGAGTTTACCAGGAGTACTTCGTCTTGGTACTATTTCGGGAAACGAAACAGCAGCCTTACCTCCATCCTCTCCTCTAATGCTGAAGTGATTATGCAGCATGGGCAAGACGTGCACCGGATAACTCGGAAGCATCTCTGGAGTCAGTTAGCAGGGGCAGATTGGAATAAGCATTTAGGCGCGGCGCGGCGCAGTGCTTGGTATCACCTACGCCTTGTAACTTCTGAATGCGGTTAGCTCGGGTTGGAATAAGCATTTAGGCCCTGGAGACAAGACTTCGGTAGAGCTCGCCTATTGTAAGCCGGAGGCCTTCGGATTAAGCTTCGGTCGATTCATCATGCAACCAGCCGTCCTTACGCCCATAGCGTTTGAAACCAATTGAAGCTTTGCTTTGGATGACACGGAAAACTGAAGTCTGACGAGACTTTGGGCGGATAACCACCAGTTGAGCAGTGCGGACATTACATCTTGTAAGCTTAATATGCTATCATTATATCCCTGCTTGCCTTGTATTGCTTCATCGGACATTCTCATCCATTGGTGCCGAAGCCGTTGGCATGCTTTGTCATGCCGTATCCATCGGCTCAACTGCCTGCGCTCTTCGCCCAGAATCAGGAACTTGAAGTGACGTCGACGTTCTGAACAGAGTTTGGGCGAGCTCTGGCACAGAACGTACATATATTCATTCTTACGTCCAATATGCTCGCAAACGCCGTACATCAGCGGTATCGGGGTCGGACGGACCGTGCCATATCCGCGATTCGGAGCCGAACTGACATCTGCTGAAAGTATTAATAGACAACCATAGCATCTGCACGACATCGATCCTGACAGTGACAGACACGGTTTAGCTTCATTATTGGAAAGGAAAGTTCCGAATTGCGGTGAATGCCTGTGCGTAAGACAGTTGAGGTTCTGCATTGTGCGGTGCTGATGACATATTCGAGCGTAGCTAAGTCTGCGCCGCATTCGGTGCCGCCGGGCGCCAAACTTTACGCCAACTCTCGGCAACTTGGTTTTCCGAATTCTGTAGGTTCGCGAATGAAACACCTATCGGGCTTCGGTTTCAAGACATTGTGCACGGTATCCCGTGCTGTCCGTCCTATGTGAGCCTATTCAAAGCTCGGCGCCAATTTCGTAAGACACGTCCAATAGCTTGTCAGATTCTGGCATTTGTTGAGCAAGTAACTTTTGAAGTGTCGTTCTAGAACGTACCGCAGCTTGCAAGCTTGAGGGTGGGATGGTTCGCCTGAGCAAGCATGCAAGCAATTTGCTCTGTTTCTGGGTCCTGACATCAGCGACTGTCCTAAAATCTCACAACATGTTAGTACATGAGCAGCCTTCATCCGTCCTCGTACGAGTCACAATATCCCAATTTGCAATCGTACCTCGTACTCATACCATACAGCTGTGATATTTGATGATCATAAGTCCCAGATCTCTTCGGGAATTCCAACTTGCAAACTTTTCGGAATGTTTGTGCAAGCTCCAGTTGTCATCAGAGGAGCTACAATTCTTGAGATCACTACAATTCCATAACATCACTTCTCAATGCGGCATACTGATTCAGCCTAGATCTTCAAGTTCACTAAGACGAGAATCACCCATTTCTCCACACAAGCAGTAGCAAATTCGGCCTCGAAGTAACATATCAATTTAGGGGAGCCTTGCGTTCCCCTCAGGGTCCAAAAGCGATGTGGACGTCGATCGACCGATATATTAAGGACAAGGTCCGCTGAAACCACAGTAGAATTGACCGTATCAAACCCAGCAAGCCGTCATCCCTCACCCCAAGTATTCATGTCCGGCCCTAACCGAGTACTCAACATAGTAGTAAAAGTAACACGAACATCCATTACCACAAGCAGTCGTTGCCTCCCTCAAAGTATACCGATGAGTAGTGGCATGAATCTCCTTTCCATTCCTGAAGATATCCATTCCGTTCATCCTTCGCATGGTGCGATAACCATTTGTGTAGGCGCCGTTATGCCAATGGACGTCCTCGGGACGGCGTAGGTACGTAGTTGCATCGATTATGCACTTGTCCCAGGTCCATCCTTTACACTTGAGGATAACACCGCGTACCTGGTCGTATTTGTGCGTCGGGCAGGTCATCTTTTGTTGTTCGGATCCGAGGAGGTAGACGTCTTCAGCGAAGGCGAGAGCGGACAGGATGGTGAGTGTCAAGAATGCGAACTTCATGATTGTGATCGATTATGCTGTAAAAGTGTCAGAGAATTTGAGATGATGTGTCGACTGAACGTTTGTATTACTCACCTCTGAAGATGCTGAAACAACTTTGTCAATATTAAAAACTGCGAGAAAACAACCAGACTTTTATGGAGAAGTGAATGTTCCAGGTCCAGGTCCATCAGAGACCTTGTCAGGCGACCACTGCTGGTCTCACCTTCCATTAGAGTTCAGCCGCTCATATCGGCTAGCTGTAAAGGTACATGTATTAGTATGTGCCAAAGTATGCAATGTAGCTTGCGGCTGATCAGTCTCGGCCTGCCCTACAGGGCCCTCCGGAGAAAACGTGGAAGACTCCAGTCCACCTATTCGCAATGAACACGCCGTCGAAGCACATTTGTTACAAATCTGTTTCTCTATACCATTTCAAATTCCGATGGTTCATGTCGTGTAACGAACGGATAACCGACAACTCACCTATGTACGCACTTGCCACTTCCTCTGCAAGAGGTAAGTACCGTTTGTACGTAAATTAACAAAGTACTCCTTTGAAGCGATGTGCTCAGCTTCCCTAGTATGCACTGTCTGAACCGATAAACCAAGCCGTATAAGAAGTTCGCCTACAGTCCATAGATGGTGATGAGACAGCGATTAGGTAGTCAACTCCTGGGCGAGAATGACACAGCCACTTTCTGCAATGTCGATGCATATCGGCCTACAAGTATGAACTCGATTTTTCGGGCCGATATGCGGATAACCAATGATTTTGATTGCAAGCTGCAAGGCTATTCATAAAGCTCAGACAAAGTAGTGCCTGATGCATATTGAATTGTATTTTGCCCGGCTTTCGGTTTCTGATCACAGCTGCCTCAACATCCACCAAGGCTGCTACTTTTGGTTCTTGAGAGGTAAATGTTGGATGAGGGACTTGTTGACGACAAGTTCATAGACCAAAGAATTCTCTCAAGACGCTTCCAAATACTATGATCTATGCCTTTACCATTAGCGGAGTCCAAACTGAGTTACAGTAGATTTCACGTCTTGCGGAACTTCATTCGGATGATCAGCCAAGGGGAGCCCGTCGAACCCTGTTGCTGTTGACCAAATAAGCTACAAAGTCAACTTTGGACATCAGGCAGCCAAGTAATCCTCGTACAATACAGGCACAGGTCCAACGAAAAACAATACAAACTTCTTCAACAACACTCAAGACTTCCCGCAGCTCCATAACGTGCTACAACCAGTATCAACCGTGCATATACCTCTCAGTTATGGCCACACTCCTGTCTGTTCATACCCATCAATCCCCCCACCCATCGCCAAAAGCAGTCGTAACCCGTAGTCATCCCTCATAGAGTTTACCGGGAATTCGAGCCGCTCCATGTCGTCTATAACCTGCTGGACTGTGCAGTCGGTCCACGGGTTTCCGAAACACCGGGAGTCGTGTCTTGTTCTATCGTAACTATCGTTTCAGGAATTGGGGCGCTCGGGCTCAGAATTTCTGTTTCATTTGCGTCCTGGCTGGCACTCTGACCGGCATTCCCGTTCGCGGAACTTTGACTCCATGCTTTCTTCATGTGCTTCACGATGCTATCATCTGTTTGTGTCATTCAATGTCAGTGTATTTCGTGGTGTATGGGTCGTGAAGATGGTTCATGTCAGAAATGTTAATTAGAGAGCAAAAACACGTACGTACCTGGATTCTTAATGATCTCCCGTACCTTGTTGTACATCGCTATGAGCGTCTGCCCTAGATTTCCGAGCCCGATAATCATTGCAATAACTTGACCAGACCCTGTGAGATCGCTTACACCTTTAATGGAGTTCCATACGATCATGGATTCCACTGAAACAGCAATCCACACGAGCCAAAGAAGTTGAAAGAACGGAAACGTAAAAGCTCTTGAGACTCGACCAGACCCAGTAGTTCTTAGTTTGAAAGCCTTGTCGAAAGTTGGGGAAACCTTCCTTCTAAAGAAATCATCATAAAGTCCTACGGTCCTCCGTGTCTGGGAAGCAGCCGGCTTGGACGGCTCTGCAAGAAGAAGGTCCAACGCCTTCACGGTATAAGCACCCAGACCTCTTCCTAGGTGACGTGGGCTCTTTATTGTTCCTGCGAGCAAGCGACCTGCCTCTTTTAAGGCGAATATTCCAGTCATTGCGAGAAGTGGGGTAACGGTCCAGCTGATAACGATAAGGATAAACGTACTGTGAACTCTGTTTAGGGTTTGAAACCATCCGTCAATTTCCACGGCAACAAAAAAAAATGCCAATTTTGACTTCTGTGGACAGGCCGCCAAGTTACCAGCATTCACTACGCCGCCTTCCAGAGTTGTAAACATAATATCCATTCCCAGCCACCAAAACCAGAGGTTGAAAGTTAACATCCAGGCCCCCAAGGCGTGCTGTGCCGCCATATCCCTCAAGGTCAGTGGCGAACTCGCCAAACCTTCCTGGAAGACCTCTGCTCTGAAGTCCAGCCATGAAAATCCAGGTAGCCCACCGGCCCAAAGCGGAAAGGCCAACACCAAGAGGAGGACGATATAAGCTTCAACTGGATGTATCGAAGTCGATGAAGTTGATTTGACCGTGAGCGTGAACATGAGCGGGTATTGGAACCAGAGCGAGGTAGTTCGCATCTGACTGCCATGCGGGCGGCCCCGGAATAAGACCGAAGAGATGCGGAAAGCGAGGATCTGTGCATACAGCCCAATCCGAACACCAAGCCCTATCAGACAGACGTTAGCTGATGCTCATAGGCACATATCAAGTAGGCGACTGAAGTGAAGGGGACTTACCGTAGAGATCACCATCTCCTACAAATACTCCGGTGCAGTTCGATGACATGGAGAGTTCCCAGTACTCGATTGCCTTCTAGAATCAACTACTATCAAGTCCGGGTCGACAAAAGTTGAAGGAAGTTGTCAAGGAAGACAGGGAAATAAAAGCAGCCTCTGGAGTCTCAGCAGCTTTTGTATTTGTGATGTGACTGTGCAGCTTCACAGTCATTGGGTAGAGTCTTGATTCAACAGCTCCGGAATAAGCCGTGTATTTCGATTATGCTGGCACCTAAGGTCTAGAACCAAAAAAGCACCGGGTTTCCATATCCCATCATTCCGTCAAGAAGCAGTCAGTTTGTAGGTGCTCTGAATGGATCGACGTCCACGCAAGTGAGCAGATTGGCTCTTGTCTTGATGCTGTGACTGAGACACCCTCCATCAGGCGTTAACCATGGCCACCTAAACAAAAGAAGCAAGCCAAACTGAGCTCGTCGATCGTCCACATTGGATGTCGTGTTCGAAACATGATTTGGATCTGGAAATTAGTTAGACACTGAAGTAAGAAAACCGTACAAATGGAAGGAGGGGATGCCACGAACGAAAACGATGGTGAGCCAATAGCTGAGTGGGGATGCACGAGTGTGTTCTGGAGAGAAGACTTCGTGGGGCATGGTTCTGCTTCACGAGTGGTGGGCGGACTTTCTGCCTACCGTTTCTGGCGAACCCCCAGGCTCCGTTTGTTTTGCAATCTGTCACCTCCAAAATCCTAGGCCCGCAAGCAACGCGACCCAATCCTTACGACGGGTTTCGAACTCATCAAATACCCAATCCTTTCGAGGTTTCTCCCATCCAACATCCGCTCCCCAAACGACAGAAAACCTTCACGATGTTCGGGTCATTAGCAGCAATGCGCCCCCGCCAGCTCGCCTCCCAAGTCCTCTCATTCGCCCTCGTCCTCAGCACCGCGTTCATGCTCTGGAAAGGGCTCTCAATCGCGGCCGACTCCCCATCACCAATCGTCGTCGTCCTATCCGGCTCGATGGAGCCCGCCTTTCAACGAGGAGATTTGTTATTTCTCTGGAATCGGTCACCAGACACCAAAGTGGGGGAAATTGTGGTCTACAATGTCGCTGGGATGAACATACCGATTGTTCACCGAGTCGTGCGGAATCATCAGGGAGACTTGCCGGGAAAGAAGCTCCTTACCAAGGGTGACAACAATGGGGCGGATGATGTCGATTTGTACGCCAGGGGTCAGTTCTACCTCGATAGGGAGAAGGATGTGATTGGGAGTGTGGTGGGGTACATACCGTTTGTGGGGTATGTGACGATTATGCTGAGCGAGCACCCTTGGATGAAGACTGTGATGCTGGGGATTATGGGGTTGATGGTGGTGTTGCAGAGAGAATAGTTGGATTGGTCAGAAGGAAGCGGATGGACCTTTGTGCTGGTTCGGTGTGGCTGGCGGCAGGTGGTCGGTGGGGCTTTACTCTCGGTATCTCACACGAAGTATGGCCGTTTTGATATTGGACTACATATACGGGCTCATAATGGCATTTTGTTCAGCGATTCAGATCCGTCAATTGCATTACTTTCTTATCTCAGCTACTTCTTGCTATACATCGAGGCCGAATCGACCGAAATGTGATCGTCTTCTACCGTCACTGCAACGCGCTGTTTGGATGGCAATGGTGGAATTCCCAGCAGGCCACGGAAATGATTTGTAGCGGTGTTTCCTGTTGCTAATCAGAAAGGAAGAATGGGAAAACATGAAGCTGGTTGCTTACCTGGCTCCTTATACACCACTTGCGAGAAGTACAGAGCAACATTCTTCACCGCCTGCAGTAAGCTTCCAAAGCCCACAACCAAAGGTATGACTTGACCAGATCCGGACAGCGTCCCGACTCCCTCGATGCCATTCCATCGAATCATGCACTCCACTGCGATCACCAGATAGAATTTTGCGAAGAACTGATACAACACCCCAGAGATGAAATATGCCGGCTCAACCGCATGAACCAACCTTAGCAACGGAAACAGCGGCTTCCATCGCGGTGACAGAATCTCCTCAAAGTCATCCGGCACCCAGCCCACTTCACGAAGCTCAATCTTGCTCGACAAATACCCACTCTGAAAGAGCAAATCCAGTATTTTCAGTGGTCCAGTGGTAGGATCATCCGGAATGTCATTCTCCATGTCTTCCATCAGCTCCTTTCCGCCCCCGAACCTGAAGTGCGGCATCGTGTGCATCCAAATAATACGCAAGAAGCCGATGGTATTGGTTGCGCGGTTCAGGTTACGGTACCATCCGTCAAGATCAACTTTGGCAAAGAAGAAAAATGCAACTTTTCTCGTCTCTGAACAGCCTGGAGAGGAGGCTATGGCGTTTTCCAACATGAGGTCCATCCCCTTCCAGAGGAACCAGGCGTTGAATATCAAGCGCCATGTTTCCACAAACTCCCTTCCGAAGAAGGTAATAAGAGATGCATCAGAGAACCGCCCGCGCCATACTTGGAAGCCTGCTCCGGCAAGGCTACGTAGCAGAAACATGGCCAAGTGGCATTCAATCGCATGGAGGGGAGATTCGACGGTAGAGACAGCCGCCTTGTAGGCAACTGTTATGATTAGAGCGAGGTAGAACCATATGGCAGACGTAATTGCTCCGGTATCGCCTGGTCTCGGGAAAGTCATGCTGAGCTGAATAGCGAGTAGTTGAGCGTAGAAACCCAAACGCACACCGAGGCCTAACGGTGTCAGATGCATCAGAACAGCTACAGATCAAAGATAAATATCAATCATCGACTCACCATAGAGGTCTCCATCACCTTCAAAACTTGGAGGGCAGTCTGCTGAACTCATTTGTGTCAAGGACACTAACTGTGTGATTTCAAAAGGTTCATGCGTTGTATGGTGAAGTAGTACAGCTAATGAGGCCGTAGTGAGTGATAACTTTTCTGGGGGAAGTTTACTCCCAACCATACATAGGCCCATCTCTGCATGCATGCTCGCCCAAATAAGGGTAAATCTAACTATTTCTGGTTAGCAGTTGACCAGGGGATCATATGCAAAAGTAGTACAGTAAGTATGAAAGTGATTGAACTGCAAGCTTGCAAAACGTTTAAAAAAGACAGTACAAAGGTTGTAGAAACGCATGGTAATGCACTTGCAATATATATATGAAGCCGCCCCGTACTTTGTACTTGCTATGATATTCTAATCATGAGCCTTAAGATCCATCTTCGAGCTTTCGACCGGTGCTGTCAAGGCAATCAAGTCATCCACAGCACTCAGTCCCAACACATCTCGAATATGCTTCGAAATACAATCATCTACACCATCATTAGTATTACCCACCACAGAGGAAGCATTGAACATACCTGGATCCGCACTGATCCTCCTCACATCCAAATAAACCTGCTTCAAACTCGACGCCAAATTCCCCACCCCCAAAATCAACGCCACCACCTGCCCCGTCCCCGTAATATCATTCACCCCCTCGATCCCATTCCACGCAATCATACACTCCACCGCCAACACAATAAACAAAATCGCCACAAACCCAATCGCCGCCCCAAACACATAACAAAACACCCTCTCCCTCGCCTCCCACCTCAACACCTGCACCCGCTTCTCATGCGTCATCTTCCCCGCATCAAACGTACCCCACTGCTCATACCTCGGGTCCGGCGTATACTGCACCGCGGCCCGAACATAGCTCTCAAACTCCGGACTCAACTTCCCCACGCCATCCCCCAGCACTGCATCCAGCTGCCCCAGCACGCCTCTCCTCTTCCCCCCCTCCCTCACAAATAACTTCAACTGCCCAAACGGCGTATTCTCAATCTTGACATACCTCGCCGCCAGCATCGTCCCAATCCCCAGCACCCACCCCGCGAGGAACCACGTATTAATCACCTTATTAAACGTCCTAAACCAGCCATCAATCTCGACCTTTGCAAAGAAAAACGCAATCTTCGACACCCGCCCACACTCCGTCCCATCCGGCACCACATTCCCAAACATCTCATCCATCCCGCTCCACCAAAACCAGGCCGCATACACATGCACCCACAGCATCAAGCCCAGCTTGACAAGGATACTCAGCATGGTGCCGCTCACAAACGCACGGATTGGTTTCCCGCGGGCAGCCTCGGACCAGCTTTTGGCGAGGTCGATGAAGAGTTTGGAGAAGCCGGTGAAGAGGAGGCTGGAGAGGAGGAGCGAGACGATGTGGGATTCGATGGGGTGGATGGAGGTGGAGGTGGCGGCGTTGTAGGTTAGGGTTATGGAGAGGGCGAGTTGGAACCAGATGTTGGCGGAGTCGGCGCTGGTGCTGTCCGAGGTGAAGGTGAAGGAGATTTGGGTTGCGAGGAGTTGGGCGTAGAAGCCGATGCGGACGCCGATGCCTGGGGGTGTTAGCATGGCGGGTCTCGCAACGAGGGTGAAGGAGTGCTCTTACCGTAGAGGTCGTTGTCGCCTTCAAAAGTGCATACTTCTGAGGCACTCATGATCACAGCGAAGTTGAAGATAAAAGATAAATAGAATACTCCTCACAACGAGGAGAGTAGAAGATGCAACAACAGCTCCCTGTAAAGTAACATTGGAGTGGTGGATTCGACCTGCATCGTTAGCCTGCTGATGTTTGAGAATGTGACAGGCAGGCGTCTGAGAGACGTCCCTGAGTGGATGCGGAACCCTGACCGCCAAGGTCCTCCCAAAATAGAACTCATCCAGTCCGTGCCCAAGCAAGTCCATCGAAACACGACTGCGAAAGAGAGACATAACAATCGTGCAAATAATTTGATGTCACTGGGAAAAGCAAAACAGACAGAACAATTCTTCAAAAGTGATTAAGATCATTTCTATATACTTGTAAAACGACCGTCCCAAAACCAAAGCCAGGTGTCCTATACTACAAAATATTTCGAAACAACCAAGAGCCTTTGCGCCTCGACGAGAAAACTCCAAACCAATAAAAGGTAAATTGGCGACTCCAATATCTGCTAATAAGTTCCTCCCAATATGTAATAACCCATCCGGTTCCAACCAATGAAAGCAAAAACCCCTAAAACCTTCCTTCTAATATATAAATGCATTGAGCCATGAAGTCAGTAATGACAGAAACGAAACATGAAACAAAGGAAATAATGAAAATATAAACAAAGGAAATAAGGAAATCGAACAGAAACAAGGGATATTAAAAGCTATAGGACGTTGAAAAGATAAGTGAAGAAGAAGATTGTAGAAGGGATATTACAAACGGTAACATAGACGATACTCTCTGAAGTTCATCAGCCAGAATAGAAAAAAAATAGATATCAAGCAGATGCAAAGATATATCTCAGACCTGGCAAGAAACTCCGAGCAAGAAACAAAGTGAAGAAAGAGAAAGAATTACCGGAAATTCGCAATAGATTTCAGAATGCAACAGGACAGTGACCAGTATTCTTCCAAAAAATAGAACGAATGAGTGACCAACAGGCCACCTCGATAATTCCGACGACCGACTATTAATAGTGATATTAGGGGCAACAAATATAACGAGGTAACCATCAACGTAAACGAGAGTTATCGTCTAACAAAGCAGGGAAAGAAACCAATTCCGGTCGTAAACCTCCATAGAACGCCGACTGAACGAATAATTCAGTAAGATAGTAACAGAGACGAAAGATAAAGCCGCAGGAAGAAGAGGAGGAAAGAGAAGCCGAAAGGAACCGAAGAGGAAGCGGTCTCCGAGCAAATAAAACGCCGAAGCCAACACGCATGAAAGTAGAGCAAAGGTCAACATGAAGATGAAAGCATCAAGGCCTCATGAATATCCTCCAGAAAGCCTAGTTCTGTTCGACTGGGGTCTCAGTCTTGCGCTCCTTGAGGGACTCGGTTGGAGATGTGACATCACGCTCCCCGGAGAAGTTCTCAGCAGTTGGCGAGGAGAAAGACTTGATCAACTCCTGAACTGGAGTCGATGGAGTCATGTATTCAACCTTTGGAATGGAAGAAGAGACTGGGAAGATCTTGATGCCGCTGTTTGGTGCAGGCGAGTGTGGCACTGGGGTGACTGGGCGAACGTGAAGAGGCTCAATTGGTGCAACCAAAGGAGTGCCGAACTTAGCAGCACTGATGTTGATGCTAGCTGGCTTCTCGACAGGCTTGCGTGGTGGCGATGGGGATCGAACAGGGGTAACTGGTCTGGAAACGACGACAGCAGGGGCGGCAAGCTTCTGAGCGACAGGAGATGGAGCACGTTTAGCGACAGGAGAAGCAGCTCTCTCCTTTACTGGGCTTGGTGGAGCCTCAACGACGACTGGAGTCTCCTCGACGACAGCCTCCTCAACCGGAGAAACCTCCTCGGCGACAGCCTCCTCGACAACGGCCTCGGACTCAGCAACGACCTCATCATCAGAGACGACTGGCTCTTCCTGGGCAATGACAGGCTCCTCAGCAACAGAAGGAACTGGCGATGGAGTCTTTCTGTCGACAGGGGAAGGAGTCTTTCTCTCAGAGGCAGCTGGAGAAGGAGTCTTCCTTTCGGAAACAGCTGGGGATGGGGTCTTCCGTGAAACGGCAGGCGAAGGAGTCTTTCTCTCGACTGGCGAAGCTTTCTTAGCCGAGGCGGCAGGCTTGGCAGCGGCAGCAGCAGCGGCACGTCCGGTGGCGGTAGCTGGCCTCTTGACAGGGGCTGTGGTGGTCTTGTTGAGGGTGCTCTTGACAGGGGCCTTCGCGGTGGAAGGTCTGACACCGGCAGAAGAACCAGGGCGAGCTGGAGTAGAGGCCACCTTGCGAGCTGGAGTGGCAGCAGTGGTAGCAGATCGCTTGAGGCCTGGAGCTGGGGTCACAGCCTTCTTCTCGACAGGCTTGGTCGCGGGTTTGGCAGCAGCAGTGACTGGCTTCCTGGCGGTGGTGGTGGAAGCAGCAGGGGCCTTCTTAGCAGCAGCAGAAGCAGCAGGCGTGGCAGCCTTCTTGACAACGGTAGTCTTCGAGGCGGCGGCAGAGGCAGGCTTGGTGGTGGAAGCAGCCTTGGAGGTTGCGGTGGAAGGCCTGGTGGTTGGCTTGGTGGTGGCTGGCTTAGGAGGCATGGTGGCTTTGGTGGTGGAAGGACGTGTTGTGGAAGAAGTTGTTTTTGAAGTTGCAGTTGCAGGACGCGATGAGGCGGGGACCTTGTCGGCTTTTGTTGTTTTGGAGGGGGCAGTCTTCTTTGTTGGTGTTTCCGCCTTTTTTGTTGCAACTTTGGGATCTGGCTTTTCTGTGGTTTCTTTTTCTTCTGGGGCTTCTGTGGAATTTAATGAGTCCTCTTCGGAGCTAGCGGCATCCTGGTGTAATTCCACAATTTCCACTGTTTCCGATTGTTCTTGGACCGTTTCTGCGACATTATCCACAGCAACAACCGGCTCAATGGTAGCGACCTCATCAGTAGCGACCTCATCAGCAGCGGCGGCGGGAGCAGGGGCCATCTCCTCAGCTTCTTCTTCCTCGTCATCATATTCAGACTCGGAGTAGAGAATCTCTTCAGACTCGGTGGATTTCTCCTCTTCCTCTGGTTGCTGCTGCTGCTGCTGTTCCTGTTCGAGATCGACGGAGCCTTCACTCACGCTTCCCTCTTGTGTCTGATCGGCCTCCTTCATCTGTGGGCTTTCTGGCGGTGTGAGCATGTCAGGAGTAGGAGCAGCTGGTGCATCCGACTCCTTCTCAATGTCGTTCAATCTTTGCTTTTCGACTTCCGACACATCAACATTCTTCGCCTCGACATCCATGACTTGGTGAGTCTCGGTAGCTTCTGACATTTTGGTGGGTTCTAAGGACGGCTCTAGTTAGCAGGCGAAACAAGGAGGAAGATCCCATCACACTGGGGAATGTGACGGGTACAAACTAGGAAGGAGAAGAAGGGGCGGCATACCAATGATAGTTCCGTCTGGTCCTACAAATGTGACTGACTTTTGGCGAGTATGTCCCTTTGCTTTGTTGTTGGCGTCGAGCAAGGCGGATTTAGCTGGAGGATCTGGGAGCTGAACGGACTTTCGCTTCTGATGAACGGGTGTCTTCGGGTTTGCAAGTCGAGTTGAAGTGGTCATTCGGGATGCATCAATATATGTAGAGAATGGAGAGGTGAAATGAGAGGATCGACGGTGAGATGAGATAGGTCGGCAAGAGCGAGCGTGTGGGAGGCAGTAATTATGAGCGAAAAAGGTAGTATCAAAAGAGTGGGAGGGTCAAATTGACAGACGAAAGGTGGCCTTTGAGCTCGTGCTTGTTCCAATGGACTGGATGAAGGTTGGGGTGGAGATGTAAGGAACAAGAACAGAAACAAGAGCTTAAGCTGGGTCAGGAAGGAAGTGGAAGGGGGTGAGCTGAGGGGTTCATCCTGGCGCGATGGTTGGATGTCTCTGGCTTCTTTCGCTCAACAAAAACGAGATGAGGTTGTTGCTATGGGAATCCCTGCCAGTCGATGAGCAAAATGCTGCATCCCTGAAGCCAGGCTTATCCCCATTCATTCGCCCGGTAGCTCATTCTAGGACTCTTTTGGCCAAAATCCACCAGGCACCCCGGTACTCCCGTCCCACTACCGTTCAGGTGGGTGGACAATGCCCGTTCGCGTACCTTACATCTGTCAGGAACCAGCGTGATTCGGTCAAACCAATGGCGCCGTCTTGTTCTAGAGCGTTCCTCAGCTAGATGAATCCAATTTCACCACATATCGTTGGCTGTTGCATCTTGAAGCGCTGGTGTCACGGTCTTTTGGAACGTCCGGCTCGCATGAGATTCCGGGGCAATCGGCGAGAGACGAAATAGGGCAGAGGAACGTCAAGGCTCTTTCCAAGTAACCACTGCTCTTTGAAGGCCAAACGATGTCGCCTTTGCTGGGATGTCGTGAGAGTCATTCAGACCCCTTTTCAGGGCCCTTGAACGCCCATGTAAATTCCGCATGGATCGATGGTGTTGCGGGAAGCACCTTACCTGCTCCGGCCCTGATTCGCTCGTGCCTGGATTTCCAAGGAAACATTGTTTCGAGAAAAGGGGGGACAAGAACCGTTAACTCGCTTAGGCTAGTTCGCATAACGATCGCAATCTGGAGAAATGTTCTTCCACTGCCGTCCGAGGGCATCTCGAACTTTATGCATTTCGTGCAGAACGGTTATGCTGTTCCGCCTTCTAGGAGATTTGACCTCTGCGACATGTATGATGACGGCAATCATCTCTCGAGTAGATTGAGCTCGCATGGAGCTTGACTCTTTAGATTTGTCAAAAGAGATGCAATGCCCAACTGCGAGATGAGCGAATCTGAGACCAGTTTGGCGGTTCCTCTCCTCGGTCCCGTCAAAAGCACAAACTACTTGACCCTGGCCAAGCTTGAGAGTGGCCGGAGTTTTAGTGACGGTCTTCGGACCTTCCATCGATCCGGTCCGATGACCGCCAGCTTGGCCGAGCGGTTTGGTAAGTACGAATAGGTATGAGCACAAGATTGATAAAGCTTGCAAGCATTCAAGTTCCGTCCAGTGATCGAAACACGAGCAATGTTTCCCCACTAGATCGCCTGAGCCACCCTCGGATGGGTGAAGTCGGGTCAGTACGGTAGATGCCCTTCTCGTCTGGTCAAAGGGCAAATTCTAGAACGCGGGAAGTAGACGGGCTTTACATGTTGTACGAAAGAAATCATTTGCAAAGGTCTTTCCGGCTTCAGACCCACTGCAAAAACCATCGCATAAAGAAGGACTGGCAAAAGGATTGAACACTAGCAACACCCCGTTTCGATCGGAGGACCTCCGGGTTATGAGCCCGGCGCACTTCCCCTGTGCTATGTTGCTTGGTGATGCACATGAAAGTAATTATGCCTACAACACCAAAGCAATTTTGACTTCAATCATTCTGAGCAGAGTAGCCGGCAATTCAAAGCTGCTTTGTTCTCTCCTTCAATTCACAGACCGGGAAGAGAAAGTAGTCACTTCGTCGGCTTCTTAAGCTAGATACAAGCTCTAAACGTGAGCGGGACAGAGGAAGTAATTATTCATCCCATCAAGAAGTTCGGGTTGCAAAATCGGTACCCTACAGCCTTTTCGCTCATGACTTGCGCCTGCTGAAAGACGAAGGCGACTTCCAAAGCCGTTCTCCGAACACAATCGCCGCCAAGCGGTGCTAGCGAAAGGGGAAACGATCAGCGACTTGCGGCTCGCACAAACATTTTTCCGTTCCGTCGCAAAAAATTCCCCAAACACTTTGACCAGCCAGCCCATCTGAAATCTCCAAAACCTCCAATTCCTCACCAACAAAACGCCACAAACACCACCCTACCGCTCCTACAAATCCCCACAATCCCTCAGACCTCGCCAGATCAACTATCACAATGTCGACCCTCACCTTCTGCAACAAATGCGGCACTCTCTTCCCTCCCGCGACCGAAATACCCTCCGAGACAATGAAGCGCTTCCCATGCGCTGTCTGCAACAAGAGCACCGACCTCACAGCTGCCAGTTTGGCTACCGTGACAACTCGGAGTCACGATGGTGCATTCCCGTCGGCGCTGAGGGCGAAAAGAAGTGCAATCCAGAAGTTGGAGGACGGAGATGTGAACACGGAGGCGACGATCAACCAGACTTGCCCAGAGTGTGGAAGGACGGAAATGAAGTTCTATACTATGCAGTTGAGAAGTGCGGATGAAGGTGCTACTGTGTTTTATAGGTGTGATTGTGGCTACAGGTATGTTGCTCTGAGGTGGATGTGGGCGGAGGGTATGAGGCTGACTGTGACAGGTTCAATACGAACAACTGAAGAAGTTTTCGGGTTGCGGGTGGGTTACGGTCAGCAATGCAAATGGTGGTGAATGGGTTGGAGAAAATGGCCTTCAAAGGAAGATACAGGACATCAATTCAACTAGAAAAGCAGTAGAAGGAAGTATATTGAGCCAGGTTACGAAAGATGGGTATCAATGTACAGAAGCGCAGAAAGGGAAACGGAAAGGACTTTTGATTCTAATACCTAAACGCCGGCGAATATCATGGAGCAAATAATACAAATGAGCAAAAACATTCCAACAATCTAAGCAGTAGCAGCAGCGGCAGAGTCTGGAACAATAGCGTACTCAAACTCTCCAGATCTCTCAAACTCAACCATGTCGAGTGCAACAATGGCGGACTCACGGACAACTCTCTCTGGGTCGTTAACAAATCGCTTGAGAACCTCCTCAACCTCATTCGATGCAATGCCACCGATGGCCTCAATAGCCTCATGGCGGACCATGGATGCCTCCTTCTCATTGCCGGCGACCTCTATTAACGCTTTAATGCTGTGTGGGTCGCTCATCTGCCCGAAAACGAAAGCAATTTCGTGTCTGAAAAGAGCCGATGGGTCAGCGAAGCCACTGGCCAAAGCATCAATAGCTTCGTGTGTGCCGATGTCTCGTAATCTGAACATGGCGCGGTATCTGTGAAACAATGAAAGCGACTGGTCATTAAGCTCATCTTGCAATTTCTTGATGTTGGCAGGGCCACTTCCGGGCAGTGGTGGGGCAGGGTCGATTGAAGCGTAGGCACTGAAACCGAGGTCAAGTCAGTAAACACTCCACCTGGTCGCACTTTGGATCCTTGCTTGCCTTTGCTGAAGCTCCTCGCTCTTTGCCTTCTCGGAATTCTCCCACTTGATTCTGTCGATGGCCAGTTCGCAAGTCTGTCGGACGTATTCGCTTGGATCGCTGAGGTATTTCTCGAGGACTGGGAGGGACTGGGTCAATCCGACTGCTCCAAGAGCTTCGGCACTCTGCTTCCATTAGCACATTCCAGAGTCGGGTTTAATCTGCAGGGCCAGCGCATACCTCATGCCTCACCATCGGATCCTCATCCTCCTTGCGTAGAACCTGCTCCAAGAACTGAATGGCATGCTCGTTTTTCGTCTGTCCTAGGCAGTACGCCAACCTTCGAGAATCAATATTGCTGCTGGTGAATGATGGAATAAAGAGACGTACTCATGCTTCAAAAGGGCTGTTGCAGATAGTGATTAGTGGATGATTCCGTTGTTTCCGGGGACTCGCGAGTGCATACCGGAATCTGTAGAAAACCCCGCCGCAATAGCTTCGATGGCTTCCTTGTCGCCTTGTGCTCCAAGATGCTTTAGAGAAAAGAGGGCTCTGAATCGCTTTGCAAGATTCGACTCCTCAGAAACGAGGATTTCTCGAAGTTGTGGGACCGCAGTAGACATCGCTGTTTGTTTGACGAAGGGAAAAAAGAAAGGATTGTTTGCTTTAAAGGTTGGTTAAGAAAATTGCTACTGCGATGAGCTGTTTCGAGATGGAGGGGCATCCATGGAAAGTACTTTGTCGGCTAATCTGATCTGATTAGATCCGCATTTAGATAACGTCGCGGTGTGCCTGAGGCGAAAAAGCTGAGACGCGATCTACAACACCTTCCTCGTCCGGAGAAGAGCAAGGCTTCCCGTTGAACAACACAACACATTCTGGCGGCATGGATCCGAATCGACGGCCATCGCTAGGCATGAACGGGATGCCTAACCAGCCAGGCTTCCAGTTACATCGCCAACAACAACAACAGCAGCAGCAGCAACATCAGCAATTGCTCATGCAGCAACAACAGCAGCTTCAGCAACAGATCCAGCAGCAGCAGATCCAGCAGCACCAGCAGCAGCTTCAGCAACAGCAACAGTTACAACAATATCAACAACGGCCTCAATTGCAGCAGCACCAATCTTTGATGTATCCCATACCCCAACAACAACAACAACAGTCGTTACCTCAATCGCCTCACAATCCTCAGCATACTCTATTTTCAAATATGCCCGGTCCTATCACACCAATGTCTCCGCCGGCTGGAATGAATATGAATCCAATGAGTGCCGGAATGAACTCCGCACTGGCTCAACAAAACATGGCCATCTCCGCTCAGAACATAATGCCCGCAACGAGAGGGTCCAATCCTGCATCTCCGTCTATACCACAACCACAACAAACTTCGAACCAAGCGACAAGCGGACCCAAACTACTTCCCTTCTCCGACCGAGTGGACATCATGATTCAACGGACGATTGAAAGTGGGAAGCCGTTTAATGTCGAGGTCGACGGTGTACCATTGTTGACGCAAGAGGAGTATACAAAGCATTCGAAGGAGCTGCAGGTTCGTGCTTTACTACCCTGGATGTTGTTTGGAGTCTTGTGAGCCCTACTAATGCTACATTTTCACCACAGCGTCTTATTAGCGATAACACGATATGGCAGCTCCCCAGTACACCGAAAGACCCGCTTCTCTGGGACACCGCCCAACTCCTTTCCAATCTCTTCCGTGATGCTGTTATGGCTAAGCGAAACGATGCATCCGTTGAACGTCGATCACGAGCCTTTCATGGCGTCCAGGACAAGATGCATTCCAAAACCTTCTTTAAAGCGATCCAAAAAGTTTTCATCGACAATGCGGTGAATGGCGATGGACTACTACGGCATGTCACGAAGGAGGAGTTGAAGGATGGGCTCGGTATTAGCACATGGAACTGGAGGAACATGCTTTGGGATTGGGTGGAAGCTCTGAGAGATGCAAGTCCAAAGTACCAGGAATGGCTTGTGGAGGATCGAAGACGGACCTTGCAGAACGAGAACCGTTTAAGCAAGCTCCTCCACCAGAATGATGACAAGGCTGCTCTGTCCGGTCGCTCTCTTAATCGACAGATGACTGCACCACCCGCTCCGCTGTTTGCAGAAGGATTTCAACCACTCAGATACGAAGAATTTCGAAAAGCACCATCTCACGTCGTTTACACCTTCCCGGGCCGCCAGAAAAAGCTCCGACTCGACGCAGAGATGGATGCACGTCTGGATGCTAGGATCCTCGCTGTTCAAGATAGGGAGAAGGGGGAGGCGCCCAAACAGATTGAAGCTGGTACTCCACCAAAAGAGGTTGAAGGTGATAACACTCATGATAAGTCTCAGCATGTTTCTATCCAAACCGGAGACGAGTCACGCAAGGACAATGATGGTAACCGAGCCTCGGCTTCGAGAGTTGAAGCCGCACCTAAGCCCTCAGACGCAACGGAGGCTCAAAGACCGAGCGGACTGCAGCACGGGCCTCTCACGGCGACGAACGGGTTTGACGATCATTTGCCAGATGCGGAGGACAAAGAAAACGACAACGCCATAACCAAGCAAACACAGGAGGCTCAGGAAGAGCCAAAGCTTCTCGGCTCCATCAAGGACTTTCGTGGTGACGACTGGTCTACATTTCAACCAGTGGAAGACGACAAACAAGCAACTCCACCAACTGAGAATATGGACAACTTCGACTTCGATCAGTTCATGCAGACCATGACCGGCGATATGTCGACTCTTTCTGGTGAGGTTATGGGTCACCGCAGCAATGCCGACAAAGACGACGAGGGAGCAGCAAACGCAAATGTCGACGGTGGTAGTGGGAAAGATCAGGCAGATAATCCGGCCAACAAGGATTCAGAACAGCCTTCGATTGCGGAACATCCTACGCAGTCCGCTGAACCTGGAGAAGCGGCTCAGAGTCAAGGCAGCACCGAGTTGGACAAGCCAGAGGAGAAGACCGGCGGCGCTGACCAGCCTGAAGAGGAAACGGCTGGTGCACCCCAGAAGTCCGATGTCCCAACTTCAACGGAGACGGTGATTTCTGCCCAAGGACTGGAGGAGAAACATGCCAGTGAGGTTGAGAAGCCCGTCGAGGAGGAGTCGACTCTGCCCCCAGAGTTGCGTAATGAGCATGAAGAGGATGAGATGTCTCAGCACGAACAAAACGACGCCGAACGGCCCCAGCATGAGCGCCCGAACGAGCTTGAAAAGGTTGAGGAGGAGTCGCACGAGGATGAGATGGCCATCGAAGGACAGAATGAGCAGTCCTCAAACCCTGAACCTCGACAAACTTCGCCGAAGAGCATACGAAGCAGTCCAACGATCGCTCCAGAATGTGGTAATCCTACCGTTTTGCTTTAGTGGAAAGAGACCGTATGCTAACAAACTGTAGAGAAAACTGGAGAAGATGCTCTGATGGATGATGCACCAGCTCTTACACCGCCTGAATCGCCCACTATAACCGAGGGAGTCCAACAGGAGAATCCTATCGCAACCTCGGCAGCCGATGAAGACGGTGACGACGAATCTGTGGATATGGACATCAGCTCTTCACAAGAGCAAAAGGCCGCCGCGGAGCAGTTGGAGATGGAGCTCTCAGCAAACTCAAGCGCGGAAAAGACGGCTGGTAAGCCTGTGGAAGATGAGGATTTACCACCACCTTCAGGACTGGAAAAGGGCGAAGAGCGGAAGGAGCCTGAGGATGGAGAGGTCAGCAATACCCCAGAACCAACAGAAATGGCCAACATCCTGCCGCCAGAGCTGGAAGATGGCGAAGATGCAGAGGAAGCCGAAGAAGGAGAGGCGCCCAATGTCTCAAAACCGCTCGAACCGAAGCCAACCGAACAAACTGCGCCTGAAGCATCAGTACCAACCCCTGCTGCATCAGATCATGGCGATGGCGAAAATGGTGAGCTTAAAGCAGTAAAGGAAGAGGCTGCATCGCCGGGGCCAATATTTGATTCCGGACCGTTTGTCGGTGGAAATGAGGCAGAGCCCATTGTCATTGATGATTCGGATGAGGAGAAGGAGAAGGAGAAGGAGGCCGAGGAGGATCAACTCATTGAGTTGAAGGCTAGGCAAGTCAAGAAAGACTATCTTAGCACCTTTGAAGGACGTGAAGCGGAAATCAGCTCCAGAGATTTTGAGAAGGCAACTTTCGCCATCAAGTATCAGAGCGACAAAAAGGACTATTTCACATTGAAACTTCTCCTCAGTAAAGTCCACAGGGATCAGGCGCATGTCTTTTCTAATCCAGCGGAAGGCTGGGCGGTGTTTCAGCAAAAGGTCAAAGACAATATCCCGAAGGCTATGAAGGATAAGTGTATAAGTTACACTGTAGAGTGCAGGATTCCTGATGGCCGTCAGTCGTCATGGCATGACATTCCGCTCGCTATTGATTCAGAGGATGCTTCAAAGTGGCTCAGCATTGTTCGGGCAATTCTCGTTCTGCACCATAGGGAATGCGTCGTGGTGGTGAAAGGTACACCTGTCCTTGAGGTGGATGACGATAGGTTATCGACGTCGATCAAAGCAAAGCGTAACGGATCGAGAGAGCCGAGCTCCGTCTCTGGCAGGCAAGGACGCATGTCGGAGCATCGTACTGGTGGTAGTAGTCGAGTGATGAGCCGCTACCGCTATGCAGATTCGTATCTTCCAAGGAAGAGGGTGCTTGCGAGTGATATTCTTTATTCTGAACTGGATAAGAATCGAAGAATAACAGGAGATTTTTACTTGGGTAAGTGGAAGTTCTGATCCTCTTTTACTCTCTTCTAACAATCCATCAGCACCTTTACTAGGCCCAGTCAAGGGTATGAACATGAAGGAGTTCGTCCCGGGAAACCAGATCTTCCATTGGAAGGTGATGCAGCGGCTCCTCCATGATCCTGTCGTCGATGGCCCAAAGGGAAAGGGGAGAAACGGACGCTTCAAGCAAAAGCCTCGGTTCTCAAAAGAATCCCACGCCAAAATCATGCAGCGGTACCCGGTCGAGCAAGATGAGGAAGAACTCGGCGATGATTCAGAGCCTGTCCAGTCTCTTTTCGACATGATTGCAAACCGTGAAGATGCCTTCGATCCAGACCAGCTCAAGAAATGGGAAACGATGGAAAACGACAGAGAGATTCCCGTTTTCGGCGAGTCGGGAGACGAGGGCGAATACGACGATCAGACCTTGAGGGAGATGGAGCGAGAGGAGCTGGAAAAGGCTGGTGCAAAGCAGGAAGTCAAAAAGAAGCTCTCCGTTGAAGAAATCCAAGTCATCGTGCAGGACGCTATTCGACGGTATCAGACGCTGTGGGCCACGGATAAGAAGCCCGAACTCGACAAAAAGGCTCTGAAAACGTGGAATGAGGGTCGAGATCCTTATAGGAGGGCGAGGGCTCCAATATTGCTGGAGCAAGCCACCACGGCTCTGCAGAAGCTCGCGAAAGGGTTCGAAGATACCGAATATCCATCGGAGGACGTGTTGAAGGCGAAGACGGATTCCCTTCAGAATAGTGTCTACAATGTCGAAACAAGGAAATGGACCCTCGATATCTACAACTTGCCAACTGCACCCTCCAAGAAGGGCGTCCCACTCCCATCCAAGGAAGCGCCAGAAGCTGAATCAGCCGCTGAAGATATCACATCTACAAACACAAACGGCAAGAAAGGGCCGAGAACGAGATCTAGGTCACGATCAGGAGTGGCGAACTCTGAGTCAGATGACGACGGTCTTGATGACTTTATTGTCGACGATGATGACGATGCTAGAATTGATCTCGATCTTGCGGACGAGTTCATGCCAGGCATGAAAGAAAGCGGCTGCACCCTAGAAGCTCTCGCCAACCAGCAGTCCTGGACCGACAGTGGACCAGACAAAGAATTGTGGGAGTATCTGAAAACTTGCGACCGGGAAAAGCTTTACAAGGGCGTTGAGACTTGTCTAGAAGACCCAGACAATTGCACCTCGGATGATACTTTCAGAGACAGTCTCATTGCAGTATATCTTGCGAAGAACTTTCATCTCAGTGATCCTAACGAGATCCAATTCCCCATCCCGAAGCATCAAGTTGACGACATTCGCAACTTGGGTTGGCCTGGTTTTCAGTACTACCTTGAAGACTGTGACCGATTCTTGGACGAGCACTTCCGCAAGAAGAAGGAGAGACGTGAGGCCAGGAAGAAGCTTCAAGGAAACAAGAGACGGAGGGGTCGCGTTGCGCTGGATTCAGAAGATGATGATGATTCTAGCGTCGCTGGCGAAAGTGATGAGGATGAAGAAGATGAGGACGAGGGCCGTGAGGGTCCGATGGACCAGTTTGTGAAATCCAAAAAGGGTAAAGGCAAACAAAAAGGTTCAGGGACTGAGGACAAGCCCAAGGGGCGGAAAGAGATCAAAGAGGATGCTGGTGCGGCTGCACAGCGTCGAAAGCACGCCAACTTGGTCGATGATTGGGAGGCCCGTCGTAAGGAGGCTCAAGCACGACAAGCTACCCAGCTTGCTCAAAGCACCGGTACAAAGATCATGATCAACGAGGGTCATCCTGATGGTGTTGAGGACATCTATATTCACCCTGCATTCTCGAAAATCATCAAGGGTTATCAGGCAGAGGGTGTTCAGTTCCTGTGGCGTGAAATTGTCGGAGTCCAACTCTGCAAGGGGGCCCTTCTCTCTCACACCATGGGTCTGGGCAAGACCTTCCAGGTCATTGTATTGCTCTTTACATTGGCGTCCGCCCTCAGCAATGACAAGATGAAGGCCGACATACCTGAGATTTTGCATAGTCGTCGTTTCATGGTACTTTGTCCCCCTTCTCTCCTGGCAAACTGGGCCGATGAAATAAAGAAGCGTGTTCCCAAAGATGAGATGGAGATCCTGGGGCCGATTCTTACCCTTTCAGCACCTCAAGGGAAAACCCTAAAGCGTGCTCTTATGGAAAAGGAAGCGGAGGTTAGGCACTGGTTTAAGTACGGTGGTGTGATCCTAATGGGCTATGAGGCTTTTAAGACTGTCGTCTTCAACAAGCCCTCGAAGTCCGGAGCCAAAGCGCCACCTTTCACCGAAGAGGAACACAAGCGATGGAGGGAGTACCTGGTCAACCCTGGGCCTGCTCTCGTCGTGGCCGATGAAGCTCACACCCTCAAAAACTCAAAAACGGATATTTCTACTGCCGCAGCTGCGTTCAAGACAACCTCTCGAGTCGCGATGACTGGCTCTCCTCTCTCCAACAATCTCGAGGAATACTACTCTATGATTGACTGGATTCATCCTGGTTATCTCGGTCCGATTAAGGAGTTCCGCATAAATTATATTGGTTTTATTCAAGACGGAATGTTTGCAGAGTCCTCACAACTAGAACGCTCGCGTGCTAGAGTGAAGCTCGAGACCTTGGTTAGTTCAACTTATTGTCTTCCTCTATGTTGCTTTACTAATTTGATAATAGAATAAACTGTTGGAGAAGAAATGTCACCGAAAGGATATCACTGCACTCGCCGAGGAGCTGCCAACCAAGAACGAGTTCGTCATCAAAATCCCATTGACGGAAGTGCAAATGCAGCTCTACAATTGGTACTTGTCTAGAAAACGGTCCGACAATCAGCTGAGAATCTTGGGAGTCCTTAAACGACTTCAGATGATCTGCAACCATCCTGCTATTCTCATCCGGCAACTTCGCTCTGTCAAAAAGAAGCTGAAAGGTTTGAGCGAGATTATTGATGAGGTCGAAGACGAGGACGATGAGGTTGAGGTGGGAGAGGACGGAAAGGTGAACATTTCTAGGTCCAAGAAGATGGCCGAGGAGGCGCTGGAGTTCATGAAGACTGTGAACCCAGAAGGCTTTGACATTAATGCTCTGGAGAATTCTCACAGAATGGTGCTTCTGATTGAGATTCTGAAGAAATCTGCGAAGGTGAACGACAAGGTTCTGGTGTTTTCTCATCAGCTCAGTACTATCGAGTACGTCAAGGAGCAGCTGCAGAAAGAAGGCATCACCGCTGCAGTCCTCACAGGTAGCACGGTAATGAACACTAGACAGGATGCCATCAACAACTTCAACAAGAAGAGCAACAACACTACCGTCTTCCTGATGTCTACCAAGGCCGGTGGCATTGGTTTGAACATTACTGGTGCTAATCGCGTAAGTTCGCCCCATCCGACCAACCTTAATTAAAGCTAATCAAACCTATAGGTTGTGATCCTTGACACTGAGTTCAACCCAACCTGGGACGAGCAGGCCGTCGGTCGTGCATACAGAATAGGTCAGAAGAAGCCTGTGTTTGTATACAGATTCCAGTCACTCGGAACCTTTGAGGTTGCCCTCGCCGCCCAGGGCACTTTTAAGCTGCAGTTGCAGGATAAAGTCATCGACAAGCGTACCTGGACTACAAGGGCCGACCGAAAAGGAATGAGACAATACATGATTGATGCCAGTATTCCAGAGAGGCCAGCCGAGGAAATTGCGGAAGAAATCACCCTCAAGGACGTTATTCTCCATGGCTTATGCGGTTCTGCGAAGGCCGTTTACGGCGTTGATAATACTGAAACCTTCAAGGTGGATGTTCGCGAAGATCTCACGGCCGAGGAATTGCAAGAAGTCCAGACGGCAGTTGAGCTGGAAGAACTCAGGGTCAATGATCCTGACGAGTGGAAAAAGAGAGTGCATTTTCTTGATCCCACGGATGAGGCGAGACGCATTAAGGATGAGGCTCGCAGGCAGTCCCTTCACGGTCAAGCTTTGCAAGTCCCGCCAGCTCCACGGCCTCAGCCTCAGCAAAACACGTCTTCGTCAGCATCCTCTCAGAAAGCAGCGGCAGCAGCCAGCGACGGATTTCGAACTCTGAAGGATCTAACGAAAAATCCGTCGACGATGAATCCTCCAGCAACGCCTGCGTTCAATAGACCGAGTTCATCTGTCACCAAGACAGTCATCACACCGTCGAATCTTCAGAATGCGCGAGCTACTCCTTCAGCAATCCGCACTCCTTCAGGAACCCGCACCCCCTCAGCCTCCACCCCCATCAGACCCATCGATTCTACCAAGACCGGACCTCCGAGTTTACGCCGCACGGACGAGCTCAGAATGAAAGCGAAGAGGATGCTCGAAAAGAATAAGCAACGCGATTCGACGCCAACTGGGACACCACGGGCCACTAGATCGAGTGCGACCCCCAGCAGGAGCTCCACCAGTACTCCCGTATCAGGAAAGAAGCGGTCATTGGATGCTGGAAGTAACTCCAGTTCATCGAGTGGGAAAAAGTCGAAGCATTGAATCAGGTCGAGGTTCTTCTGATCGTTTGTTTTCTATTTTCGAGCATGCTGCGGTTTGGCGTTTCTTATGGACGTGTTGTTGTTTCTTTGATATATATTCTTTGTTCAAGCGCTTCTTGCATTTCGTTAAGGATGGTATACTGGCTTTGTATGGTGTTTTATGTTGACATGTGGTGATTATTGCTTATTTGTTAGCGGGCGGGTTACATATTAAGGTGTTTCTGTTGGTGCTGTTCTTTCCTTTGAGTGGTGGGTGTGCCGGTGGTGGTATAATATCGGTTGGATGTAATGAGGATGTTAATGTTTACACATATCTATTGTATTGAGCCTGAGTTCACCGTGTCCGTTGCATTGGTGCAAGTAGTGACAATGACCATCAGTGACGCGAATGGTTTGTAGTAAGGCTACCTCATTTCAGATAAGATTTGGACTCGGAGGCTTGTTGCTCGAAAGAAATGGAGCTGAATTAAAAAACAATGCCATAATAAAAAGCCCTCTCCCTTACTCCCCCATTCCTGCTCTCTGAGAACATGCTGGAAGACAGTAATGCTCCCCAATCTTCGCTGCCCAATTATTCCAGAATTCTCGCAAAGACGGACAGGTCCCTGAAGAACCGGGAACCATCGAGTACTACTAGTCTAGCAGCATCAACCTCGCCTGCTCTGAAGAGAAACGAGTGCGAATGCTCATATACGATGGTGTTTCTCTTACTAACTACCTAGGTACTTACTTATACTGACACTGGTGCACAAGCCGGAAGACAGTAATCAGAAGTCGCAATCATCGGCCTCCAACAACCCCAAAACGCATATCCACGCTGCATATCCTCAATTGCTTCTTCAAGCGACATTGTCCCATAAAAATCGTACTTGAACAATCCTCCTTTTCCCTCACTGGTATAAACCACTTCACAAACGTGCCTACCGTTCTCCTCGTAATTACGAGTTCTGGTTGGCATTAGTCTTTCCAATCCATAAGCCACCAAATGCCTGTTCAACGCATGCCCAAGCACAACATCCTCGAGGCCAAGTTTCAGCTCGCCAAGCTTCAACTTCTTTGGCCCACAACAGACCGGTGTAGGATTTATTCCCGAGCTGTAAATCCTCGAGAAGACTTCCTTGCGACGTTGGAGAGGCCATTTAAGCACCCGCCATATTCTTAGGTGTTCTGGTCTATCAGCATGCATACTGGATGGCCATGGACAAGCCGAGTATCTGTTCTTTTTCAACTCGCTCCTCTGAAAGAAAAACAAGTGAGAGTGGAGGTAGGTGACCCTGCTTAACCTCTCGCCAACTTTCGAGGAACCGGTCCAGTCCCTAAGTGTAGGAGGCAATATTTCCGTGATGTCGTCATCCTCCTAAATATCAATTAAACTTTGATTCCTACCAAGCGGGCCAGATTCACAAACCTTACTATAAAACCCACAATGGGCCTGGTCGCGAGCTGCATGGAGTCTGATTCGGCGTACAATGCATTCAATTGCCGCCGACAACTTGGCCTTATCTCCACAGTGTTTTGCAAACCAAGTGGATGCAAAGGCCACCTGTGTTGATTGCATCTGAGTTACAGCATAGAATTGCCGGCCCACAAACATCAAACTCCGGAAAGTGGGGAGATCTTCGATCATGCCAACGATGGTTGCGAGGATCTCATTGGGAAGATGGATTTGATAAGAGGGATGTCTCCGAGCCGGGCGTTGATACTTCAGATCCATGACTGGGAAGAATCTTGAATGCTGTACCATGTCGAAATAGTATAGAGGAAGAGAGAGTGACGAAGACTGGGATTGAGACTAGTAGAGTGATCTGGAAAGAACAAATCTTATGAGTTGTAAGAAGAAGTACTAAGAAGTTGTTGATTAGATCCGAAGATCTCCGTGGGGCCCCAAATTGTCGGAAAACAGTACTATTGCCTTCTCTCAGACTTTAAGGCCCAACACGAGCTCGATAGGAATTCAAAGGCTTATTTCTTTCCGTTACCAGTATTCGGCGTGTCCTCTATCGGAGGACGGGCCGCCTACGTAAACGGAGGTCAGCTAGTCGGCCGTACCTACCTGCCAGCATTAGCTTCCTTCCCTCTAGAAGAATCCGTACCCTCGATCGTAACATTCCAACTCTACATTGTAAAATCCCCCAACTTGTTGAGTTACCGTTGGCGATGTTGCTCTCTGTGAGATGACAAGGTAAAGAGACCTACCTCAAGAGCAAACATTCCGAAAGGCAAGTCGTCCATTCCGCAAGTCATGCATCACGTGTGCGTAACACTAGTCCGAATCAAGAAGTATCTAAATATACCTACCGACGGCAGCCGACCTCGAAAGGCACAGACGCCGTAGCCGCGCTCAGTATGGGTCGTAGATGACGTTTAAACAGCGGTGAGAAGCGCGCGTAGGTACCCGTGGTGGTTTAGACATGATTTTGGCGTTCTTGAGACCCGAGATGTTCTGTAGCTGCTTGGATCCGGAATAGGTATCTTGCGGCGGGTTACCGAGGATATATTTACATCTTTGGCTTACAGAGCTAGCAGAGTGCGGTGTTAGGTAAGTCTTCATTGTAGCATGGCCGGTAGTTGTTTGAGTCGGTGGTTTCAATCTCAATCTGTAGGTGAGCTTGACTGCATGAACATCCAGCGATCCGGTTCTGTCGAGGATTCAGAACTGTAGGGCTGACTGAACTCGATGTTTCAATAGCAGGAGCCGTGTCTCAGTGAAGAAGCGAGACATGTCGGTACCACATTCCCCGCAAGTATAAGATATCCGGTAGCCCCCTGTCGATGCTATTTGTCAGTTCACAATCTAGAGTTCCAGTCCAGACTCAACAGCAACCTACCGCCCTGTCATCTCAAAGCCTTATCATGTATCTCCTCCGCTTCGGTTGCCATCCAATCGCTTCTACTCTCATCTTGGCCGTCCTGCTGGCAGGTACCAATGCATATCCGACGCTCCAAAGACAGGTCCCGACATTGAATCACACATCAATCCAATCGAAACTCAAAGTCCTTCTTCCATCCAAATTACTCATTGGCATCCCATCCGTATCGTATCCGAGTCCGTCAAATCCACAATACACAGATCATGAGGACTATAAAGACCCCGGCATAGTCGACGGCGAGGAGCACGATGACCCTCACGAAGATGAAGATCCAGAAGACGACAATGATGACCACGAAGATCACCAAGAGGATGAGGGCGAGCACCAAGACGAAGATGAAGAGGGCGAGAAAGAAGCCACCAAGCCAACGCCCTACAAACCAATATCGCCAATCCGAGAGCCCTGTTCCGAGTGGTGGCGTCTCTGTGACCGACCAAAGCCCATAACTCCCTACCCACTGTTCACAGACGGTCAACCAAGCCCACCACCAGTCAAAATCAAGCTTAAGCATCCCAGCGGCATAAGGGATGCTATCGGCTGGGTAATGATCTCTAAAAACAGCACCCTTGTTGAAAATATGGATGGTGAGAAGGGAGCGGTGATAGTAGAAGTACCGAGGGATGATACAAATTTGAGAGCTGGACTCGTCAAGAAAGATTAGATAACGAGAGATAAAAGGTAGTAGAATTCAAAGAGAGATATCTAAGCAAGAAGTACCATCAAAGTGGAGGAAGCGGCCGTATGCGTTGAAATATGCCTTGACAATAGCGGTAAAAGCGAGAGGAAATATTGGAAAATAAAACGGGCGCAGGGGATATAAGAATAGAAAGTACCAATGTGCAATGATATATGACTGTAAAGAGGAGATCAAAACGAAAAGATTTAACGCCCGCTCCCAAAGTAAGATAACCGAGATGTAACAAATCCTCGCTAAAAAGCAGCATACTTCAAACGAAAAACAGAAACATTTTTAACGGAACGACAGCATAGAGATCAAGGGTTCCTGCTTTATCTCCTCCTTGATCTCAACCTTGACATCGACGCTGCTAACAGCCAAATTGACCTCTTCTGACTGGTGATGGAGCTTGACGGGCGTATCGAGCTTGTCGAACTCGTCGAGCTTACTCACGTCAGAGTAAGGGGCAAGAGCACTAGCAGCCTGGCACTTCGCCACATGGGCTCTAATATCCTACTCTTCATTAGCAAAGAATAACACCTTGACACAGAAACCATACCTGAGACGAAGGCCTCAACTTTTCACCACAAAATTTGCAAATTGTAAGAACCAAGCTCGACAAATCTTCAACCAACGGTCCCGGTGCCGTGACCTTTCTCTTCTTCCTTCCAGACGGTTTCTTCTTCGGTGCCTTGGGGCCAGCCCGTCGTCGCTTACGGGAAGGCTCTGGTTCGGGGACTTCCGTATTCTTGACATCCATGGCCGCCTCTTTTGCTTCCTGCGACCGATCCAGCTTCTCTTGCTCCTCACTATCCTTCTTTCCCGCCTTCTCATTATGCTCCATCTCGTCCTTCTCACATTCCTTCTCACTCTCCCTTCCCGAATCCGTCGAATCCACCTCCAGTCCATCTTCATCTCCACCTATATCCCTCTCCCCATCCTCACTACTCTCCTCAAACTCCAACTCCGGCGGTGGCAGCGCCATACAAATAGGCTTCCTTTTCCTCAAGCTTCTCCTTGGCTGCTCAACCACCACAACTCCACTGATTCTAAAGTCCGCATCATCCTCCTCATCCCCATCCGGCGCGGGCGTATGTTTATGCCCATGGCGACGAGTCTTCCCAACGCCAGCGCCAAACCTGCGAGGCGTATCAGCCGGGGTGAGAGGTGGTTTCGAGGAGCGCGGGGGTGTCTGGAAGCGAGATGCCGGGGGCGTGTTGGATGTGTTTGGTGTGCTGATAGTCTCCAATGGCGAACGGGGCGCGACGCGTGGTGTGGTGTCTTTGGAGTGGTGAGGTGAGACGTGGGAGTCTTCGGTGAGGTCGATAGGGGATTCATTGAAGGGTTTGGCATGCTTGACGGGTGTTTTCTTCTCGATCGAGAAGAAAGAGAGGATGCTAGCGTCAGGTTTGGTGGGGACAAGCTTGTTGGTTTTGGAGACTTTTTTGCGGAGGGTGGGTGGGGGTTTGGCTGGGGAGTGGGGACGTGCAGGTGTCCGTGCTGCTGGAGCGGTATCAGAAGTACGGCGGCCCATTGCTGTGGGTTTGTATCATGCGTTGTGGGGAATTGGTGAATAAAGGGTGAGAGTTTGTTGTTGTGTGGTGAGGGAGGGCAGGATGCGGTTTGAAAGAGGTGGGGGTTTTGCGGGTCGTCCTGTACACATACATCAATGGGGACATGCCGAGTGTAGATACTCACAAGATAGACACTGAACTAAACTTATCAGGGAACCTACACTCATTTTGGTGATGGAATTTTGGGGATGGTGGTTTTCTGGGTTAGGAATGTTTATGGCAGTGAGGTATGTGCCATCTAATCTTCTACTATCTAATCTGAATTAGTTACCATAAGATCTGATCTGATTATTTGACATGCAGATGCACAGGTCCAGTTCAGATTAAAATTTCGAGAAGTCCGTTTGAGGTTTTGCGAGAAATAAAAATGTGGCTCCTGGTTCGCGTTTGCAGAAGGCGTCTGCTGCCAATCAGAAAGCAGCGTTGTCTGTCTTGACGCTTCAGAAAGAAGTCATGATCAACCAGCTTCAGAAAAGACTACCGCATTCGAGAAGAAGGCAAGAAAATACTCCTACTCTGCACCGGCCGGGAAGATTTCTGAAAATATTAAATGATCCGCAAAACAGTTTTCTGGGGTCAAAGTCAGAGGGCATAAAGGCTTGATTGCTCATCATACACTGGACCATCAAAATTACTTCCTTGATAAAACAACTCAGTCGTGGTTTTGCTCGAGCTCGCAAGAAAGAAGCAAGCAAAATGATCACGCCAGGGATCGAACCTGGAATCTCTTGCTACCCTCCTAGAAGGAATCGTAGGCAAGCGCCTTGCCATTGGGCCACGTGACCTTTGATGTCTACTACTGAATTGCTGCTTTTCATTCTCTAGCTAGACTATGCAAATGGGTTATGTACATCAGAAGACAAACTCGTTGTTGCTTGATTTCTCGATGCCGGAGCACTTCACCATCGCTGGCAGCAAGTACTTAGCTCAGTAATAGGTATACAAATTAGACATAATAAGCTGATGATCATACCAGTCACCGTAATCCGGATATTCAACGCTCTCATGCGCTACCAAATCGCCCCATTCACGAAATTACCCCACCTCAATCTTCAACCAACTCACCCCACTAGGCTTTTCACACATAGATCGGCCTCAGCATACGAATAGTAGCTATGCAATTACTTAGTAGTAATAATCGTCATAATCCCAGTTGTGCCAATCGTCGTAATCTGGATACTTGTTAACCCCCTCCACCTGCATCAAACTACCCCACTCCTTCCCTCCCCTCCCCTCCAATTGCAACCAACCCAGCCCACGTCCACCCTCGTTCTTCTGCACCTTCAAATCTTCCTCCCTCATTCCCCAACAGTTCCTAACTTCCCTCTCAATATAAAGCACCATCATCTTCCCCTTCAACATGTCCATACGCACAAGGGACTCATGCATGTTCCTCACATCCCCATTAATCTGGTTCTCGCATCGTAGGTAGGGATAAGGCTTGTGCGGAAGCGTACTGAGATCTTCGTAATCCACCAGCATTCCATGCGCTTCAGTCATTTTGTGAGCGTAATCCTTATTGATAGTGTGATCTGAGGGGACCTTGTAGAGTGGAAGCTGGGTCGTGCTGAGGACCATGATGCGGTCATCATCCTCTGACCAGTGTCGACCATTTTGGAGGCCTGTGCCGACTTTGAGGAGTTCTGCGGTTGCTGGGAGGAGAGGTGGGTCGAGGAGGTGTGTGGCGGTTGCGAGAGGGAGGGAGATGATGAATAGAAAGCCTAGGAGGTAGGCGAGGATTGTACTGTGGCGTGCCATCGTTTTGAGCCGATTGGAATGTGTTTGCTGCTATATTTCACAAGTTCGACTTGGGGAATGGCAGACGCCGATGTTGGAGCGAGTACTCGTTCTTTGCAGGACTAATCAGAAGTTATAATTGAGCAGAAACCAGATCAATTTGAGCTGACAACTATCCGTGGAGGTTCGAGAAGGGAACTGGCAAAAAGCCTAGTAGCGATGAGTGCGGAACGTGCGAAAAAGAAAAGTAGCGAGCTCGAGGCTGGTTTCTCCCCTGAGTTTGAAGAGAAAACAAAGGAAGCTCCCAAACAAGTGAGTATTTCGATTTTCCATGGTTTAAGCTCGATTGAGAAGAAGACCGGCCATGAGAGTCGACGACTTTGTTGATTTTGGATCGAAGCCCGCTGAACGCTCGCCGGAAGGATCGAGCCAGAAGGAGCTGGAGGTTATCGTATGAACGGTTACACACCGATAAAACCTTCCAGAAGCTCGCTAAACATCACCCCAGCAACCGTTAGAGCGCTCTAGCCCACGCTATGCTCGCTAGCCCCAGCTTGGCCGCTGTACGATCTCCGGCGCAAAACAAGGTGCAGGAACCGCGTCGCGATTGTGGTGGTGTGGGTGTGGACGGAAATCAGGGCCCTACTAACACCTGCCGTTTCTAATTGCACTCCTCCTGCCGTTATTGCCATCGGGTTGGCTCCTTCCTTTTTCATTTCATCTCCCGTCTCTTGTTTAGTTGAGCTCTCGAGTTTCACTTCTTTCCCTCCTTCACGCTCGATACTTTACAACACTTTGGCAGAACCCGATTAGCAGCAGAAACGACATTATTTTGAGCCTCATTTCTCGATACTCGACCACCTCACCGCCATCTTGACAACTACAAGTATCATCCTCCACAAAGAACCACAGCCATGACGACTCAGTACGTCCTATCTGCCTACACGCCTCATCAGCTCGCAGCTAACGGCCTCAGCTCCTCACCTCCAATAGTCACTTCTCCTTCGGACCGCCCAACAACCTTCACCACAACAGTCAAGCCCACCGATCAAGCGCCACCAACGCACCTCAACGCGCCAGTCCTCCAAACAAGCTACCATTCCTCGCGCTGCAACACCTCTGACGAGGCCTCCATCGATGGCGAAGACGACGATGCTGAAGACGGGGACTATGATGAAGAGGATGATGAGGAATATGAAAGTGAGGAAGAGACGTCCAGTGATGACGATGGCTGGGATAGTGAGTACAGCGAAGGCAGTGCCGTTGACGAGTTCGCCGCAGAAGAACTAGTGGTTGAAGCACCAGCTGAGATTGAGGAAGAGACAGAGCTCGAAGCACCAGGTGAGATGGAGGAAGAGGCAGAGACGGATATCGAGGAGAATGTTGCCGCTGGAGAAGGAGTGGTTCACATGTTTGGCGAACTGAGTCTTGAGGAAGAGGATGAAGACGACGAGAGTTACGATGAGGAATATGATTCAGAGGAGGAGAGTAGCGATGATGATGGCTGGGATAGTGAGTATGATGAGGGAAGTGCGGTGGATGAGTTTGAAGGGCGGGATTTGGGTGAGTTGGAGGATGAAGAAGCCGAGACGGATGTTGAGGAGATGGTGGACGGTGAGAGGACTGTTAATGTCTTTGTGTCGAGTACATTACAGCCGGACGGGGAACGTGAAATCAATGTGCATGTCTCGGTCGCTGGCACAAAGGAAGAAGCTTCGGCTCCGTCATCAAGCACAGACTCGGCACCGAAGAAACTCTCAGTCTTTGGAACTCCTCGCTCCGTCTCACCAGTCATTCCACCCAGCACATCGCTCTTCCGCTCTGCTACGGCTCCCGAGATCCCAGTCACCACGACCGAAGAACCAAAGAAACTCTCAGTGTTTGGCACTTCCAAATCCGTTTCACCAGTCGTTCCCACAGTCACCCGAACCGGCTCACTCTTCGGCACATCCTCACCAATCGCCAGTCTCTCTCGCCAAACTTCCGCCAAGAAGCCAGTCATTGCCTCTGCAGAACAGGTCAACGATATCTTCAAGCCCTCCGGAGTCCTCCTCAGCGATACACCTATCGCCACGCCGGCTACTCTCACTGTCAACGCTTCTGCTCCTTCAGCATCGATTGAGATTACCATTCCTACCTCGACAAAGGACGACGATGATGAAGCCGAGGAGAACGACGATAGCTACAACGAAGAATCCTCTTCCGGCTACTCCTCAGATGACGACGGCTGGGACAGCGAATATAGCGAAGGCAGCGCCATCGACGAGTTTGGCGGACAATTAGTCACCCGTGTCGAAGAGGCTATCCCTCCTTCATCCACGCTTCAACTCCTTGTTCCTACTGAAGAGGACGAAGAAGACGACGGCGACTTCCAAGACGGGGAAGAGAGTGACGACGAAGAGAGTAGTGATGATGGCTGGGACAGCGAGTATAGTGAGGGTAGTGCTGTGGATGAGTTTGAGGCTAGGAACCTCGATGCGCTTGTGAGAGAGGCGGAGGCAGAGGTGGAGATGGACCAGTTGGTGGAGGAGAGTAGGAGGATGAATGCTGTCACTGTTGAGGAGATGGCGGGGGGGATGCAGTGGGGGTTTGAGGTGCGTTAGTGGCGCACAGGAGGCTTGTCTTGTGCTAGGAGTTGGTTCTTTTCTTGTATATTTGTTACCCTACTAGCGTTTTTGAACGGTATATCTTAGAGGTTCACTGGTGATCCGGGTTTTTCTTTTTGTGTTTTTAGGGATGGAGTCCGGGTTTATAGATTATGGGCTTGTGTTTTAGTTATATCGTTACTTTTCTACTCTCGCTCGCTTCCCTTCGTTTGTGGTGTTTCGTTTTTGTGGCTTCGCGGATGTCTTCTCAAAAAACTGTCTTCCTTCAACTTTCGTACTTCACTCGGTCTTGTTTTCCCTGGATGTGTTCGGTAAGATTCTCTGCCCTTTGGTTTTCGTTTCTTACTGATTCGCTTCCAGTCCTGAAATACGATGTTACCTCGAGATGGGCCAGTTTATCTGTCCAAATCGCCTGCTAAAGAAACACTACACCACGCCTCGCTCTGCAATATTTCCGTCCGGACTTCTCGAGATCTTCCCAATTCGTCAGAAATGGAAACTTCCTTACAATCCCATAATACAAAATAGATTCCCCCATCATCTTTCCAATCAGCAGCACAGCTTCACTCATCGATTCAACTGAAAATATCAACTCACAAATACAAACACAACACCAACCAAAATGACAACAAACTTCTTCCTCACCCTCCCCTCAACCTACACCCACCCGACCCAACCACCATCCTACACTCCGAACCCCCTCCCAGCCGAACAACCCCTCCTGCTCGGCCCAGGTTTCCCCCCACCACCACCCTACACTGCCCCTCCAGCTCCGCGCCGAACCAACTCCCTCCCACCCCCAGTCCTGTACGGAACCGTCTCTCTCCCACCCCCCGTCCTCCACAGAGAAGACCCAGAAGCAGAACGGAAAGCTGCCCGTATCTTGGGCTACTTCGCCCTCTTCACATTTCTCCTCATGGGCTTCTGTTGTTTTGCGTTGTGCCAGGCAATGGACAACATGCCTACCATCTCCCAGCCGTGGAAGCTCCCGAAGGAGGCGGAGTTGCTCTCGGTCGGGCCGGACCTAGTCAATGGGTGTATGACCCGCGAGAAGGAGAGGGAGATGGCGCTGAGGACGGCGTGGTTGGAGATGTATAAAGTTTCGGCGGACCATCCGTTTGTGGGGGAATACCGCAAGAAAGCCGGAGGGTCAACTGGGATCTCCTCTTCGGAAGCTGGTTCTTCGGGTTGGAAAGTTGATGGAGGAGTGGTTGGACGTGAGGTGGAGCCAGGGCCGATGTACCTGAGATGTGACAGTGTCATCAGCGATTCGAATGCGCATGATGCGTTGGTGAGGATGGAGAGACTCAATGGGAGTATGTTGGCGGTGTTCTGGGGGAGGAAGGTTAGGAACTGCTGGGTTGTGGGGATGGAGGCGTTGGGGTGGCAGAAGGAGGTTGGGGGGAGGGGGTTGGAGTGGTTTGAAGAGGAGAAGGAGGAGAAGAAGGAGGAGAAGAAGGAGGAGAAGAAGGAGGAGAAGAAGGAGGAGAAGAAGGAGGAGAAGAAGGAGGAGAAGAAGGAGGAGAAGAAGGAGGAGAAGAAGGAGGAGAAGAAGGAGAGGGCCTTGTAGGAGAAGGAGGAGAAGCTAGAAGGAGGACGAGCTTCAAAAGACAGCTTGGTTTATGATTTTCCTGAGCTGAGGAGCGCTTACTGGAGTTTACGTACGAAGTACTTGTACATAAGCAATCTCAATCAATGATAAATGTTCCATTAATGTTATCAATCTTACGTTTCACTGTGCAAAGCATACCTTCTTGAATCCTAATATAAAGTCGGGGCCCTAATTTGATTCCGTGTTTGTCTGTTTTAGGACACTGCAGTACTGGGCTGCTCAACTTCCTCTCCGAGGACGCTGGGCTTGGCAAGGCTACCTCATTGTGCCGCCTCAGCCATGCTTTCTCAACGTCGATCCTTCCCTTCAAAGCAACTGCATGAAGCCGCAACACCCACACCTGCCACACATCAAGCCTTGCCGTCATGGCGAAGAAGGTGGGGTTGAAGCTTCCCGACATTGTCTCCTGTCTCCTTCCTTCCTTCTTAAACGCGTTTGCATCCTCTTATTTACCGTCTAGTCCGTTCATATTATTACCTCACTTTTTTTGAGCGACTCTTTCCCGGAATCATCGAAGTATGAGCATCAGACAAAAACAGAGTAGTGCTTCCATCTTTCGACAACAGCGTCTCGATACCTGGGTACGTCTAGTAACCTCTCTCCATTCCACTTCCGCTCCTCAATCGATATCGTTCAACTCTAACAGGGCCACAAGATGGAGCAAGAAAGTATCAATCCTCATTACGCCCTACCACGGACACCATCACCATCCAACCAATCCGATGATGCCGTCGATGTAGCCGGCTCCGTCTCGGAATACACAGCTGAAGGCCTTTTGACGCCCACCTCCTCGCACTTCACCTCTCCCACCTATCCATGTAGCTTCCTCGGACGTCGACTACCGCATCGAAAGTCGTTTCCCTCGAGGAGGAGATCAACAAGCGAAGCGGAACCTGTCGACACAGAGACACCGACTGGGAGAAGGTCACCAACCAACGACTACATGCTGTCTGTTAGAGATCAGATTGCTACTGAAGCGAAACGGAAGAGGAACGGATTGGAGGAAGACCGTGCTTTGACGGAGGAGGATGGAAGCATGAGCCATGATGGCGAGGAATCGGAGCAAGAAACAGAGGTTCAGAGACCAATTTCGGATGATACCAAGGAAGAGACCATCAGAAGCATCAACGACGAGGGATACAGTTCACGGACGGTCGAGCAAGTCGATGATGCTCCCGCACCGATGCCCTTTGGTTGTCCTGTTTGCTTGAAACGGTTCCCTACTGAAAAGGACGCAGAGAAGCATATGATGGATCTTGGCCTCTTAGGAAAGGACGGTCACGTTGATGAGCTCGCTGGGATACTCGGAACACCTCTTCACTTGGAGAAGCTGGTAGAGGACACAACCCGGTCCTCGACAATGCCCAAAGAGACCCCTCCAGAGATAATACGCAACTACGTTCTCTTTGAAGAAGGCGATGCCATCTTGGCCCTCTTCAACAAAGCGTCAGCCCAAATCTGCTCCTACCGTGTCTCCTCCCAGATCCTCTCCATGGCCTCACCCGTCCTTCGGCAGAAAGGCCGCCAGCACAACTGGACCAAGCCAATCAAGCTCCACGAGGATAATCCAGACATGCTTCTCCTGGCACTACGCATGCTGCACCACCAATATTCCCTACTCCCCACCGGCTTCGACACGTTCCAGCAGCTCCTCGACTTCACCGTCATCGTCGACAAATACCAAATTATAAATAGCGTTTATCCCCCAGTCAAAGAGTGGGTCGCCAAATGGAGGACCGACAACCACTATTACTGGATCTTTGTGGCTCATGTATTTGGATTCGAGGATGATGTCGAGTGCTGTGTGCGTAGGTTAAGTCATCAGATTAGTGACTACAGCTTTGATGCCGTGATTGATTTGGAGACGTACGATGATAAAGATACCCTCGTGTTTCTGCACCCCAGGCTGGCAACATCCATCACAGGTACAGTTCTTCCTTAGACCTTCTCGACCCTTTACTGACTGCTTCTAGACAAGATCCGTGGACTCCGCACCCGCAAACTGACCGCCCTCAAGCAAACCCTCGAAACCATCCACTTCGAACGTACCCGCAAAGGCCTCGAAATCTGTCAGCGCTACAATGCCGACTCCAGCTTCTGCCACATTGTACAACTCGGCCAGTTTACAAAGACGGTTATTGACCTGGAACTTGCACCAGATGGACTGCTGTGGAAACAATCCCTCGAGTATATCCTTGGCAAGCTTGACGGAATCAGGCCCATGGCGGCGAGTAGAGAGCATGAGGTGTGCGTTTGGACCAGAAAGTTGGATGAGGTTGTCGAGAGAGAATTGGGGACGACTTTGCAGACGTTGGGAACTTGTTCATTTCCGATGCTTGCGACGGTGGAGGAGGTGAAGACGGAGGTTGTTCCACCAGTGGAGGAGACACAGCCGTCGGTACCGTTGGATTATGGGCCTGGGACGTTTAGAAAGAGACGGATTCAGAAGGGACCGGTCAGGGTTACTGCTCTTCATCAGGAGCCAGTCTACATACCCGAACCTCAACCAGACCCTCCAGCATCACCGCCGCCTACAGACTCGACACCCGAACCTGTAGAGCCCTCGACAAGCAACTCTAAGGTCGATACTGAAACCGAACTACTCGTCACTGCCATTAGAAGCACCACGCACCCTAATCAACAGCAACAAATGATTGCTGATGCCCTTTATCCCCGAATCGAAGCCATTCAACCCGAACTTGCCATAGAACTGCTTGGGATGTTGCTAGAGATGAACAACGACGATTTGATTGAGTTGTAAGTGCCCAACGAATGTGATTATTTCAGCGTACAAAGTCGCTAACTAGATATAGGTTGTTGGATCATGATGCATTGGAGAAGGAGGTAAAGGCAACGTTTGAGATGTACCAACTGTGCCAGAAAGATGGAGTACCCTACGGTGCAGGGACTGAGAGTTTTTGAGGAGTACAGTTATGGCTGGAACGATAGGTTTATTTGGGTATGGGTTTATTTGGCGTTTGGAGTTCTTCATTCGTTATCACTAATCTCGCGTTTGGTATGAGATATCAGGCAGTACTTTGGGGAGAAATCCAATCCATTCTTTTATCTACAAGTTCTCTCTCCGGTTCAACTCCACATCTTCCCGTCACTTACTCCACTCTTCGCGCTTCATCTTGCCGAACCCATGCAAGTCTTTCCGGCACTCTAAACACTCCACATCCCACCGCCTCTTCGTAAACCCGGCCATACTTGCAATAATCGCAAACTTCTTCTTGCCCTTTTCCAGCTCCGCCGGAGCCGCACTCTTCGCCGGTATTAGGAACACCATGAATTCGCCGCGCTGCTTGACATGTCGGCACTTGCGGCAACATCCATACTCGGGCTGGTGGGCGTAGGCGGTGCGTTGGAAGGAGAGTCTGAAATAGAGCCTCCACTCGGCCCGGCTAGCTACGTACTGGATATTGCGAATCGAAAGGCGGCCATCGACAGTTGGGGGCTCGAGGAGGCCAAATCTAAGCGGCTCTAGGTTGGGTTTGGTGGCCTTGTCGGCGGATTCCGACTTGGGAGGTGCAGGACCGAAGTAACCAGGGCTTTTCTTGTAGATCTTCGGCGAACTGTTAATCTCACGATAGAGATGCCGAGACGCATGAGAGAGGTTGAGGAGAGAAAAAGCGGAGAGGTGGGTGTATATCTCGAGGCGGAGTTCTGTGGGGAGCGCAGTGAGGGTTGGTCCGCTTGGAAGGGGAGCTGGAGCTGGAAGCGAGGGCCGGATTGGGGCAGGCGGAGGAGGTGCTGGCTCCTCGGGCTCCTTGGACGGTACGGATACGGGCGTTGAGGCGGTCCTTTGGTAATAGACTGGCTCAGCTTGATAGATGAGCTGTTGCTGTGGGGCAATGGGAAGCGTCGTGGTGGTTGGGCGAGTCTGGTGTGGTGCTTCCGGAAGTCTAGAGATGGGCGTATAGGTCGGTGCCGGCAGATAGTTGCGGCGTCCAACGTTCCGGGGAAGGTGAGACTGCGCAACAAGGCGATCGAAAAGGGAGCCCGTTAGCGGGGCTACAACCTGTTTCGACGTCTCGGACTTGGGAAGAAGGTGTTGCCCTGGCTGCTGGGCGTATGCGGCGATACGACCTGCGACAGAGTGCGAGGAGGTCAATGGCGTAGGCTGGTTTTGTTGGACTCTTGGCGCTTTCTTGCGCTGCTTGCTGCCGGATTTTATAAAGTCGGATAAAAGAAGATGTCTAGACATTCTGATGGTGCGATAGGGTATCTGGTAGCAACGGGTATCACATCTCTCAGACGGGGCCGGGCAGCACTTGTAACCGTGCAAAGAAGTTCAACTGCAGCTTTAACTCCGCGCCCTTGAGGCCACACATCCCTCTCTACTACTGATTGTTCCTACCGTCCATCTCGCTAATCTAAGCCAGAGGAGATGTGGCAGCAGACTAGTTAACGTGCTCTGGGGAAAGGTTAAATTGATCAGCATTCAGTTGCAACTGGCTCACCCGAGCGTAAAGCTCCCATGCATCCTCCCTTTCCTCAGCGAGGAGATGCATGCAGTATCGAGCAAGGACTGTAAAAGGAAACCACCTGATAAAACACCTCATGAAGCCCGCCTCGCACACCACCTCCTCGCCCATTCCCACCTGGAGGCATGATATCAATCTTTCTTCAACACCGCGAGGCGCAAGTAATAAAACAAAAAATCAAGCCACCCGCCCCAAAACCCCCATAAACTAAACCTCGCAGCCCCTACTGCCCCGAGTCCTTCCCCCACATCCTCACCCTCGCCCCCCCAGCCACATACATAGTAAGGAAACTACCACCCTTCACACCCTCTTCCCGATAACGTGCCAAACCTTCCTCTCCATCCGCCCCCTCCACCCTCCCCACCTCCTGCAACACCCTAACCACCACAAACGCCAACTCCTTCAACGCAAACCCCCGCCCAAGACAAATCCTCTTCCCACTACTAAACGGCTGATACTCCCACGCCGTAACCTTCCTCCTCGTTCCGTTCTCCATCTCCTCCCACCGCTCGGGCCGAAACTCATCTGCGTCTGCACCCCACACGTCCTTGTCCCGGTGCAGCGCGTAGAAGTTGAGATCTACCCGCTGTCCTTTGGCGACGAAGATGGGTTCGGTGCCGTCCGGCCCACCGCCGCGAGGGAGTGAGGTGTCGCGGAAGGCGTAGCGTTGGTTGAGTGGGATCGGGGGGTGGAGACGGAGGCATTCGCTGAGGCAGTTGGCGAGGAGGGGTGGGGTTGTTTCGATGGAGTCTGGGCCGTTTTTGGCGAGTTTGGCGAGGAGGGTGGAGAGGGTGGGGCCGTAGATTGCGAGGATCTGGCTGCGGAGGGCGTGGAAGATGACGGGTTCGTAGGCGAGGTGGGAGAGGAGGAAGGAGAGGGTTAGGGCGGTGGAGTCGCGGGCGGCGATGAGGACGTTGAGGGTGTGGTCTCGGAGATGCTCTTTGGGTGTGCCGGCGGAGAGGAGGTGGTGGATAAAGTAGTATTTTTTCGGCTTGTCCGAGTCGTCCGTGCTAAGGGCCGAGTCGGTGTTTGCGTCGGGGAGAAGAGCGATACAGCTGTCGACAAGGCGGTCTACAAACGAGTGCAAGACCCTGATCTGCTTGTTAAACTCCCTCCCACCCCCCAGAAAGTACAATGCCTGCAACAAATGCCGATACGCCAGCCCAATCTGCACACCATTAAACGCCCCCTCAAACTCCCCCAGCTCCTCCTCACTCATGTTCAACCCCCCTTCCCCCTTCCCATCCATCTCCACTCCCCAAAGAAACTTCAAACTCGTCTCGAGCGTCAACCTCTCAAACAGCGGCTGTAGATCCACCACCTCGCCGTCAAGCCTCACTTTCCCCAACCACCGCTGAAACGCCCCCTCGAAATTCCCCCCCATCATCTCCAACATCTGCTCCCTCCGAAACACAAACTGCGGCCTCACCAACGCCCTTGCCCTAACCCACTCCTCGCCGTCGATCGTGAAGAACCCATGTGTCCCAAACGAACTGGCGAAATTGGCTTTCCGCATCGAGCCAAACCCGAAATGCGTGAACCCTGTGGAGAGCACCTTGCGGAAGTTCTCGGCGTCCATGGTGTTGATGTTGGTCATGCCCAGGGCGGAGAAGGTGAAGGTTTTGCGGCCGGCGAGGTGGAAGTGGGAGGTGAGGAGGGGGAGATGCGTGGAGGCTTGGAAGGCGCGGATGAGGGTGGTGATGTAGGGGAGGCCGAAGGGGCCGGTCGGGAAGGTGTAGGGTTCAGCACAGCCGTCGAAGAAGAGGTTGGAGCGGTGTACCCAGTTGCGGTAGAGACGGATGATGGGGTAGAGGAGGAGGAGGGTGAGGAGGTAGGGGGTTAGGGATGAGAGGGACATTGCTGGGAGTTGGGGATGTGGTGGTGTCGGTGGTTTGGTTCGAATAGGCCGGGTTGTTGGGGTGGTACGGAAGGCGACGGTGACATGGACTCTGTGAGAAGGAGGCGACGGAACGGGAAGGAGAGGGTGGGGTTCAAATACCTTTTGAGTGGTGTGCTCCACATGTAGCAGTGGAAAGTTCCGTGTTTGCTCGTCCCATGATCGCCCAATTGTAGATATGGTACATAGGTCAAAGATAAGGATGGTTAGTTATGTACTTCAGACACAGAATAACATTTGCCGGTAGCCAATTCGCCCAATTTATGGAGATATCCGATCGATTACCTGCATATCGATGAGCTGTATTAGACCCTCCAAATGCAACCACACTGAGACAAATCAAAGAGATATCGATCCTATGTAGGGCCTTTAGAGATGGCGAACTGCATGCTGCTAGATTTTTTTGTGTCGTGGGGTGTGAATGTTGAAGAAGGGATCAGGATCGGGAAACTGCAACGATTCTAGCAGTCGCTGGGCAACGCACTAGTACCGAAACGGACTAGGGAAAAACAGACGAAACGGGACAGCGGTTCGACTCCGCTCTGTATCATTAATTTTGTATCGCCGGCTGGAGCAAAGAAAGCTTTCGGATTTTAATCAGCTTTTCGGCCCCAACGTACACGCACTGGTCAGGTGGTGTAGAGGTAGCACTTTGGATTTTTTTTGCAGTTTATAGTTCCTGTCCAAGGCTGTTAAACACACTGGAGAATATAAGTACGGTACCGTATACCATGTTTACTTCGCTACCACCGCGAGCGGGCATATATATTTTACCAACGTCAATACTACTTGGTACTCGTACATGTATTGGCCACAGTCGCGAGTCGGGTACATGAGTGAGACTTCTCGCCTACCCGATCCGAGCGTCTCTTACTTACTTAGTTACTACTGTAGAGGGGAATAGGGTGTACCGGGTCTGACACGGTATGGCCAAGATTGTCCCAAAGTCACCGGAATATACTGTGGTTTATACCATTTCTATTGCCATGACCGGTACATAGCGGCATACCTGCCATGTACCTGAGCATGTATTCGAGCATATACCTGAGCATGTATCTGAGCATGTACCATAGTGCAACTCAAAGCATAAGTTGAAGCATATTACAAGAATGATAGCGTAATAGTCCTCGGTATGAGGCGGTAGCGGTATAGTAGGCCAGTACTTGGACCGGCGGCAAATCAAAATAATTTTATTACTAATACCTGACCTATCTAAGAAGTAGTAAAGGAAGTAGAGAACTTGAAATAATGACGTTGCCAATACTGTTAGTGCCAGATTTCAGATTCTCCAGACCTTTTACTAGGTGATCTTTACTTATTTCCACCCTCAGCTCGACCTCGATGTCGGCTCGACCTCCAAGTCGGAGATCCTCTCTCGGTGTCGGCCTCGATGTCGGCTCGACCTTTAAGTCGGAGATCCTCTCTCGGTGTCGGCCTCGATGTCAGCTTGACCTCCAAGTTGGAGTTCCTCTCTCGGTGTCGGCCTCGATGTCAGCTTGACCTCCAAGTCAGAGAGCCTCTCTCGGTGTCGGCCTCGATGTCGGCTCGGTCTCCATGTCGCAAGCCGGAGGCCCTCCCTCGATGTCGGCTCGTCCTCCAAGTCACAAGTCGGAGGTCCTCCCTCGATGTCGACTCGTCCTCCAAGTCACAAGTCGGAGGTCCTCCCTCGATGTCGACTCGTCCTCCAAGTCACAAGTCGGAGATCCTCCCTCGATTTCGGCTCGCCCTCCACGTCAGAACTCCTCCCCGATGCCGTCGTCCTCCAATCCTCGTCGATGTCGATCGGCTCGTCCTCCACATCAGATCCTCCCTCAATGTTGGCTTGTGTTTGATGTCAGTCTGCCCTCAGGCTCGCACTCGGATCCTCTCTAGCTCTTGTTATCAGATCCTCCCTCGATGTCGGTCCACCGTCGTAGTCGGATTCTCCCTCTATGCCGGCTCCTCGATGTCCACTACTCTCTCGAAGTCGGTTAGTCAATGTGTCGGATTCTCCTTTGATGTCGGCTCTATGATGTTTGTTCGATGTTTGCCCTTCGATATGAGCTCCTCGATGTCGGTTTCTGCAGGCAAACTCATGGTGCTAGCAAACTTAGGCAAGTGGCGAAGTCCGAAGTGGGGTGAAAGAGGAGGGTGAGACTGGGACGAGGTAATCTGGGAGGTATGAATAGTGGTATCGGGTACTTTATGTAGACATACTTAACAATGGCTTGATCTCATAATTAAGTACTGGAAGGCCGGAAGTCGAACTGTGGATTGGTAGATCCTCCTCGCATCGTGATTTAGATTGATTTCCGATAAGGCCCGTAAGGAAACTTACTAGTTTGCCACTACTACTAAGGCCCGAAAGGCACGAAGGCCCGAAACGGAAAAAAATCCTTTGCGAGCCTTCCCTCAATGCCACGCCCTTCAAGTTCTTTACAACCCATTAATTCAAGCATCAAAACCGCATCCTCACTGATCAAGAACCCACCATCTCCACTCCCCGCCAAAAATACCTCTGAATCACCACAAACCTCAAAACACAATGTCCTACCCAACCCTGCAGCTCCGCGAGGCCGTCATCATCCCGCCAACGGACATCAAGGCAAACATCGAAAAGACAATCTTCCAAATCCTTCGATGCGGGGCTGCCTTCGAAGAATATCTTCGACAACAGCATGCCGATGAAATAGTGTTCTCCTTCCTCAAGCCTGGAAATGCTTACCATCTATATTACAGATTGCGCTTCAGAGAGATTCTCCGGCTGCTCGAGCTCGAAACAGCACAACAAGCGCCAGAGGAGAGCATGCCGACATGGACAGAGGAGGATACACAGTCAGAGCCTGAGGCGCCTGTAGCTGCTAGCAGTCTACCTGAACAGTCACCAATCCCACCGGACGACCCCGAATACAAAGACCAAATCGAGAAGGCCGCAGTCTTCGTGGCGATATACGGGCCGGAGTTCGAAACCAGGATGTTAAACCATCGGCCTGCCTTGAACGTCCCATTTTTACAGACCTGGGGAGCCGATCATGCGTACTATCAATGGATTCTCCACCGCATGCGCAACTTTGCTCCTCGGAGCAGGAACAGGATTGCCCTTCTGAAGCAGATTTGCGAGAGGAGATGGCCGAGCCCTGCGGTGGCCAATCGGTCGTTTGCCTTCGATGATTCGGCGAGCAGACCGACCTTTCGGTTTGTGGTTGTTGGGCGCGATGCACTTCGGTTAGCAATGTTTGAGGATGAGGATGAGGATGAGTGCTAGAAGGTGAAGCTCGAGTTTGCGGGTCACGAAGGAGGTATGGGGTGGGATCTGTTTGCTTGCGAAATATACTTACTTAACTATATCTGTTTATCCGCTTGTGACTCGAATGTGCGTGCCAGAGAAACTCAAGTTGTAACGCCCTTGGGTCCAGAAACATATGTAGGTAGCTCGTAAACGGTCATTGTGACTGTTGAATACATGGCTTTCAAAGACCACCCTGGATACTGCAGTGTAGTACAGGAATACGTGAGCGTGAGCTTGTGCCATCGATTCATCGACGTATGGTCACTTATGGGCATTGAAGATGGAGAGTGTAACTATACTCGTATCTGATATATACTCGGATCCTTCCCAGTTTGACTGACGTGCTCGTATCGTGGCTACTTGGAACTGGTCGGAACTAAGCTGTATACTAGTATCTTCGTATAATGTTTTGGTAGCTCCAGGTTGGTAGCGAAATCTCGTGAAGTCACGTTGGGCATCCTCGATGCGGATAACCTTGCATGCATAAGTGCAGCCTGGCCTGAAGCGTATCCTCGTATGTTCCCTCTAATTATTGCTGCCATGTGATGGTAGACTGTAGTAGGAATTCCGGAAGTTCGTGCACTCGACTTCGACACTCGTGTTGGTACTTAGTAAGTACACAAGGTGCTTTTCTGCATTCCATGCATTGCAGTGAACCATTGATAGAGGAATATGATGCGTGTATCCATGGTCTTTCTTCCTCAGCTCGTTTGAAGGCTGCATGACCGCTTTTGGTAGCTATAGATCAATACCTGTGCGTACATGTCCTCGTTCGTTTGATGCGCATCTTTGGATTCTTCTCTCATCCTAAAAAATACGTAAGGTAAGTAGATGCTCTTTCTTCAGGCTGTGGAACTTGAAGGAACAGGATCCAAGTGTGCAAGTCGGCGTATACGTTGCGCTCGTAGCATATTAACAAGCGCTTGTGAGAACATTTCGTTTCGACCTAGCATTCATGTTTCGTAGAGAAAGCATATAATGTCCGCATGATAGTAATAAGTACTGTCGACCGTTGGACAGATATATGCGTGCTGCGACAACTTGGAACTGGTATCTGCTCAGATGCTGGTAACTGTGTCATGAAGTTCGTAAATTGACTCTTGGCTGCGCAGATACTACAAGTGCATCCGTGTCAAAAAAGGGTTGTTCGATATTGCTAATTTAACTCGTATGAATGAAGACATGGATGTATCAGAGATCGATAACATTCCTGTTGACCTGTACCAGTAGAGCAGTTCTCGTTACGATGTTCATGCTCGTACGTTCGGCCGGCCTCGGGTTTGCAAGTATTTCAGAGCCGGTATGTAAGTACTACTTTCGTGCAAAGTTCGTTCTTCATCGTGCATCGTTTGATTTTGTACTTCGTTGGGGTTGTAACGGAACGCTCTGTACGTGCGGTTTTCGAATTCTTCTGGTAGTCTCCGTACGTCCCCATGTTCGTGAAAGTGAACTCCTCTTGAAGCTCGTAGCTAGATTATAAGGTTTCTGATGGACAAAGAACGTGTCCTGTATGCGTCGATGAAAGGAATTGGTTGTGCATAAAGTTCAGTTCGTTCAGACTAGGAGTTGCATAGACTTGCGCAATTGCCTTATTGTGTACATGTGTGCAATGCGTGCGCATCCGTTCTTCTAAACATCTTGTTTTGGAGCTTCACAAGATCGTAAGTGGGTCAGCTTTCTGTGCATTATATGTGGCTTCGTGACAAAATCGAGCCGACTACTCGTAGCTTGCGGATCATTGTTACGCTTCTCGTATTTCAGGGATCCTTCGTTTCGATGCATCCCCATTTACGTATCCCATTCCTTGGTGGGTCCTGCTTTTTACATCGGGGAAGGAGAGATGTGAAATGCTTAGGATGGTCCGGTAAGTATACTTTAGGAAGGACAGTGCTCGAAGTTCGAACTGCGGGAAAGGTACAAGGGCGCCTGCTGCCGTCATGTGTGGCTTGACTTTGGTCACGTGCTGTGGCTGTCCATTCGCTGCCTCTTTCTCCAATCGACAGTTCCAACCTTCCCGATCTCTCACATATCTCCCATCTACACCAACAGCAACATGGCCAAAAGACGATATCTGCATCACGTCAAACAACAGTTGAAGTCACGTTGAATCTACTCAGACGCTGGAAAAGAGCCACAAATCTCTCTTGAATGCAGGCTTTGAGCACCATCATGAAGGCGACGGCAGAACGTTCGAACAACGGCACATTGCAGATGGCTTTCGCAGCCACAAAGGTGAGTCGTTCCACAGTTTCAGGAGTCGATCAACTAATAAAGTTGGGAGATAATTAGCAGCCGTATCGCTACCCGCCATCGGGTTTTGTTGTCAACTTACTCACAGCTCTGAACGTCCCAAGCAGAATGGCGAAACGACAAGCTGAATCCGACTCGACCAGCGACCTCAAAACTACCACAACATATATGTCGGTGAGCCTGCCATCACAGAACACCATCCCGGCAGCACGCACGCCCACGCCTAGTTCAACCTCAAGTACAAGCTCTTCCTTAGCTGCTGATGGGAGTACCGGAGTAGTCAACAACGGAGCCAACCCACCCAGGGATATCGGTACGTACCACTCTTCATATCCAGAGACACCTTCTACGATTACGGCAGCTCCACCTATCAAAATTGTAGCCTGGTTTCTCTAACATGAGACCGATGGTTTAGCATCAGATCAGAATGGAAATGTAGTCCCACCCCCCGAGACACCTGCAGCGCCTTCATCAGATGCATATAGTACATATTCTCGCGCATCTCCCGGTGAGTCTTTGACATTGACTACCACAAGTTAGAATCTAACCAGGTATTAGTTGCTTTCGTTTGGACCAAGGCTGCTGGCACATCAGCGACAGACCCTACTCCTGCCCCATCGACTGTGTCCAAAACACCCAGAAAACCAACCGAAAGTCCACCAGTTGCAATCATCTCCAGTACCGGCTTCTCGAGAACCGTGGTGATTGGTGCAACAATTCGAGCAGCACTAGGTACCCTCCTTGTCGGTCTCATAGCACTTCTCCTCTACAAGCGACACAAAGGCCGCCATCAGAAACCCGACCCGGCCGTTACAGATTCTCCCGCCTCCAATTGGGTGCCGTCAGAGAAGCTCCTGTTTGGCTGGTGGGGCAGTCAACGGCGGAAAGAGGCAGCAGAAATGGCAGACACCAGTCGACAAGAGCCGGCGGATACTGGGAGGATTGAGATGGAGGGTGAGAAGATGGCGCACGAGCTTCCTACTTAGCTGGCATTCTGGGTACAAGCGTCACCCTCGAGGAGTTGATCTCTTATCCTTTGGGTTGAATGCACGAGAATAAACTATGTAAGAAGTCTCTCCTTTTGAACGTCTCCGTCACGTTCCCAGTGGGCATCCTGGTTCACACGGAAACGCGATGTACTCGTACTGCAATGCAGGTGCTAATGCGCAGTATGCCAGTGGCACAGGACACCAGTCTCAAGGAAATCGGAAGGAATCTTTATCGAGTAGTTACACATACTTACTGAAGTACAAAGGTCAATGTATATATAAATGCATGCCAATAGCCGCTCAGGCTCTTCGATGTTCCGGATTTTTCTGACACCCCGCATCATAGAACCAGCGCAGCAATTCTCGAAGCTCTATCAACACGCTCGGAACGCTCAGGACTTCCAGGTTGCTTTATCAACTGCGAGGTCTGAGTTTCTTGACTAGCGGTGTCGTCTAAGATTTTCATATTCAGGCCTGAATCGGACTCAGTGGCAATCCCCGCAGAAGAGCGCCTACGGTGCTCTTGCTCTAGAGGAAATTGCGCATCGCGATTAGGTTTCTGGTGAAAGGACACCGGTAGTAAGGCCAGCAGCGGACAATATAATGCCGTCTACAAATTCAGGTAAGAATACGCTTAAACTTCTTTACTTCTCTGGTCTATTTCATTGAGAAAAATTGGATCAGTGGAAGGTTATATTTGCAGATGTCGGCGCCGCTACCCCCTGATCATCCCGGACCTCAAGTGGGAAAACCTCCGATCATTTCTATGGGCATGCAATATGGAATATACTGACAAAATCTTAAAACCATAGATACGGTAAACGTTCCCACACCAATCCGTGAAACTGGCGAGATTCTGGCTCCAAACAGAGAGGCCGCAGTTACGCCAATCGTTCCCACACCAACCCGTGGATCTGTCAGCCTTCTGAGCCCATACGTCAGTGATGCGATCGTAGCTAATACACCAATCGATGAGAATTCAACAAGCAGCATTCAACCTGTTAGACCCGAAAGTTCAAGCCCAGTAAGTGCGGAACCACCGACAGCCATATCTTCGGCGATCATAGTTGATCCGGATGGCGTGGGCTCTGTTCCAGCTACGGCAGATCCAACTGGCTCTGTCTCAACATCAGCAAATACGATTAGCTCTCATAAAACGAAGGCAACTAAGTCCCTTCCTACCACGACACCGACAAACACATTAAGCCCCGCTCCAACAATGGACTCAACACGAACGGCAAATAGTAGTGGTACTTCTAGCACAGGCTTCTCCCAATCCGTCGTGATCGGTGCAACTATAGGAGCAGCAGCTGGTACCATGATCATTGGCCTCGTCGCTTTCCTTCTGTACAGACGACGCAGGAAATACAACCGCTCACGGCTTCCCTCGCATCTAGAGTCGGGGAATGAAGGGTCTTCGGATTCAGATTGGATGCCATCAGAGAAATTCTTGTTTGGTTGGTGGGGCAGTCAACGCCGGAAGGAGAAGGAAATGGCAGAGATGGAGGATACGAGTCGACGAGAGCTGGCGGACACTGGCAAAGTAGAGATGGAAGCTGAGAATATGGTGCATGAGCTACCGGCTGCGTCGAAGCTTTCGGTGGTTTCTGCGGGTGGAGATGGTGAGGGCCGTGAGGGGATGATTGTTGATGGAGAAAAGGTCGAGGTGAGGAAGATCGGATATTAGGTGTCTTGGGAGCTGTAGAATGGACTCTGATTGAACCAGGAGAGATGACTGTGGAGTGTGCTGAAATTCGGTGGATTATGTTTTGCGACAAGCATTCAAACGAAGACTCATGCTCAAGTCCCGAGCCTCTACTTTCCCTCGCCTCGGAGATCGTGCCTCATGTTTAAGACATCAACACCCTTAGGTAGTCGTTTTAGGCTTGCTTCTTCGGGCTTTTGAGTAGAACGACGGATAGAAATGACGACAAGGAGGGTGATGACGCCGCCAATTATGGCTAGGGAGAGGAGGATGTAGAAGGCCTTTTTACGGAATATCTTCTTTTCTTCGTGGGTTTTGGGCCATTTGAAGCGTGCAGGTTTGGAGGTGGAGTCTGCAGCTGTGTTCGAGGGGACGGGGTACAGGTCGGTCATGGCTATGTTCGCTGTTCCAGGTGGCTTGACGTTTGGTGTCATTTTTATCGGCATTGCACTGCAAACTTGCCACCTTATAAGGCTAGGTAATGAAGATCTGGTCGGATTGGTAGAGTAAAAGTGGTAACTTCGTGGGTTTCGACGTCCGCCTGGGAATTGTACTGGTGAGACTGTCGTGAGGCGGGGTATTTGGGAGATTGCCAGGTATAGGAACTGAATTCGATGGCGAGGTTTTGCTTTTGAAGCAGCATTTGTGCCAGTGTTTCGCTTGTGCGATGTTCAAGTTTTCTTCATGGCGACTCATGATGTATTGTGTCCTTTCGGAGATCGAGCGGAGGCGACTCGAGTAATTGTCGCAAAGCCGAAAGCATGGACCTTTACGGGCCGCCTGATAAGATCGCAACGGCCAGTATTAATCTGTCTGTCTCGCACCAAAACTTCTCACGATACACGGGCACTCTCAGATACGAATAAACTCTTCAGCAGTAAAAGCAAATCAATTGTAGGCAAGTAAGGCAAGAAAGGCAAGTAAATACATCTGTCAAAAGCCCAATCAACACTTGATGCCCCAAATTAGAGCATCAATTGGAAGAAACCCGTGCCAAAACCAACACATAACTCTCACATACGGTGCCGGGTTCAACTGCAACCCGAACACTCCATCCAATGACCGAAAACAGAACAAATCTTAGTAGGCGTGAAAATAAAGAAAATTAATTCAGAAAAACAGCATTGTCTTCAGTTCAGGTCCTGCTCAGGTTTCTGAGGCTCTCTCCGATTAAGAGCCCCACCCCGCTGTTGAGGGCTCCGTCTGTTCAGTCCCTCTCCTGCTCTCTGAGCATCTCTGCGATTATAGGATCCACCCCGATTTTGAGGACTCCGTCTGTTCAGCCCCTCTCCTGGTCTCTGAGCGTTTCTACGATTGAAGGCTCCACCCCGCTGTTGAGGACTGCGTCGGTTCAACCCCTCACCTCGACGTTGAGGGTCCCGAGCTTCAAGAGTAGCCGAAGCGTCCTCTGGTCTTCCCGCCGGCGTGGAAATCCTGCCCCAATGGTAGCCCCAGTCTTTCCCATTTGAAGGACGCTGTGGGTTTCGAGATTCGAGAGCGGCCGAATGCTTCTCCTGTGATTTTGGTGTCTTGACATCGACATCTGCCGGTCTTCCGTTCCATTTATATCCTGGGACTTCAACGGCACGCTGTGGGTCTCTTCGGTTCAAGCCTTCACCAGGGCGTTGAGGTTGGCGCTTTTCGATTTCCAAGACAGGCTGTTCTTCCTTGTCGGTATCTGGCTTCGTTGGTATATCGGCAGGAGAAGTTCCGCAGGGAGACATGCCGGTAGAGCCACAGGTGACAACAGGCCGGTTGACCCGCTTGCTGATGAGCTCGATAAGAGGCATGAGGGAGGAAAAGAAGCGTTTGGAGTGAGCCTTGCTGTGAGGCTCAGATAGATGAGTATTATCCATGCCGTTGGCGACAGTGAGCTCGAGGATGGCATCTGATGCTGCAGTTGCCGGGGTTGGTGCAGCCGGAGCCAGAGGTAGAAGCGTAAAGAGGAGAAATGCGAGCTTCATATTGAAGACGAGCTGCTGTTTTGGAAAATTGACTCGAGGTTTGGTATGGAGGTGTAGATATGGGTTGGAATGCGGTATAACTGATGATGTTAGCTTCGGAGGCGATATCAATGGTACTTTATAGGTACGGGACGTAAGGTATGTAGTGGCATTGTTGCATATGTTGTGATGTTGCTTCTTGATGACGGTGAGGTTAATAGTCCAGACAATACTTCCGTATTCAGAGCAAGTATAAACGGCGGTTGTCAAAAGAAAGTTCAAAAATGGCTGACTTGCGGCAAGGTATAGGCGCACACGAGTTCCAAACCGAAATATCGACGTAGAAGGTACATGGTACGCTAGAAGCAGTCAGCGAACGAGACGGGATCTCAATATGAACTGAATTACTATACCTGACATTCCGTTTTAGACTTTGTTTGGGCGTAAAAGTGTAACTAGCTGTAGCTTCCCGCTGTCAAGATGAAAATATCTCTACCATAACGTTGAGGCTCGAGGTTCAAGAAGTAGACATCTTGAGCTCTTTGCAAACGATATCATTGCTGAGCAGTCGCCTTGCAAACTTGCCGCTCGTACCGTTTGCAAACTCTCTTTTCTAACCGCATAGGCGCTCCGGTAACTTCGAGAAAAGAAAGAAAGACCAAGAGTCTCATACAGCTCTGAAGGAGAAACATCATGCTCTTTGTCCAGACCGCCAACGGCGTCAAACGCGCTTACAGCCAACCAAATGCATCTTCCGGTAGTCAAAGCTTCTAATTCAGTACGCCGGCCTTCTCGACATCATTCGATTTTGTTGAAGCTACAGATGAGGGCGTCAGCAAAGGCCAGAAACGAGGTCGCTTGACTTTCCTTCCAAATCATGATTCTTTGCGGTGAAGCTCACAAGTTCATGCCGCCCAGACACCCAATCTCTTCCATCGTCGTCTGTCCTCCTGTCAAAGCCTGATCCTTGTAGAGTATCCCTACTATCTCACGTCAAAAGCAGCATATGCATCACGGTATGTCTACCGACGGCACGACTCTCGCTAAGATCAGCAAGTCTGAGACATCCGCTTAGGTAGATAAACTTTGCCGTTTCTTTGCCGCTCATCCAGGATGGCTCGTGCCCTCTCCACCTCGCCTTCTCATAAGGCTTTCGAGACTGTGTGGCGATATCGCGAGGTACCAGTACAATGGTCAAGGTGCTGCCGGTGTCGAATGCGGTCTGCCGGTGCTGTAGTGTAACCATGAGCCGTTGGTAGATGGGTTGCGGGTGCGGGTGCGGATGCGACTGGATTATTATTAGTCGGTACCACGGCGGGAAGTCAACTTACACCTGGAGATATAGGCGGGGTACATGTTTCGAGGTATTCTGGTAGCGTTGAACAAGTGTGGCGGGGCTTGAGGAAACGAAGTGGTCGTTCCTGCTCACGAGAGCAGTACAGTGAATCTCATCTCGTTTACGGGGCGCCTCTCGCGTTTATTGATGACCGTAGCCGCGCCGGCTGCGAGAGCACAAGAGGAACTTGCTTGACGCATCCACCACCTTTACTTTGATTCCAAATGGCCGGAACCATGAACAGCCGAACTCGGGTGCACTTGTTGAGGATTTGAATGTTTCCTTTTGCCGAATCATAGGCCAGCTGTTATGATTCTCGATAGTGATTGCCGTTCCGTTCCGTTCTCGTTCGGTATGCCTGTACGTCTCAATCAGCGAGCTTCGGCGTGTGTATGTTGTGATGCAACCTTCAAAGGGAGACGATGTTTGTGGTTGGAGGGAATCGAATGGTGCCATGGCGTTTAGCTCAATTTCCACTATGATCGAATGCCAAGACGCTTCCCGCCAACGTCCTTCCTTCTGGATTATGCTGGAAACTCCTCGAGCTCGAGCTCCTGCAGTCCTCTGCATCTTTCAGCAACTCAACTTCATCTTTGGCTTGCCAAGCGGTGACTCTTTTGGCACTGATTTATGAGGCTACAATTCAACCTCAACTCGAAGGACTTATTGCTTCACCAAACGACGGTATTGAACTAAGGGAAACTTAAGGTGCGTAACTCAACCCTGGCAAGCCGACGTCCTCTGACTGCTCCGTTGGTACACTCATGTTCAAGATGCGCACCACCGACAAACGCACATTGTGCAAACAAACATACTCAGCTTCGGTACTTCTTCCGTACCTCAACCCATGCAACTTCTCATTTCGACGGATATTAACAACAACCGACCAGTCAAACATCAACGATCAACTAGCTCTCGACCCATTCCTATCGCAACGCAACTTTAGTCAGAAAGCCCCGAGCTACTGCTAGACTGCACATCAGACCCCATCCCGTTCCAATCCCTTACTCCGGATAATCAAGATGGCCAACCGAGTTGTGGATACTATCGAAAGTCTCATTTCGGGAATCGATATGGAGATTGGAGCCGTCGAGCAGAGCAATCCTCTCAAGCAGCTGCTTACCCGTCAGAGAGAAATCATTACCACTCTGCAGAAGGAAATCGCTACGCTCAAGAGTTCACAGGTAAGACGAGCTTGCATTTGATCGATCATTTATTGATGCTGACGGACATAGACGATTAACCCCGCCATAGTATTACAGTATTTGTATGCCTTGGCAAGAGAAAATCTTGCGTGGAGGTTGAAAGGGCAGACGTGGGAAAAGTGTATTGCGGAGTTTCTGGATATAAGACAAGCACTTCTCGGCGAGATCAAAGACGAGGCAAAATGGCCTTTCAAGGATTTGGTCCATCAAAGGCGGGTTCTTGATGATTTCGAGCGACTGATTCAACTCCTTGTTCATGACTGGAACTTGAATTCCGCTGCGGGAGTTTGGATGACTGATGCTGAAGTACGGAAAGGGGGATACAGCGAATCTCAGATCAGATCCAGCTTGGAACTGCTGGACCCGAGAAGTCCATCGTATGATGAGATTTATACGAATAATTGGCATCCTAAAAACCTTCTCGACAGTTTGAAAACCGATGATGGTGGTTGGCCAAAGATGCCAGAAGGATCTGTGCCATAGTGGGAGCTGGTACAGGTAGCCAGTAGATAGGACTCGCTTCCTTCAGATTGGAGTTTAGAATTCGCGCGGTGCGGGTATTTGTGGTGCTTTTCAGTTACACTTTTGGTCAGATTTCTTTTGTTTGGATTTACTAGTAGTAGCTACTTCGACTTAGAGGGATGGATTTTAGTTAGAGACAGAATATTAATCTCCTTCAAAACCAGTCCTGTAAATCAAAGATTCTGACCCGTAGCTTTAACAAGCTTGCGATCACAACCTTGCAACTCTTTCTACCAAGTACTTAGAAGGTGCCGTGGCACGATTATATACATGTATCTTAAGTATCAATACGCCCCGAACGCTTAGGACTGTGAACGAGGCTAGAAATCACCGCCTAGTTGCATGGTTATTGGCTGCCGTGTGGATGCAGCCTGCCAGAACGAACAAGTTGTCAAGGCCAGCGTCGATCCTCCTAGAACTGACCAGTCCGACGGCTCACTTTCTCCTTCAACAAACATCCCACAAAGGTCCAATTCCTTCCACTTCAGCACACCAATCACCTCGGGTTTTCGTTTCAACGGTTTCGACATGATGGAGAGATGCGCAAAAGAGGTAGAAGAGGTGGACCCCAGCAATCCACTGAAGCCTTTGCTGCTTCTCCAGAGAGATATCATCGTCGCTCTTCAGAAAGAGGTGGACGAACTCAAGAAGGCAAACTCCGTGAGTCCATCCGCACATTTCTTCCCTCTTCCCAGCAGCAGTAAACTGACAAAAACTCAAGCAGTCTACTTCCACCGACGCACTCCGCTACCTCTACTAGTACACCCTTGCCCGCGAACACATTGCTCGGAGCCTAGCATCCCAATCATGGACAAGCTACACCAACTGCATTCTTGAAGATTTCGACCGAGCATATGCGATTAAGGTACTAGAGTTCAAGCTTACGGACATGGAGGACAATTGTAAGGAAGACTGGAAAGTTTTCGGGTACAATGCAATAAGGTTGGAGATGGAATGGGTGGAATTGCTGGAAATTCTTATGGACGATTGGGATCCGGAATATGAGCCGAAGAATGTGAAGAAGGTACCACAGGGTGAGGTGAGGAAGGCAATAAGGCAGTTGAAGGATGCCGAAGAAAAGAGGAGAGCGGAGGGTGTGCTGGCTTTTGTGGATAGTTTGGTGTATAAGTACGGGTGGGGGATGGATTTGACATGGGTTTTTGAGGATTAGTCCAAGGACTGAAGGATGCATTCGGCGGATGTGAACTCATTTGGGGTAGTATCATTTACGGAAATACTTCTTGCTTTCAAGGCTCACATCCTTTCACCACCAAGCACCCCAGTCCAGTGTCCACAAGACGAGCCGATGCTAGATCACGATCATTGGCTACCAATGTGCCGGAAACCGTCAACCTGCCAAGAGAGTCCCTTCCTTCCTGATGCACCCAAAATGCGAGTCCATGCAACGTTCACACCTCACAACAGTCAACCTCTTCTCCTTCGCCGCAGAAATGGGCAACAACAAAAAGCGTCAGAGAGCAAACCCACAACCCTCCACAGCCAAAAACACCTCCGCCATCCAGCATTCCGCTGCACAGGCAGACGAGGCTGGAAATGAAGTGGACGAAGATGTTGCGGGTGCTTATGGACGAGTGGGATCCGTCGGTGGATCTGGTAAACGTGAAAATGGTTTCACAGGATGAGGTTAGAAGGGTTGTAAGGGGCTTGGGAGGAGAACAGAGAATGAAGGCGGAGGGGGTGCTGGCATTTGTGGAGTCTTTTATGGATGATGGGGGGTGGAGGATGGAGACGGGCTCGAGGTGGTAGTCTGAATTAACCACACCGTGTTCCAAAAAAGAGTTGGATGCCCATGCCCTGAGTCGAACAGGGGTTGAATCGGCGTTGCAGGTGCTGCCCGAAGAGGCTCACCGTTCCACAACGATACGTGATAACCACTACACTACATGAGCTACTGATGCTGATATAAGGGCTTCATACCTTAGTACATACATCTTCAACAACTAGATAATGTGCCTTTGTGCCGGTGGCACCATTCTATCGTCATCGTCTCGATACTTTTTATCGGAGTTTCTGGAAGAACGTCATAGATTCGAGACTGAAATTGGTGGATCCAGTGACTTTGTGCAAGGCAACCTCCAGCTGAACAAAACACAGCTACAGTATTCCCACCAAAGCCCAAAGAACATACGTGAAGAACTCTATACTCACTCTCCCTGAATTCACCAATCTATCTCCTCTGAACTGAGAGCCTCTCCATCTCCACAAACTCGCTACTGTCGCTACATTCTGCATCCTCCCAAGCCTCGCAATCAAAGGCCCACCTCATAACAGATATCACAGGCTGACCACAGGTCACCAACCAGCAACTATCTGGACCTCCAACCTTCTTCAACCTACTCTCCTCCTCCACTTAAACCCGCACCACCAAATCCGCATGCCTTCCCCAGCTTCGCCCTAGGTATATGCTCCTCCATGAACGACGACAGCCTCTTCCAAGCTTACCGTCGCGAAGTCGACCTCGTCCCGCTCACCTCGCCGCAAAAACTCCTCCTCGACGCCCAACAAGCCCTCATCGCCCGTCTGCTCGATAAACTCCACACCTTTGAAGTCAGGAAAGATGAAAAGGTGCGTACTTCCGTTCCCATCATACCCTAAACCATCCCCATTTCTCTTGAATTGTGCTAACCAATCCATTCCAGCCTTACACCCCCACCCCCCTCGACCGCCTCTACGCCCTCGCCCGGGAAATCTTGAGCCAGGAACATATGCACATGCCGTGGCCATCACTAGTCTACTACTACGGCTCATGGTCCAAAGCGCGTGGCGTGCTCGAGACTTCCTTCAATGGTTCGCTCCAGGCTATGCATTTCCGGGGTGGGCCGCCGCTGCCGGTCAGTATTGGGGATGTGATTTGTGAGATTACCGAGGGGAGTGAGTGGAGGCCGGTTGAGGCCGATGTGAGGCTTTATGAGCAGGCGGATCGGGAGAGAGGGGAAGAGCAGGAAGGAAAGGAAGAACCCCCTGGCTGGGGGGTGAGGGTTAGTAGAAGGAGGGTTAAGAGGGATATTGAGAGGCTTGAGTGTCGGGAGGAGAGGAGACGGGCAGAGGGCGTGTTTGCGTTTGTGGATTGTGTGGAGGGGGGGAAGGGGTGGGAGACGAAGCTGTAATACCGGTGGGCAGGGTGAACAGGATGAAGAAGGATTAGATTAATACTGGATTATGGCGTATGGCTCAAGAATAAGAAAAACAAACACCAAGACTGCTCAAATCGCCAAAGGCAAGATCGTTGAAACCAGAAATTCACCAGCCACTCACTCACACACTACCCAGCCCCCATCAATCCATCACCACCTGCCGCACCTTCTTCTTCTTCCTCGTAATCTTCCGAACGCTCCCCATCTCCGTCGTACTCGTCTCCATACTCCCCACCGGACTCGCCGCTCCCTCCCCAATACTCAACGCCGGGCTCCCCACCCTCTCCGGCGTGCCTGTCCCGCTTCCTCCTTCTCGAACCGTCACCACTCTCGCTCGCAGCACCGTCCGATCCGCCTCCCGCTCTCGGCCTCGCACTTCTTTTATCCGCTCGAGATTCCGTCCCCGTCTGACCTTGGCCTGCTCGCTGCGTCGCTTGAGATTCTCGACTTGTTGGGAGGCGGAGGTCATCTGTTGTTTCAGGCGCGCAAGTTTCTGTTCGTAGTGTGGGAGCTGCGTGAGGATGGGCGTGATTTGTGCGGTTGCGGGGGGCGGCAGGGCTTGTTGTGTGAGGCGGAGGGAGGTGAGGAGGGTGGTTTGCTGGGTTCTGGTGGGGGTCGGTTAGTTGCGGTTTAGACTCGAGAAAGATGCTGGCGGAAGGGGCAGGGGTTCCTCTTACTGGAGGTCTTGGAGTTGGGCGGAGAGAGTATCGATTGTGGTGAGGGCTTGCGTGGTGATTGCTTGGAGGTCCATGTTTGCTGCGCTGACTGCTGCCTGGAAAATGTCGCGATGGTGTTGAGGTGAGGGGAGATGCGGGCTTATCGATAAGGAAAACAATGCCAAGCCGCCTTATCGCCGCCCAACTGTAAATGCACCCCACCAAAAAGTGCCCCGCCATTGCCAGTCATCTCAAATTGCATCATCAAAACAAAAAACATCACCAACTCAAAACACCAAAAGATCTCCAAACCTCTCCAATTCAGCTCCACGGGAAGACATCTAGACCACCACCAACAGCCCACCCCAACAACCCGGCTACAATGCCGACCCTCCACCGCCTCACCTCCCTCCCCCCCCTCCCCGACCGCATCTGGCAAGCCACCGTCCACCCCACCCTCCCCATCCTCGCCCTCGCCTGCGCCGACAAAGCCGTCCACCTCTTCTCCCTCACCACCTTCGCCCCCCTCTCCACCATCGACGGCGGCCACAAACGCTCCGTGCGCTCCGTAGCCTTCAAACCCAGCACGCCCTCCGCCCCCGAAATCGTCCTCGCGACCGGCTCCTTCGACGCCACCGCCGGCATCTGGCGCCACGACAACGTCAATGCCGAGAACAGCTGGGACGGGCCCGTAAAAGCGGAGGGTGAGGACGATGAAGAGGAGGAGGAGGATTGGCGGTTTGCGGTGGTGCTGGAGGGCCATGAGAATGAGATTAAGGGCGTTGCGTGGAATGCGGGGGGGGATAAGATTGCGACTTGTAGTAGGGATAAGAGTGTTTGGGTGTGGGAGGAGATGGAGGAGGATAATTTTGAGACTGTGGCGGTGTTGCAGGAGCATAGTGCGGATGTGAAGGCGGTGTGCTGGCATCCGGAGGAGGATGTAAGTTTCCTGGACCGAGTGAGGACTAGGAAGAAAGAAGAGGAGGGCTGACATTGGGTAGTTACTGGCGTCGGCGTCCTATGATGATACAGTTAGGCTCTACCGTGAGGATTTCGACGACTGGACTTGCATCTCCATCCTCTCCGGCCACACCTCTACCGTCTGGTCCATCGACTTCGAAAAGCCGCACCCCTCCACTCTGCACGACCACTCGCACTCCGGCCCCTGCACTCACACCCACGAATCCACCACCTCCCGCCTCGTCTCTGCCTCCGACGACACCACTCTCCGAGTTTGGCACCGGACGTCTCTCCCCGCCACCAAGGCTTCCAGAGGTCTGACGCCGTCGATAATCCGAGGCCAAGTGCTCGAGGAGGAGTGGGAGACGCAGAGTGTGTTGCCGCAGGTACATACGAGGGCTGTTTATGGCGTGAGTTGGAGTGGAAGGAGTGGGAGGATTGCGAGTTGTGGGGGGGATGGGAAGGTGGTTGTTTATGAGGAGCGGGAGGTTGAGGGTGACGTCCAAGAGTCAACTGATAAGCCAGCAGAGGCTGCTGCTGAGGGTGCTGAGGAAACAAAAGAGGACGAGAAGAAGAAGGTGCCGGCCAAGAAGACGGAGTGGGTGGTGATAGCGGAGCTGGAGGGTGCACATGGCGTGCATGAGATTAATAGTGTTACGTGGAGTCGGAGGTGGGATAAGGATGGGAAGGAGGGGGATGAGATTTTGTTGAGTGCGGGGGATGATGGGGTGGTTAATGTTTATACGATCGAGTAATGTTATGAGTTATCGGATGGGCTGTACATAGAGGTAGATTTGGGATAGAGGGGTAATATCACGGTAAGGGTCCAAACGCTATGCTCTAGACTGATGTGCCATTAATGCATTACTGCCACGTAAACCGGCCTACGAAATGAAATCAAATACAGGCTACGTAGCTGCTTTGAAAGCCTTTAGGAAATCTATCTGGAAGTAAACAAGGAAAATGATATTAAGAAGCAAAGCCAACTTGCCAGTGGCCCATCCTGCCAAAATCACGGCAATGAAACCGAACGTCTCTATTACAGAAGACACCAAAGGAAACATAAAGGAAAATAAAGAAAAGACGCAAAACAACTGGGTTGCGAAGTGTAGTAACTCCCTTAAAAGAGCCCAGTAAGGCTGGTCATGTCGTCAGACTCCATATCTTCCCCATCTGGAATCCAAAGACCTCCTACTTGGCTATCGCCTTGTCATCATTGCTTTTGGGTTCTAGAGCTTTCTTTTCTTCCTCTAGTCTTTTCCGGTCCCACTCCAAGTAGTCTGGCCACCTCCATGGCACGACGTCGGAAGGTTTAAGAAACAATCCAAGACTCACGACACTGAGGGTCTATCTCTGGCCTAGTCTTCTCTTTTCCTCGTCGTGTTGGAACACAGTCGGACTCGCCAGCTGCATTGGATCATCGTCAGGCCCGAAGATATCACAAGCGACTAAAGGACAGTCTGCTATAACAGCTCTCAAACGGGGCATTGCGCCAGCGCGTTTGATCCTCGTGAGGTACCAGGCCAAAGCTTGACTGAGCTGTCTGCGTACCCCGTTTTCTCTTTTTTTAATGTTGTCCCACTGGCACTGCCAGGGATCGCCGGTATTTGCCCTACAGTTGGCACTTGTTGTGAGAGCAGCTTCGTCAAGTCCAATGTGAGAATAGACAAAGAATACCACCTCCACGAACTCCACTGCGATGAATCTTGGGATTGACTCAAGTGTCCAACTGTTTAGCCCACCTCGCAGAATGACCCCAGCCCGATCCATCGCATACGTAATAAACTCTCCTTGAGCCATGAACATATGCGACATCGCAAACAGCCTGCCACATCTGATTAATTGTCCTTCTTTAGCAGCAGAAGTCCCTGACTCGTCGTTGAAAATATCGTAAATTAGCTTCTTGTCTAGCGTGCTTTCCAATGGGAGATAACAACAGGCAAGTAGTAGCTCAAATGCTGATGGTTCGAAAAGCAAATAGTCGCTGGCACTCGTTTTCTCGCGAGGGTCATCCGGATCCGCCCCAAACCGTCTCACGTTTGATCTTTGTTTGGCTTCTTCTCCTTTGAATTCGATCATTTTGACAAAAACCTCGACTTTTCGTAGTGGCAATTCGTGTACATGATAATCCCTTTCCTCTTCATCGTAAAGAGTCTTTAGTGTAAATCTTGGAGACTTACGGATTCTATACGCACAGTACTTCGTAAGCTATTGAGGACACGAAAACAGGCTTAATTGAACTCACTTATCCAAGTCCAAACCCTCCTTGGTGAATGACACAATCCGTTTGCTGCCATCCAAGTCCGACTTATGATTATACCTAAGGTACTTCTGCAGCTTGGGCAACAGAATGTCCTCCACAAAATCAATCACTTTCGCCATTAATGCGGGCGACGTTGCGACACTTGGGCAAATTCTGGCCGACTCCTCGGATGCTCTAGGAGAACTGAAATTTAGGTTGAGCGGGCTGAGAGATTCTGAATGATGAGGATGAAGATGTATCCGAGTATGTACAGCTACTGGAATCGGGGTACGGCCGGGTGGATCTTGGAGTTGTGGATACAGCCGCTGAAACGTCGAATTTGAGAAATGACTGAAGTCGCAAGTTGACTGGCAGTCCAACGCTAGAGAACTTAAGAGTGAAGTTGATTCCGTTGGGAAAGCTGAGATTAAGCCGTTGGGGCGTTGTATCAATGCTGGGAGCTCAAACGAATTCGTTTGTGGTTTCTGGAGGTGAGGAATGGTCAGCCAAGAATTCAGTGGGCATCTTGAACTTGAGTTGCCCTCTTCCTAAATCTTCAAAAAAGGTTTTGTGTGGCTTCGGATTGTCACATATGGTCATAGATTGAAGAATATACGGGATTCCGTCCGCTCTCCAATAGTCATGAAGCTTCCAATCGCCAAGTTAGTACTGCGGTGGTTGACCACGCGGGAGTCCTTGGTGCTGTATGTTTTGCGTTTGCTTCTGTAACAGTTTTGTTGAACTCTCTTTTTCCATGAGAAAAGCTGTACAATAATAGTTATATATTATAATTCTTGTTGCAGCAGTCATATACGGTCATAGATTGAGGGAAATACGGGATCCCGTCTGCTCTCCCATAGTCAAACCTCAAATCGCCACCTTAGTACTGCGGTGGGTGACCATGTGGGAATCCGTGGTGCTGTATATTTTGATTTTGCTCCTGCATGCACATTTCTAACGGAATCTGCAGCCATCGATGCATAGGATAATGTCAGATCATCATGACGTCGGAATGGAGTTTCGATGAAATTGCTTCAAGTTGGAAAGCGTTGGGCCCTGCAGTAATCTAAATTCCGAAGCTCAAACTAAACGTGTGGAATTCGATGGTCTGGGGACGAGGCTATTGATTGATTCAACTTTTAGATTTCCGATTCCACTTTTAGAAAGATGCTGTCCTGATGGGATCGCTCGGAAAGCAGTCCTACTTCCTGCTGCTGCTGGCGGATTTGGCCCGGGACGTCAAGCTACTGCGACTATCAACTCGGACCCGATCTTCCAGCGTAGCCCAAGCCATTTCATTTCATCACTCCACGCACACAAACTCCCTATCCTCCAAACGTCCATGTCTCAACGCAAGGTCTTTGGGAATCCAGACACTCTACCTTCATCATACACATCAATCCTACATGTGTCGGCATACCCATCGTCTGATCCAAGCCCATCACTCCACCTATCATTCGCGCATCCATCGCAAATATCCACCGTCTCCCGCGCAAGAAACAACCTTCCAGCCCCATTCAACCTCTTGAAGTAGGCAAATGTCTTTTCCTTGGCTTCAAAGTCTCGCGAGGAAGATGTGACTAGGCTGCAGTCGAAACATGTTTTGAAGCCGGGGAAGAGAGGGCGGAGCCGAAGGAACAGGTCGCATTCGGAGAACGGGATCTTGTCGATTTGGTGAATTGTGAGGACTCGGAGATGGGCGGGAGATTTATAGGGTGCGGGAGGTGGGGGTTTTCGGAGTGGATGGGTTGGTGGGGTGGGACGCGGGGGGGGGGGAGGGCGGTCGATGTAGCCGTAGGAGTGCCGGTAGAGGCCACGGTTGTTGTTGATTTCGAGGTTGAGGCGGCGGTTGGTTTGGGTGAGGATGAGGAGGGTGAAGGCTGGGAGGTGGCGGTAGATGGCGAGGCGGAGTTCGGGGGGGAGGCGGAAGAAGGGGAGAGTGGGGTTTGCTGGAGCGGGTTAGTCGGGTGTTTGCGATGTCGGGAGTGGGCTTACCGGGGGCGTTGTGGGTTTTGTGGGTCATTGGGTAATATTCTGTGTTGTTTGGCTTGATTGTGATGTTGTGGTTGAGCTTGTTGGGTGTTGGGAAGCTTCAAGGCTGGTTTGCCAGTGCGTAAATGGGGAGGTTCTGGTGGGCTTCTGAATTGGGAAGGAGGTCGGTTGGGGTATGTCCTTCCCAAGTACTAGTACTATTTCTTTGAGGTTCCCACGCCCTTTCTACGATTGCTCACTTACAACAAATTTGCAAAAGGAACAATTCTACAACCGAAACTATTCCACCCCAGAACCACCAACTCGTCCATTCTCCAGCCTCCCTTTGTCACAGCTACAGATTTCTCCTTCCTGAACGTTTAAGTAGAACGAGGAACCACCAAGTACTTACGATAGCTCACAGTAAGAAACAGGCCAAGGGCACGATGACATATGTCATACAGCACTTTCCCCAAGTAGCAAGATACATCGCACTGCGCATTGTACCGTGACTGGGTCGAAATAGGACAGACGTACCCGCCATCACATACGAGAATTCCAAAAATCACTCCCACACCAAAACGCAACAAACATGTACGAGCAACTCTCCGGAATCCACAGCAGCACACTCACGCTTGCACGATGTTGGAACCCAAGACTTGAAGACACCCTACGAGCAGCATAAGCAAGTTCCTTCACCCCACCCACATGCAGGTGCGATATGCATGAATACAGTGTAAGGAACACGAAAGACAGTTTACGAACAGAACAGAGCCGAACTACGGGGATGAACAGCAGCAACTTCCCAGCCTTACAGAGAATCGTCCGCAGGGCCCACGATGTTACTCATGTAAACGCCCAAACTCAGGACGATCCACGACCATCGAAGCAGATACCTTAGGACTAGAAGCGCATGACGTGACACGAGTCTAAACTGGCAGCTTACTTCAAGTTGGAAGCTTCGCAAAGAGGTCGATACGCGAGCACGTCATTAGTTATAACGTTACTTGAGAAGATCCTAGATCTTGGTCTGGGAAAGCACCAAATCCACAACATCAGAGAAGTTCTCCTCGTGCATCTACCTAGGTACTTGGTTCACAGAAGCCGCCCACGGGGATGCACAGCATGACGCTCTCAGCCCGCACGATGAAACGCCCATGACAATAGGACGAAGAGTTAAGGCCTGCGGAAACCCACGATGAAAAGCACGTCCATACTTCAATCTGAAAAGACACTGGGTCGGCAGTTACACGTTTGTTCATCTAAGTAATTACTCGACACCAAAATGATACGCACCTACTTACTTATATACTAAGTACTACGAGCAAGTACTCAAAGATCCGGTCCCAATACTTCAATCCATCTACCGGGCAGAAACAAGTACACGACTTCCAGTTATGAAGTACAAACGAGTCTCATTCCAAGAAGCACTAAACGAGAAGAGAATCAATCAAAGAGCCATTTGCACGAGGCACAGACCCCCGGCAGAAAAGGACCTCACGTTGTCCGAAACCAAGTACGTGACAAGCGCTGCAAGCCAATCTGACTATACATGGGGATCAATCTAAAAGCACTACTAGAGAATCTAGAAGACGTATTTACAATCTCCCTAACCACTTCGTAATCTCAATTAATTTCCAGACACTACCCATCAACCAGCGGTTGACAGTGTTCTCAACAAACCGTCCGATCGTGGACGGCTCATGGACGGATTACAGTGATCCAACCCAAACTGGAAGTTAAAGGAGGACTAGAGATTATGAGCCAGGCTGTCAAAGAAGGACGCCGACGGATTATAGTTCTGAAAGAGAAGGTAATCAGATTGCCGTCAAGAACATGCTAGAATACTCGGGTGCTTTCGGAAGCAAAGCGCCATGCACATAGCGGTTATAGGGGGCTGCATAGAATTCGTTTAGAATATGTATTGAATACTCGATGCTCTTACATGATGTAAGATTGCTTTATGATCGAAGAAGGAATTAGGATCAAACCCAGTAATACTTTCCCTATATAAGCCCCTTGGTTTCGACTGCTTTTGAGGCCCATAAGAAACGAAAATGTCACAAGAAAACAACATTAACAATTGGGGAAAGAATGACGACGATGCACAATCAACAGTTTCTACTTTAACATCATGTCCTTCTGATCTGTTATCCCTTTCCAACCTCGATGATCCATCAACTTTAGCCAATAATAACTCGGAATCTGTGCTCTTTCGCCGGAAAACAAAGAACCGAACCAGTTATGTTTGGGATAAAGAGAATGGAGTTGAGTTCATCGATTCAAAGGGGAGAGAGTGCTGGAAATGCGTTCGCTGTCCCTCTCATCGTATCACAGTTTATAAAGATACATCCACAACACATCCAATTGCCCATCTTAAGAAGCATCATGGTGTATATGGCCGTCCTGCAGCTGAACAGCAGACAAATGAAGCGGCCCATTCAGGACAAACTTCATCAGCTATACCTGCTCAGCTTAGTATACAGGCGGCGTTCAATACAGCTCGAACAAAGGCTATGCCTTTCGAATTTAATGCAGACCAATTCAAGGCTTTGTTGACCGATTGCATCTTGGAAAACCGTTGGACTTTCAACTCTATGACAAGCAAATCCGCCCGAAATCTCTTTGGTTACCTTGCAGCATGTACTCACAGTTTTTCTGCAATTCCTCGCAGTTTGCCTCGCTCAGGAACAACAATTCGCAATTGGATTCTTGAGCTTTACAAGCTTAGTATTCCAGATATCGTCAACGCAATGCGAACAGGCTTGACAAATGTGCACTTTGCGTTTGATCTTTGGTCTGGTGGCAACAGGCGCTCCTACTTCGGCTTGACTGCACATTGGGTTGATAAAGACGGGATAGAGCAGGATATTGCAATCGGTTTTGAAAGAATGCTTGGTTCGCATTCTGGAGACAATCAGGCCTTTATCTTTCTTGCTATTGTCAAAAGATTCGGCATAGAGCGTTTGCTAGGATACTTTACATTAGACAATGCGTCAAATAATGATACAGCAATGACAGCAATCGCTAAGCATGCGAGGCGGCTTGGAATTCCATTTGAGGCAGAACAATACCGCATTCGTTGCGTTGGGCATATTTATAACCTTGTTGTTCATCAGCAACCCTCCAAAACCTGGGCACGAAAAGTGATGCCAAGACCAAAACCTGTACGCCACTGGGGGGACCTGGATGAGCGATCTGGCGTGCGGCCCAGGAAACTGGCTCTTGCCCAGGAATTCAGTTTATAGCTTTCGGGATCCGGTTTCTGGGAGGATCTGGATATCGGCCTGGGGTTATGTCAAAGTCTGTAGGATCATTTCAGGGGGTGGTTCGGCGAAGTTCAGAGATTACATAGGCACTCGGGATGCCGAACTTGTGAGTCTGGACACTTCCAAAGTTGTTCCGG